>JAEAOA010001076.1:0-340000 GCA_016746295.1 Potamilus streckersoni | reverse complement strand
GTATTCAAATATATCAATGTAATAAGGTGTATTACAGGTGTAAATCACAGGCATAAAACATTCTAGTACAGGTGTAAATCACAGGTATAAACCATACTAAAGTACAGACATATATTACAGGCGTAAAGCAAACCAGAAGTTAGAGGCATCAAACATTGGCATCCGGTAGGAAATTACGTGGAGCTTAAGGTGTAGGGAATATTGAATTCAGAAATAAACAAAAAAACTAGCTGTGATTGGTGCAATATGTAAGAGTTGTACTTTTTGCTAGACTTGAAATTTTCATGGACCAGCAACAAAAATAATAATTTAGAGCCCCCTACAGTACAAGCAAAAAAAAATTTAACATTCAAGGTGGAAATTGGGCTAAATGTGTTATCACTGTAAATGAAATTAACAAAATTTCTAAACCCCCAAAGAATGAATCATTACCCTGGGTGATACGAGATAATATGCATATACAAAAGCTATATTCTTAATGGTATAATGGTACCAACTGTGCAAGTGCAGGTGGGTGAAGAAATAAACAACAAAACTAATTGTGATTGGTGCATTATGTAAGTTATACTTTCTGTTAAGCTTAGAAAAAAGTTGAGCCCCTTGTCAACATGTGAGATCATGTTAATTCATATTTAGGAACATTTTGTTCTTTGTATGATTTTTTTAAAAATGTGGTACACAACTGTGTCTGGTGTGACTATATAACTCTTACCTCTATCTAATTCTAGCAGAGTTATCTCTTAAATGCAAAGAAGTACCTGGTTCTGTCTTTGTCAAATTGACATTGATGGCGCTCTACAGTTTCATATTTAGCAAAGTGTTAGAATTTTAAAGAAAAAGAATTTCATCGGGTTTCCTCACTAGTTATACTGGCTATTTAAAAAAGACTTTGTATATCTTAGGTATTGTTCAAAGAACCTTTAATTCTCTTTATTTTGATGTATGATTTGATGGGTGTTATATGGGTTAGAGAGTATACAGCTTGGCCTTACTCCAGATGTGCACCTTTCAAAAAAGTGCTAGCTTTACTTGCTCATTTTCACTTCCCAAACTTCAGAGGTAAATTGTAAAAAAAAAAGAGCCAAGAACTTTTTTTACATTTTAAGTATTTGGTAATTCATTTATTGCACGTTTAGAAGCTGGTTTTGTCTAGTCGGGCAAATTTCATTTACCCTATTTTAATAGCTGCCAAGGATAGTGTACTTTAGACAAATTCAGATTGATTTTTGGAGCACAAGGGAGCAGTCATTTTAGTTAACAGTGTGCTAAGATCATTTATAATTTCCAAAAGTACAATCTCCAAAGAAATTTCAGCCACATTACATGAAAGTAGCATATAGGTATGCCATCGTTCTCTCCACTATGCATGTTTAAAATGCAATCTTCACGGTACATACATCACTCTCTCAAAAGTACATAATAACTGGTGAGTGCCACCAACCTAACATTGGTCTCTATGACAGTGTGTGACATGCATGCTGAGGTAGGATAAAATTAAATTTATTTCGCCAAACATTAGCATTGAGGTGTATGGAAAAAAATTTGGTACCATAATACCATCAAGTTTGTATAGCCATGTGTTTTTGTAATTACTGACTAGAAAAACAGAATATCTAGCTTGTGTGTAATTGGACAAAATGACCACCTTAAGTTTCAAAAGAGCAAGGAGGGAAACTAATAAAAAGAAAAGAAAAGTACAAGAAGATACTGGAACCTAATGAAATGGATCAAATGATGTTGGCACAGGATTATGCCAGATCCACACCTCAGTCACCAAGCTGAACCTGACTGGAATTACTGCTGAAATGATGTAACTCAAAAAAGAACATTTGCAACAGATTGTGATCTTCATGCAAAAATATAGTTAACATCACAATCACTGCGCCGGTGGCCTAGTGGTTAGAGCATCCGCGAAAGGTTGTGGGTTCAATCTCTGGTTGAGTCATACCAAAGACTTACAAAAATGCTACTAACAGCTTCCTCGCTTGGCTCTCAACATTAAGAGGTTAGTGGTAGGACTGGTCAGCCTGGTGTCAGGATAATGTGACTGGGTGGGACATCATGCTACATGACTGAGGCATGATGCCCCAGTGCTAGACATCACTATAAAGTGCCACACTGCCACACTGTGACTGTTTGGGTTAATTAATTGCTCCAGAATGTTTTGAAACTGAAAATGAGTCTCCTGATTTGAACATCCTCACCATGATGACCGTTAAGTTGATCAAATTACAATTTATTTTTATAAATTATGACATTTCTAAGTTTACAGCAAATCTTTTGTGTAAACCAAACATCATACATTGCTCTCTATAAATTGGGAAACACTTTGAACATATATTTTGTCCTTTTGATGCTTTACCTATTAACAAAAAACACTTCATTAAAAATGTCGGAACAAATAAGGGCATCTAACAAAAAGGTAAGAAAAAGAAGGAAAATTAGAAAAAATATAGAGTTGCTAGAAAGATTGTCTTTTAAATTGTTTTGTATTTTGTGGACATGATGCATGATTACAATTATGACAGAACAACTTTCATTTTGTTTTTAAATTAATTACTATGAATCAATCTAGACCACTAATTAAAACAATTTTACAGTAATTAAATTAATTGCCAGCTTCAAATAAAATTTTTTAAAAACTTATTTCAGAAAGGCAAATGATTCAAGTTGTTGTGCGTCAGTACAAAGTATATGTGCTGAAGATTTAAATTATAAAAATGCTTTTCTCCAGGAATTCAAGCAACAATGTGAACTGACAGGCCAAGAGAGAAAGGAGGACCAATACTGTGATTTGACATTAAGACTAGATGATAGAATTCATTGTTTTGAAGATCTAATTACTGATATAGACAGTAATTTAAATGAAAACCTGTGCTTCACAATTGCAATTTCTGAAGAATCAATAAATGATAAGATACCACTTTATCACTTTATGAAGGTGCTGGCATTAAAGTTGGTGCAGCTATGTTGCTTTTAACAATTTTTGCTACAAAGCATAACCTTGTTGATGATAATATTCAACAGTTACAGCAAATAATTGCATTTCTTCTGCCAAATAACACATGTTATGCACAAGTTTATACAGTTTCAAAAACTTCAGAAATTTGAAAAACCCAATGAAATATCACTATTACTGCCCTTTTTGCTTTGGTGGTCTCAGTGATAATACAAAAATCCACCAGCCTAATAATTTCTGCTTTAACAGCTTTGAGAAAATTAAAATTCCATCCTTTTTAGAAATGCCAGTGGATGATCAGCTACAAGTTAGTCACAGGAGGGATTTTTTGAACCCCTTAAACATAGGATTGAAAGACACTTTGTAAGTTGTAAAACTTGAGATATCTATAGTGGAAATTTGTACAAAAAATATGTTGAAAATGCTGTATGTATACATTCTGACTGGAAATCATCTGAAGTCATTTATATATATATACACACACATTCAGACTGGATATGCCTGGTTTCTGAGCTGGATAATAACTGGACATAGAACACAATTTTACTATATAGACTCTACATTTGTTTCTCAGTACTGAACTTTCCACTGTGTGACAATCAATACAAATCATATGTTAATCTAAAATACCTTCAAATATGACTTTATGGTGAAGTTCTTGTCAAGGGTTGACTTTCATTTTTTGAGAGGCTGAATTGTAAACAAAACACCATGCAACGGAACACAGATTTAACTTCCAAATGATCACCATAGCCTTATTACTCAATGTGCACTGTCACCAAAATACACACAACCACACCATAAGCTCACATTCTAAAGAATAAACAATTGCCTTTAAATCCTTACCAAGAATGCCAAAATTTAACTCTTGTATCACCACCAAATGGAGACAGAAAAAAATGATCTAAAAATAGACTGGGGCTACATTCATGGGTACTGAACCTGAATTAATGTTCTGATTCCTGACAAGGTCACTTTTTTAGTCAAACTTTAATATTTGCATTTTTATTTGCATGCCAGTACTATTTCAACTTCATATATGAAGTCTTTTGAAATTTCCTTCCAAGCAAGACATGTGACACTGTCAGAAAATGTGTAGTGCTGGTGTTTTATAGGGTGCAATTTGAGGTCCAATTGTTCTTAAGAGACCAAAACTAAATTTGCTATATCTTCCTTAATTATAGGAATTTTTCAATGCCGTAAAAACCTAATTGTAATCAGTGATAAGACCTGTCTGAAAATATGTTTGAAGTTAAAAAAAAATATTGATGTATTAAATTTTTATGATATTTAAAATATATATTTAAATTTTAAAAACTAATTTTTTTAAATAAATTAAATTTTCATACAAGTTATAACATTAAGTTTGACAAATTTAAGGAAGCAAAGTTGATTAATGAATGGTATTTAAAACAAATGGTATTTTGGGTCTGTACAGCTGACAACATTATTCCAGGAGTTCTGAATCATGATAGCTCACAGTGATTTTGACAGCAAATTGCAATATGCCTATCCAGATGCATACAGGTGTACATACTAAAGAAACAATGACAGGTGCTATGTTCCACATTTATTGTTGTTGTTGTTGTTGTTGTGGGGTTTAACAACATTTTTCAGCACAGGAAAGGCTATACATGGCGGCCAGTATTAATGGTGGAGGAAGAAACCGGGAAATCACCGGAAAGAACCACTGACCCACGAGAAGCTACTGGCAAGCTCTCTCACATATCCACATTCGCCTAATCTTAGACTCGAACCCACGCAGATAGAGGTGAGATGGCAGTGATCCGTAACGGACAACGCTTTAGACCACTCGGCCACTCGGTGCCCCTCCACATTTATTGTTTCAGGTACTTAGGCAGTTGTTTGTATAACTAATAGCCCACTCAAATTTAAAGTTTTGATGGGACCACTACCATGTTTTATAGCAAATATGCATTCCATTATGTCAATAACTACAAAAGTCAACAATGCAATAGGAAAATACAGTTTAGTCTCAGGGAGGTTCCACCTTACTGAAAAATGATGCAAATCTCTCTCATGAAGATCTAATCCATGTCTTTGAGATGCTGTATATCAGTGTGCTGATATGAACTCATCTTGGTCACTTATTGCAGCACACTGCACATGTCCTTATGAGACCTTGCTATAATCACCATTGGACTACTGGAGAGCTTCCAAATTGATCCAACTCTAATACTTTGTTCCAGATTCCAGGCTAGACCTGAAAAGATATACTGTAACATGTTTCACTTAATTCTAAAAAAAAAGAAAGATGTAGGCAAACGAAGTTAAAATGTGTTAGATATGGTGATTTCAAAAAACACATTCAGGTTGCAAATATGGGTAAAAAAGGTAAACTTAACAGAGTTACACTCAAAAGATGTGAAGCAATGGGCATGTATTAAAGTGATAAATGCATCCTAAATATAGATGAGGTTTCTACAAGCATATTTAGCCATTTACAGGTTAAAAAACTAATCAGGTAGAGCATGTATCATAAAGTTTAAGGCAATGTTAGAATATTGAGGTTAGATCAATATGTGCAAACAATATATATCAGTATACTGGTAAGTCAAATGACAATGTACCAAATTGAAATTTATTTCTATATGCAATCTTATTCATGAAGAAAAAAAATCATTTTAGATATTGCGCGTGAATACAGTTAAATGTGGCCACACAGATTAACTATATTTAAAGAAACTGTACAATAAAATGGAATGCATTCTGTGTTCAACTTACATCATTTTGCTGTTTTCTTACATGCAATGGTAAATATACCTGGATAAAGTATATTTTACCCCTCTGACCCTCTGACCTGTATTTCCTTCTTTGACAACTAAATATGATTTTGTAGAGAACTTGAGCAGGTTCTAGTATAAAGTCTTCATCTCTGTCCTCTCACTAAATACCCTATAACTATGTTTATAAACAATTACTGATAGCTATACAAGCAGATATGTGTTACTCAGAAGTCACCCCATCATAAACACATAAATTAACTGTTTGGACCCCAAATAAATAGTTTCAATGACCAAAAGGTACAAAGCCAAATAGAATTTTGTCTTCATGTATTTTAATTGAGGGTCTCATTTTGACAAACAAAGATATTCTCTCTGATAAAATTTGACAAATATCCATCATTTGAGCTTGTATATCTGTAGGAGTATAAACATGCTGATATCATTTAATGACAATCCCAATAAATATTATATCTGTGCATACTTGGTGGAAAAATTTTACTTTTACTTTTTTTTTATAGAAATTCATTAAAATTTTTAAAATTATAATTATTTTCTTTTTTTAATTTCATTTTTATATTTTTAAAGTCAATATACATGTTCAAATTTCATGTGTCTATCATTATTATAATTTTTTTTATATCAGTTTAAACTTTACTCAAATATAGTACTGACAGGCCATAGAACACAATTTAACTACTGTATATAGTCTCTACATTTGTTTCTCAGTACTGAACTTTCCACTGTGTGACAATCAATACAAATCATATGTTAATCTAAAATACCTTCAAAGATGACTTTACAGTGAAGTTCTTGTCAAGGGTTGACCTGCATTTTTTGAGAGGCTTAATTGTAAACAAAACACCATGCAACAGAACACATATTTCACTTCCAAATCATCACCATGGCCTTATTACTCAATGTGCACTGTCACCAAAATACACACAGACAACCATAAGCTCACAGTCTAAAGAATAAAAAATTGCCTTTAAATCCTTTCCAAGAATTGCAAAATCTAACTCTTGTATCACCACCAAACAGAGACAGAAAAAATGATCTAAAAATAGACTGGGACTACATTCATGGGTACTGAACCAGAATTATTGTGTTCTGATTCCATATAGACTAACATGGGTTATACAACAATAAACTATGCATTCTGAGGTTACATAATACACTGTATACATGTATTAATTATGTCCCTTTGCAGTACATTTGAGGTCAGGAGGTAAAAAAAAAACAAATCATACAAGTACATGAATCAGATTTATGCAAGAAAAATATGCAGTAATAATCTGATTTATTGCTTTGCTCTTTGAAGCATTTCAAAGATATTGGTGAAGTGGAAAGGGAAAATTAGAAGCTTTTATTTTAAAAATGGACATAGTTTTCATGTAATCATATAGCTGTTAGCAAAACCGCTCCTAAAAGTAAGAAACAATAATACATTTATTTATGAACACCTAACAGATGTATGATGCAAAAGAAAACTAGCAACAAAAAAAAGTGGTCCAGGTTATTAGAGGACACAATTCTTTTGTTATTAATGTTTACAAAAGATAAAAATTTATTAGTTTTTTATGATTCCATTTAGAAATGTCATCACAAGAAAGGTGACTAAACATTCATTTTTCACAGATAAAAATAAAAATGCAACTTTTTTTAAAAGAGAGAACATACAACAAAAAATCTCTAGGCCATTCATATTGTGCAACACTGAGAAAGAAGACCATTTCTCCATTTTAACTGTTAGGTGTTGAAAACCATCTGCAATATTCTTCAGTGATAACAAGATTGTCAGATTACCTCCAATGGTAATAACTAGATGTCAGTTTGGCAAAATTTTAATTTATGAACAAGTTCAACATCTTAAGAAGTCATTTGGTGAAACCACATGACTTAATGATTGTCCTTTCAGGGGAAATATTGACATTATTTTTATCACAGTTATTATGGCTTTCATACTGGATGTATGACTGGCACTATTTTTATTTAGAACCTGGCAAAAAGCACCCATCATAATGAACACCCGTTCAGGAGTTGTGACAACAAGATTTTTAAGACAGACGTCTTGGAAGCCATAATGAACTTATAAAAGACATCATTTTCATTTCAGACCAAGTATATATATCTGCCATCTTGAGTGACAAATTACACAATTCCATACTAGAATTTTCTTTGAAAATATTTTTGAAGACTAGTTATTTGTCTACAAAATTTTTAGGATTTGTAAATGGCTAAAATGAATGATAATAAAGTTAAATGAATTACAAATTTTCAATGAAAATTAAAGGCAGTGAAACCAAAAATGTTGAGTTACATTATTCTGAATTACATGAATACTCTATGGAACACAATTATGATGTAAGTTGGGGGCTTAACTGTATGTTTTATAAAATTCTAATGGTAAAAACTTCACGTTAATATAGCTATTCATTTGGTGAGAAGAGAAGAACAAGATTTTCAAGATGGCTGCTGTGGTGGTCATTCTGGATATCAAATTGGCATTTAAGACCAACTAGATTTCATAAAGTCATCTGGTGAAATCCCAACAACCAAATAAAGATGTTATAAAAGATTTTTAACACGGCTGACTTTGTGGATGTCAGATCAGCACCAATTTTATTTAGAACCAACTACGTCTTCTAGTGGAAACCCAATGTTGATATGACCATCCATGTTATAAGAGTAGTGAAAACAAAATGTTCAAGATGGCAGCCATACTGGATGCCAGATTTGCAACATTTCATTAGAGACTGGCTAGACAGTTTAAGGAGTCTCTTAGGGAAAACCCTATTTTGTTCTGACCATCCATTTCAGAAGACGTAGCTATAACAAAATTTTCAAGATGGCCAATGTTGTAGACATAAAAGATGTCCAAACAGCTCCAATTTCATTTAAGATAAACTAGAATAAGAGACTGATGTGTATCAAGTTTCAATGCAATCCTCCAAGTAGTTTAGGAGTAATATTAACTTGTGCTATTGGAAGGACTGATGATGGATAACAGAACAGATCATTCCATATGCACTTCTGATCTATCACTAATAGAGCTTAGATCTGCCTCACCTGGGTACCATTTATGTTCAAATGGAAAGCCCTTATTAATTTCTCTATTTTGATTGCAATATATCTTATTTACAGATCATTCTGTGCATTTACAAATCCAATTTACCCATTATAAGAATTTTGTTGTTTTCTATAAATGGCTGGAAATAATGTAAAGCAAATTAGTTAATAATAGTACTGATAAGTGAGAAAAACTGCACCCTACTGTAAACGTTTGGTATGTAATTAGTTTTATTTTAAATCTTAAATAACCTTTATATATGTATGTGTGCTTTTGCACTGTAAAATGAAAGTTTATTTGTTAATTGGCATCAAAATTACAGGCTTTAGGTGGTATAGAGGTAAATGTGTTTTTCAAGACTAAATTGTACTTCCCTATTACTGAAAATTATGATATTAATATGTTTAAGCTTCTCTACCACCAAATAAATGCTTTTATATCAACAATATTGAAAGTGTTTCTTGATAATGGGAAAAAAAGTAAAAACTCACCACTTTAAAAACTACTTGTCATCAAACTATCATTTTCTGAACAGAATCCAATGAAGACCATCTTTCAGCTACCTCTCCTGATATTTACAGAAATGAAATCAATATTCACTGGAAAAATGAAGTTATGATATGCTTATTTTTATTTCTAAGAATTGATGTTTGCCTGTGCTATTTTAAATTCAACACTAAGGTTTCTGGAAAATTCAGTCACTTTACATCAACAAAATACTCAATCAGGGGAGACAATTCAAATGATACTACTGTCAGTTTTCAATTTCAAGAAAGTTAAAGGCTATGTACATATTCTTTATGAAGTAGACAAATTTGTAATTTGTGAAAACTAATAAATTTAAAAACAAAGCATCAACAGCCACATATTAAATGTACCAGCAGATTAACCACACTTATCTTCACCATCATCATCACTGTTATTATTATTATTATTATTATTATTATTATTATTATTATTATTATTATTATTATTATTATTATTATTATTATTATTATTATTATCATCTGGGGCTAAACTAGACTTGATTTGAAAACTGACTTCTTTTTGTAATTCTGGTGTATTGAAAACAAAATATGTTATGTGTGTCTGCTTTCAATTCCACCATCATTTTTCATTATGCATAATTGCAAAGCAATATTTTCTTTTAATAAAAAAACACCAAATTCATGCATCTGATGGTAAGTCAAAGTACACAAATATATGAATAACCACACAACTGATTCTCAACCTTCTGAAATAAAAAATTAAATTTTTTATATGATTTATTACATTTGGACAAAATGTCACTTAATTTTCATCAAACACTTTTATTGTTCAAGAAGGAAGATAATGTAACTAGCAGGAGAACACATAAGTATGTGTGGGGACATATTTATTATTACTATTATTATTGTTGTTATACCTGCATATATGCAAACCTCTCTTTACATTGGCAATCAACCAAGCTGAAGTAAATGCAGTTGAATAGGTTTCTAATTACAGAATTACTAGGAAATAAGGAGTGGTGACTATATGACACAGTAATAGGATCTGAATCCAGGTCTATGTGCATTCATGCACCCATTCAAATAAAGTAGAACCTTAGTGATCGCAACCTGCCAATAAATCCATCAAAACTATCTGATAAATGCATTTCTATTCATTACAGACATTACCAGGAAGTCAACTTCAGAACAAGATATTGGATTAAATATCATGTCTCTACTTACAAGTTTATTCAAACCAGAAATAAAGAATAGGCCTATTTGAGAATGCTATTGTTCATATGTAGTTGATATACACCAGCTTGTGAATACAAATTCACACATGTACTGAAACTGTTGAGTGTTGAAGGAAAAGAAAAGCTTGGAGCACATACATTACATTGTTAATACTGGTGTGATTTAACATCTTTTCTCAATCATTCATATATATATATATATATATATATATATATATATATATATATATATATATATATATATATATACTTTGGCAAAAAAAAGTCTTTACAACCAGCATTTTACGCTGGATCTTTCCCATCCTCTTGGAATTTTTCCCTCATTCATAACTCTTATGCTGTTCACTGCATGGGATATTTTTTAAAAAAAGAACAATTATTTTATGATTTCTCTAATATAAATTTTTTATCCATATTCATGGCACATCAGTATCATGTGACTAATATTGCAAGGCCGCTGACTGCCAGGATGCTTAGTGTCAAAATTTTTTAAAATTCGGTTAAGCAGTTTTTTTTGTCCAGGATAAAATTGTGTAAATGTACTATGTTACTATATGTGATCACAGGACAGCATTATTTGTATAAATCAGAAAGGCATTCATAGAAGATTACTTTCTGTTAAATTTGATTAGTCAGTCAAGTGGTATTTAGAAGTTGTTAAATTATTTTTTATTTTTACTAAATGTTGCCTTATTGATGGTAGATTGGTTACATTTGTGTAAGCTTAAAAGTCCTTCATGGATGAATGCTTTCTATAAATTTGGTAAAATTCTGTTGACCAGGTTCTGAGAAGTCATTTAAAGTTTCCTACTTTTATTAATGGTGCCGTTATTTGATGGTGGATCTGCAATCATAAGAAGAAATTTGTAAGACATTTATGCTATGATGTTTTGCATCAAATTTATTCAAATTCAATTTAACAGATTTTGAGAAAAAGTCATTTATAAGGTTTCCCTTTTTTAAAGCATAAAATATCCATACATGATAGCAGACTGGCATGATGCTAAGATGCTTCCTATCAAATAGTCAAATTATGATTATGTTTTTGAGAAGTCACTAAATTTTTTTGAATTTTGGTAATGGTGGCCAAATCTGATGGTTGATTGTCATTATTTGATATTTGAATAAATCTGACATACTGTACCTTCATGCCAATGTGGGCAAATTCTGTTCAGCAATGTTTATGAAGAAGTCATTTTAAGTTTATTTCAACTTTTGGTAATGGTCAGAATATCTGATGATAGATTAGCATCATCTAAACAAACATGAAAGACATTTCATGCCAGGATGATTTCTGTCAAAACTTTGGTGAAATTCTGCTGGCACACTTATGAGACGCTGCCTAATGGTTTTCCTATTGTTAGCAATGGTGGTTATATTTGATTGCAGATCAGCATCATTTCAACAAATATGATAAATATTTATGTCAGGATACTTTGTGACAAATTTGGTCAAATTTTAATAAGTGTATTTTGAGAAGTCGTTTCAAGGTTGTTCCACATTTAGTAACAGTTCCCATTGACATCATTTGAACAAAACTGCGAAAGAGTTTCATGTCTTGTTCTTTCTGTCTAATTTGGTTTAATTCTGTTTTTGAGAAGCATTTGCCAACAGATGATGGATGAAAGACAATACCATGAACTCACTTGGCTTTTTTTACTGGTGAGCTAAACAAAACTGAAAACAGACAGAATAGTATACACATATACATGTTAGATAAAATAGATATGTCAGTAGGTATGTATTCTGTAAATACAGAACATTCGATCCTTGCTGAAAAATGAGAAATAATTCAGAAGAATGAACTGATTATAAAACTCCATACTAACCTATACTACTTCCACCCCTCTTGCATAGGTCATGAGGGAGAAGGACAACATGAGAGACAAACCAATTTGGCATATGAATTTGTCATGTAATGCCTGTGTGTATATCATTATAGGCTGGGGATCTCAACAGTTTCCAAGCTATGACTCAGGAGATAAGACCCTGGGGATATAATGATAGACCACTGGGCCAATGTCATTTGTACAGATACATGTATTAGTTTCATGCCTACTAATTTATAGGTGTGGGAATCTGAACAACTTCCCTAACTTGATGCGAAGTCCATTGGGGTAGGGATAGATACTGGGGTGTGTATGTGTGGACTAAGAAATGTGGACTGAAAACTAAGTGTGTCTTTAAATTTTAGTTATGTTCATGAATAAAGTGAGTAGGCAAAGAGTATGTCAGGTTTATATCAGATTCAGTAGTGTAAAGCCAAAGAACTTGCATGATCAGTTGGGAAAAGAGGTGTGAAATTGGATGGGAACTTTCTATGTATTGCTTAATATGATGAAAACTATAAAGAAAAAAAAGAGACTACATCACATCTAGCTTACCTGAAATAAGTGTCAGTCAGTAAAACTAAAGTGAAACTAACAATAGCTTTCCTAAAAATGCATTCCTTGTCCTGATTACAGATAACTTAAACAAAAAAAACACATATTTAAACTACAAGCTGATTATACAGTTGGTTGTAATAGCTACACTGTCCCATGTCCTCATCACTGATAAAATAAACAAAAAAAAAAGCAAAGACAGTTAATCTACAAGCTGATTATACAGATTGGTTGTAATAGCTACACTTCCCTTCTGATATAATATGCTGATTGATCAAATGTCAATGATACCAGTTTCATTGTTTGCTGTGTACATGTATATGATTTGAACTTTGATAATATGCATGTGTCAGCAAATAAGACTTCCTGGACTTTATGCTCCTACATTCATCACCTAAATGCTCCAGTCATCTAGTAATTTTTAACCTGACCATGATATTCAAGGGTCAAAAAAATTATGCAATCTGGCGAACTCCAGCCCACTGAATTCTATATAATCTATGATTTTGGGCTACTGCAAAATGTCTGTGTAGCATGCCAGAATAGAAACTAGATACCTGTTCATGGAAAAATGCCCCATAACAGTACTTGAAAACTTATGCATAGATGAAAGGCCAGAAAAGGAAACACAATATGCTCCTACCACACATATAAAATGTATTTCCCTTGAACACAAAGTGAAAACTCAAAAGACACTTACTTTACTGTGAACTAAATCCCAATATTCTATCACAAATCCAAAAGTATGGAATGATCAGAATAAATTCCAATAATATTGTCCTGATTTACAAGATTCTTGAGTGTCTTGACATATCACAATGATATAATCTAGAATCTCTTAGAATAAATTCCAAATAATCCCAATGTAGTTTTTATAGTCCATAAAGTCAATGAGCACTTGTAATTCCAATGAATAATTAAATAATTCATCTCAAATTATATTGGAAAATAACTATAAATGATTCCCTGAGATTTATCATAAAAGAGGAACAAATACTTATGTACAAAGTCTCTATATATGCAAATTTCACTTGACCTGTGACACTTTATCTTCTATAGAAAAACACTAATTCATAAACATGGTTAAGCCTTTAACTCAAATTCAAACAACATTTTATTTACTTCTTAGAATCATGACAAAAATCAGGTAAGCATAACTCAATCAAAGGAAAACAATTAAGCACACAATACAGATTTATATATAACACCTGAAGACAAAAAGAAAAAATCCAATACACATATAATATACATGTATTATGTCCCTTTGCAGAGTATTTGAGGTCAGGAGTGTAAAAACAGATCATACAAATACATTACTCAGATTTATGCAAGAAAAATATGCAGTAATAATCTGATTTATTGCTTTGCTCTTTGAAGCATTTCAAAGATATTGGTGAAATGGACAAGAAAAATCAGAAGTGTTTATTTTTAAAATGGACATAGTTTTCATGTAGTCATATAGCTGCTAAGAAAACTTCACTCCTTAGAGTAAGAAAAATTAATACATTTATATATAAAAACCTAACAGATGTATGATGCAAAAAAAAACTGGCAACAAAATAAATTGGTCCAGGCTATTAGAGTATACAATTCTTTTGTTTTAAATGTTTACAAAAGGTTTTAAAAAATATTAGTTATTTATGACTCCATTTAGAAACATCATCACAAAAAGGTGACTAAACATTCATTTTCACAGATAAAGACAAAAATGCAACTTTTTTAAAAGAGGGAACACAAGACAAAAAATCTCTAGGCAATTCATATTGTGCAACACTGCAAAAGAAGACCATTTCTTCATTTTAACTGTCAAGTGTTGAAGCCTTCTGCTATATTCTTCAGTGATAACAAGATTTTCAGATTAGCTGCTATGGTACACACTAGATGTCAGTTTGGCAAAAGTTTAATTTATGAACAAGTTAAACATCTTAAGAAGTCATTTGGTGAAACCACATGTCATATTATGATTGTCCTTTCAGGGGATATATTGACATTATTTTTATCACAGTTATTATGGCTTTGATACAAATATGTATGACTGGCACTATTTTTATTTAGGACTTGGCAAAAAGCACCCTTCATAATGAACACCCATTCAAGAGTTGCAACAACAAGATATTTAAGACAGTCAACTTGGAAGCCATAATAATTGTACCTGAAATAAATGTCAGTCAGTAAAACTAAAGTACAACTAAAAATAGCTTTCCAGAAAATGCATTTGATGTCCTGATCACAGATAACATAAACAAATAAAAAGCACAGATCTTTAAACTACAAGCTGATTATACATATTGGTTGTAATAGCTGCACTGCCCTTCTGATATAATGTGCTGGCTGATCAAATGTCAATGATATATGAGCTTTACTGTTTGCTGTTTTCCAAGTGCATGTATATGATTTGAACTTTGATAATATGCATGTGTCAGCAAATAAGACTTCCTGGATTTTATGCTCAAGATTGCTACATTTATCATGTAAATGACCCAGTCATCCAGTAATTTTAAACCTGACAATGATATTCAAGGGCTAAAAAAAAATATGCAATCTGGTGATTTCCAGCCCACTGAATTCTATATAATCTATGATTTTGGGCTACTGCAAAATGTCTGTGTAGCATGCCAGAATAGAAACTAGATACCTGTTCATGGAAAAATGCCCCATAACAGTACTTGAAAACTTATGTATAGATGAAAGGCCAGCAAGGGAAACACAATATGCCCCTACCACATATATAATTTATTTCCCTTGAACACAAAGTGAAAACTCAAAAGACACTTACTTTACTGTGAACTAAATCCCAAATATTCTATCACAAATCCAAAAGTATGGAATGATCAGAATAAATTCCAATAATATTGTCCTGATTTACAAGATTCTTGAGTGTCTTGACATATCACAATGATATAATCTAGAATCTCTTAGAATAAATTCCAAAAAATCCCAATGTAGTTATTATAGTCCATAAAGTCAATGAAAACATGTAATTCCAATAATAACTAAATAATTCATCTTAAACTATATTGGAAAATAACTATAAATGATTCCCTGAGATTTATCATAAAACAGGAACAAATACTTGTTTACAAAGTCTCTATATATGCAAAGTTCACTTAACTTGTGACACACTTGATCTCCCATAAAAAAACCCACTAACATAAACAAAGTCTTTAAGTGAAAATCTGTCCTAAACTCAGATTCAAATAAACATTTTTACCTCCAACTATAATGATAGAAATGTCTAACCTACAATCAGAGAAAAATTAGCTATGTATAATGTTGTTTACAAAACAGATGACACTGGTCAGTTCACTATGAACTCATTCTAGACAAGGTCAAGTACAAAATACAGATGTACAAATTAAAAGAAACTCCAATAAACAATAGAAATTAAATATACATAACACTACCTTATTATGATCAATTGCTTTGTGAAATCCTTAAGATTAGAAGATAAGAATCAATTTTGTATTCACAAGTTAAGGCAAAACTGAAGAAACAAAATTTCAGGAAAATTTAACCTGAAATGCATACTTACATACTTTAATAAATCAAAATCATAACCCCATTATTATGAATTAACTGACAAAACACAAGCAGATTTAGAAGGAGGAAAAAAGACTTGTAAAGTAATCTTAAAATCAACATCAAGGAGTTGAGTGGAAAAAAGAAATTACACAAACAGAACAGAACAATATAAGAAGTTTCAAATGTTCTTGGCAGTTTTCTCTTAAGGTCTTTAAAGTTGGATATGATTTGAAAATTTTTCAGAATTTGGTCAAATTCTGCTTTGTGTATTTTGTGAAGTTATTTAAAGGTTGTTCCACTTTCAGTAACAGTGCCAATATTTTTGGACATGTTATTATTCATCACTAT
Source organism: Potamilus streckersoni (assembly GCA_016746295.1). Classification (NCBI taxonomy): domain Eukaryota; kingdom Metazoa; phylum Mollusca; class Bivalvia; order Unionida; family Unionidae; genus Potamilus; species Potamilus streckersoni. The sequence goes on along the minus strand of JAEAOA010001076.1, from coordinate 323,250 downwards.
GGAAGACTGAACCATCTACTGTTCATAAATACATGCCTCAACATATTCTTAATTTAGTTATTGTATAATCTCAGTTATAAGACCAGTCAAACTGCAAACTGTACAGTCCTAGACCTGTCATCAATTAATGTGCTGGCAGATCTGGTTCTATGCAGTTTGTTAGGAGTAATCAGTAAATAAAAAGAACTAGACCCTGGTTGGCAGGCACATTATGCTATGGCAGATCAGGATTTTTGTTGTGTGCACTTTTACTTGACTTATAAGTGAATATTTCAGTTCTAAAGGTAATTTTAAAATCATATACATGATATAAAATGGTCTTGAACTTAACATCTTTTTGATGCACAGTCTCTATTAAGTTTTAATGAAATAAATCCCAAAATACCAAGCCAATAATTTCATATAGTACTTCTCAAACAAAGCAGTCAAGTGGAAAAAGAAAACTAAAAGATTCTTCTGAAAGTTGAAATAGCTTTCATGTACTTTACAACAAAACTTACTCCCGAGGGTAAGAGAAAGGAATAAATTGACTTACAAGAACCTGACAAGACCCAAGATATAAAATCCAATGGTGAACTGAAACTTGATCCAGGCTGCTTGGTGCTGATAAATGGGCCTACTCTTGTTTTCACTAAACTTTGTGTACAAGACACAAAATAAAAAACAAGTTTTGCCACATTCCAAAAAAAGACAACAACAAAACAAACCTGGTATTTCTACACAACATCCTCACAACCCTGGTTTGCATTGTGACTTGGGGTTGGGAGCCAATGATGTAAAGGAACATGTATAACAGAAACTTTTACTTAATAACAATTTAAAAAAAAAGAATATCAGAGATGATTACAGCACTCAGCAACTGAAAAGATATGGTCTTTTCTTGAATTGCTAGATTCTTTTGAATAGTAGACTGTCAGTCCCTTTGATGAATTTTTGTTACTGAACAAGCCTCACAAAACCTATTACCAAAAAAAATTGTTGTTACTGACATCAACTTCTGAATATGCTTATTAATTTAAAGTGGGGGTTTCAAAAACAAAATCTCTTATGCTTAATAAATGAAAGGATGAAGCACTGAGATTAAAACATTATCACAGAAAAAAAATCTACATATATCTTTCTATATACTTATTATGCATCTGTGTATCTACTGACCAAACATATTTTGTGTTCTGTAAGTAATCATAAAAATTACAAAAAATTCATGTCAACTGGCCTTTGAACACCCTGACACTGGACAGGCTTAAATGCTCTAACAGGTGAATGGCCTTTGAACACCCTGACAGGTGGACAGGCTTTGAATGCCCTGACAGGTGAATGTGCTCTTAATGCCCTGACAGGTGAATGGCTTTTGAATGCCCTGACAGGTGGACAGGCTTTGAACACCCTGACAGGTGGACATGCTTTGAATGCCCTGACAGGTGGACAGGCTCTGAACACTCTGACAGGTGGACAGGCTTTGAATGCCCTGACAGGTGAATGGGCTTTGAATGCCCTGACAGGTGGACAGGCTTTGAATGCCCTGACAGGTGGACAGGCTTTAAATGCCCTGACAGGGGAATGTGCTTTTAATGCCCTGACAGGGGAATGGCCTTTGAATGCCCTGACAGGTGAATGGCCTTTAAATGCCCTGACAGGTGGACAGGATCTGAATGCCCTGACAGGTGGACAGGCTTTGAATGCCCTGACAGGTGAATGGGCTTTGAATGCCCTGACAGGTGGACAGGCTTTGAATGCCCTGACAGGTGGACAGGCTTTAAATGCCCTGACAGGTGAATGGGCTTTGAATGCCCTGACAGGTGGACAGGCTTTGAATGCCCTGACAGGTGGACAAGCTTTGAATGCCCTGACAGGTGAATGGGCTTTGAATGCCCTGACAAGTGGACAGGCTTTGAATGCCCTGACAGGTGGACAGGCTTTAAATGCCCTGACAGGGGAATGGGCTTTGAATGCTCTGACAGGTTAATGAGCCTGTCTGGTGAATCCATTTGATATTCAAGGACAAATGTCAAAGTAATTAAGGTGGTGGAAGCATTCAAGTTGTATATCTATATGAGGCACAGTTAATAACAACCAACCCAGCTGATCAGGGCATTTTAGTCAAGTGGTGAAAAAATTACATGAAATGGATTAATTCACCATGGCAACAGTTTGAATTTGTAATCCATTTCAGTCACAATACTACTAGAAGTACATGAAGTAATAATAATAATAATAATAATAATAATAATAATAATAATAATAATAATAATAAGAAGAAGAAGAAGAAGAAGAAGAAGAAGAAGAAGAAGAAGAAGAAGAAGAAGAAGAAGAAGAAGAAGAAGAAGAAGAAGAAGAAGAAGAATTTTTAGTCACAATATCAGTAAATATTCTTGTAAATATGATCTTTACTGGGGGGGGGAGAGATGATTATTGCTGAGCAAGCAAATTTACATGTGAGTAGGTAAATATTTGCAGGAAAAAAAATGATTTTAAACAATTTTCACCATATCATACTTGCTGAGCCAATAGGTTATTAAGATGTATCAGTTAATTTTTGGCAACGGGTAGTCAGGATTGTTGGAGAATAGGCAAAATATTGTCCACCCCCCTAAATACATGTAGTTTCAAATAATTAATCTTCCTCAGATTTTTGGAAATAAAAGAACCTATATCCATTATATTAGTAAAGACAATTATCTTGGTTCAAAACAAATTCCCAGGCAGTACCCACACATCCACTAAAATATCAAATTCTGAGTCCCTAATGGAAATGTCTCTCTCTCTGGGGTATTGGTTGGTTCACTAACTACTACATGGTTTGTGAGATTTCAGTGACAGGTTACCCATCTCCCTCCAGCAATTTCTTCACAGAATTTTTATCCAATGATGAAAATTAGTGAAACAGAAATTCTAAATGACACTAGGCATTAGCCTCTACTATTACTGATAAATTCTGAATCATTATAGTGACTTAAAACAGAATTGTCATGGATTTCATAATGGGATAAATATCAGCAATCAGAATGCCACTTTAATCAAGAAAAGGTTTCTTAATGAGTGAAGGATCATAAACTTTCTCCAATGCACCCTGGAAAAGTTTTAAACTAGAAAATTTCAACAACTGCAAATATATAATTTATGCAGGAGAGTTACCCTTGACCAGGGCACTACTTTCTAATGGTCTAAGGGCTTGTCACTGTGATATTTCCCTGCCTTATTTTAACTTTGACTGGATATTACCTGCAGATATCAAGCCTGAATAAAAGTATGCTGTGGAACCACATGTTTAACTTACATCTATGTAAGACCTGCCAACCCGAAAGAGACATTCTCAGTAAATCAGTCGAAATTTTTCTGTAAGTTGGACCAATTTTCAGTAAGGTGTAAAAATTATTAGGTGCTGGCAACAAGAAAAATTTGAATAACCATTATAGTTTATACCTATGTTGTAACTTACAATATATAGCTACTGATGTGACTGGTACATGGTACTTTTGCACTTTCTAAGAAACTTCTGGTCAAACTCCACTTTTAAGCATTCTCTCTACTTCACTTTCATGACTAGTATTGCTATCAACTGGCATAAATGAGCCGGATTTTGAGTAGTTTTTTGCAACAAACAAGAACACCCTCTCACAACCTGCATTGAATGAGGAACAATAAGTACATTTTTTATGATGCTGTACAACAATTTGTATTTTAACTGGCCATTAGTATCCTTGAGTTTACTAATAAGATCCCATTGCTTGTCAACTCATTTAGTGTTTAAGATCTCAGGATTCAATTCATCTACTTGTTAATTCAAAAACTCTGCTTCCAAGTTGTCTTCCAAGTTGGTTTCTTTGGGTTCCATACACATAAATCTTGATGTGAAATGCATCACACTGCTAAAATCACAAATTCTTTTTGACACCTCAGCAACCAGTGTTTCAGAAGTTCATTATTCAAGGGAAACCTCTTAACAATGTACTCACAAACAGTTGTGTAATATCCCCTTACATCTGTATAGAACTGACAAAGGCTATTTTCATACAGCTTCCTTTCAGTCAAGTATTTTCTTGTTTTTAAACCTACTGTAAATATAACATCTAAATTTTGTTTCTCACAGTCATGAGAATTCATATCAGTAAGATCCTTGGCCTGTGTAGTTTCTGAAGCCTTTACAAATCTGATCAGCAACTGCTTTAATAATTCAAGCATGTTTGTTTTCTCTAAGTTTGTTAATCATAGACTCCTCCTGTTGCATGATTAAGTTGTACTTGTTAAATAATGGAATTGTGTGGTCTAGAAATAAGCAACAAATCTTCACCCTCCACGACTGCAAAGCCTTGCACACACTCATAACCTTTTTCTCTCTGTAATGGATTTTTTACTGTCTTTCCAGTCATTTCTAACCAATGGCATCTGACATCTAGACAAAGCCTTTGTATCTGATTTCTGTGATGTAGCTTTCTCTAAGGAATCTATCTTGGGGTTTTATTTTCTGTGTTTCCTGCTGAGGCAGACTTGAGGGTAGTACTAGCATGACTTCTAGATTTATCACAGCTCAAAGCTTTACTGCATGTACCTGCACTGTCCTTATTTCCTTCTTTATTACTAGATACATGTGGAACTTTATCCTTGAAAATAAAAACCTTCTCTGACATCCTACTTTGGGCTTTAGCTCTTTTTTCCTGCAACTTCTTGTTTGGTGGTTTCTTTACCAAAATATATTTGTAAGGGTTCCCACTGTTCAAACAGTCTATTTATACCTTCACCAAGAGACAACTATCTTGTTAACACAATACTTCAACATTTTTCTCTCTTCTTTTCCACAAAGAGTCTGAAGAGCTTTCAGTACCATTTGTCTATTCACACTTTTATCCAAATAATATGATATGTCTACTATTAAGTCATCAAAACTAATAGGCAGCATTATCAGCCCCCTTTTTAGCTGCTAAATGTATCAAATAGCATGAACATCCACTCAGATACACTGAGGGATTCACCATATTTATATGTCCAAATACACTTTTATTGCAACCTGTCCTTAATGAAGCATTATCTGATTCAAAGGCAACAGTCATTACAACTATGTTTTTCTTTTTAAAATCCTCATCCAATATTGTGAAAATATATTCCACCACATGGCCATAGAACACAATTAATTTTACTATATAGTCTCTACATTTGTTTCTCAGTGCTGAACTTTCCACTGTGTGACAATCAATACAAATCATATGTTAATCTAAAATACCTTTAAAGATGAAGTTCTTGTCAAGGGTTGACCTGCATTTTTTGAGAGGCTGAATTGTAAACAAAACACCATGCAACGGAATACCATGGCCTTATTACTCACTGTGCACTGTTGCTGAAATACACACAGACAACTACACCATAAGCTCACATTTTAAAGAATAAATAATTGCCTTTAAATCCTTACCAAGAATGCCAAAATCTAACTCTTGTATCACCACCAAATCGAGACAGGAAACTATGATCTCAAAATAGACTGGGGCTACATTCTTTGGGTACTGAACCAAATTTTATTAATTGTGTACAGAGTCCACATGCTTTAACTGACAAAAGTGCTTCAGTTACAACCCAATCTGTGTTATCAAAATATCTAACTAGCTTCTCAGAATCATTACAACCATCAGTTGCTATACTGAAAGGTTGGGATAAAATATTGCTAACAATGCCTTCCCGTACTGACTTGCACTGTTGTAATATAATAGTATTAATTTTTGTTCTTCCACACTGATGACTCTTTGCTACCAATGACTTGGGAAACATGCATTTGAATAGCCTAGATGATGACCCAAAAAGTTTGTAAAATACACATCGGCCTTAATGACATCCAATTCTGTTTCTGGCACTACACATCCAAATCACATAGAAGTCATCAACTTACAATTTGATTTTATTGCAATGTGTTCTTTATGATATTTGGAATTCTCGTTGCAGCGACAGTCATATCGTCCACCAGTGAGAAATGTTCAAGTCAACACGACATAATGTGCTGGTCACCTTTTTTTACTTTTTTTCTAATCAAAACCAAGTATCTGAATATTATCTTTTATACTTTTGCAACCAGTGTTTCAGCTTTTTAGGCGGCTGGTTTACAACACCATCATATCACATGTTGGTCACTGCAACCTAAATTTCACACAAGTGACTTTCGCTAAAATTTGTCTTTCTGACAGTTTCATCATAACAAAAGTATATTAGCTAAATTAAATGTTTCAATGACTTCAGTTTGATATTTAAGTGTTTATCAGGTATTAGTCACCCCAGACATACAACCTGTTAAACAAATACATCTTACTGAGTACAATACATCATGCCAGAAGTATCAACTTTGTGACCTAAATTTCATGCTTCAGTGACTTGGTCAAGCCTTTTATTTCTGATAGTTTTGAATGAAGATGTTTTCTTGGTAAGAATTACCCACTTCAGTGATTAGTTTTGTATAAAGGATAGTTTCTTGCACATTAATGGCCACAAAGGCATGCAACTTTGGATGAAGATTCATGTTGCTGAATACATCACCATCTTACCAAAAGTAGGTCACTAACACCTGTATTTCTTGCTTCATTGACTTTAATGTATGTTTTATTTAGAGTCAATTTCTCATTCACATTTGACTGCATGGTCATAAAAAAATGACAGATGGTAGGCTTTCATATTCTGTTCTTATTTTATATATGTCTGAAGCAATGTTTCTATGTAGATGATTATAGATAGGGAATACAAGAATATTTCAAGAAGATTTTAAAATTAGTATTGTACTGATTACAATTATATAATTTCTTCATACATAATATTTTCAACTGGAATAAAAGTATAAAACATTTATATAATATCACAGTGACCCAGATCTGGTTCTGAGGCATAATTTTGGGTATATATATATATATATATATATATATATATATATATATATATATATATATATATATATATATATATATATATATATATATATCCACTCACCAAATTTGACAATTGTACCATGAATAGCGAATTAGATACTGACCTAAAATACACAGAGAAGTTAGTTGAAGCCATTCAAATAGTGAAATATATGTCACAATATCCTAAAGTTCAGTTTGGTAAAATTTAATGTATGCCCTGGCAAAATTGTTGACCAGTCCCAGTGTTACCCTTGTCAATACATCTGTCTGTCGACCATTTAAATGGACATGAATTTCTTCAAATATACTAGACCAGCCCCTTGTCCCATAAGGTCTTCTTTGTAGATAATGGTGCTAAAACTAATCAAGTTTTTAATTGATTAATGTTATAGTATTGGTCCTAACCATAACCCTTACCTCTTCTTTGTTTAATTGCTTACATCTTAATTCATGAATAAATTAACATGTTATATATTTTTGCAAGTTATTAAACTGGCAGTCATTATAGATCACTTTGATCTTAATACATATGATCTTTCCTTCATAGCTAGTTAAGGGACACAACAAATGTTAGAGAAACAGAGGCAACAGTTAACCAGAATTAGTGGAGCATAAATAAATACTACAATGACCTATTTCTGGCACAACAATGTAATCCCAGACACACATCCCTCCAATAAATTTCATTACCATACCATGAAATCTGGCACAATGATGTAATCCCAGACGTGCAAACCTAATTTTTCAATTGATGTCTTGAATTGCAATAGAGAATGTGTGTGTGTGCATGCATGTGTGTGTGTGTGATATTAATTTTTAATGTGGCTTTAAAGAGTTTCAGTCGTAGAACTGAACAATTTTACAGTCATATCACTATGATGTCTACACTGTAGCTGTTTATAGTGATATCGAACACCGGGGCATCATGTCACACACATATGGCATGATGTCACGGACAGTCCCATTATCCTGACACCAGGCAGACCAGTCCTAATAGTAACCTTTTCAGGCTGATCGCCTAGTGTGGCAGCTGTTTGTATCATTTTTAAAGTCTTTGATATGACTTGGCCAGGGATAAAACCTGCGACCTCCCGCATCCGAGGTGGATGCTCTAACCACTAGGCCACCTGAGAGAGAGAGAGAGAGAGAGAGAGAGAGATGTATTTAATACGACAAGCCATATTTGATAATTTAATATGTGCTTCTTTGAAAGAGATATTATGTAAGTGTGGAGAAGAATCACTTGTATCTAAGTGATATGTTTTGATAGCCAAAACTCTTTCCCAATTATAAACGATTATTTGGTGCAAAGTCAAGTAATAAGTCTAATATTAGAAACACTACTATAATATAACCACATAATGTAATGAATTGACAATATTCGGTGGTGCTATTAAGTTTGAATTTAGCAATCATACACTATATGCTATACTTATTATAGTAAGTGGTATTGCGTTAACCAATAATATAACAGTCACATGTTTCTTCATAGCTGTAACAAAACATGCGATGTTTGCCTAATATGAAAAATCATACCTGTAAATGTAGCTATGCCAGTAAAATTACATGCGAGTCATTTGAGTTGATAATTATCTTAACATTGCACATTATGACCTAGCTTTTTCTATCCACTGTTCGTGGAAATTGACTTAGATCTAGTGATATATATCCAACCAGCCGAAATGAGACAACTATATTATTTGACTCTCACGATGAAAACAGCTTGTACCAAAATTTTTCAAGTGTCTTTTTGTCCTTCAACATTTTTTCCTACATATTGATTATCACCATACAGGTCTGAGATGTGACTTTTGGTCCCATTAATTTTTGTCCTATGTTTTTTTATAACTTTTTGTCTGTTTTGTTTTGTACTGTTACTTTCTGTCCATTTACCATTAAAAATACAATACTTGCTGCTCTGTGCGTAAGACATACAAAAAATTCTGAGATGGAGGAAGGATCCATCCCCAGGGAGAAAGAAAGTACTGTCCCATGATGCTTTGGTAGTAACATTAGCTTTTCCAATGCTTCCTACTGGCGTACTATGAAACCAAACTATTCAAATGTCTATAAAATTTAAATAACACACAATACACTGGTTCAATAGACACTTTATTGTATATATAACATAATTCTTTTGGTATAATGGGGGCAAATCCTGTCACAGCACACTGCCCCAGCCCAGCTCTGAATTGTTCTAAAGGATACCTCAGGACAAGACACATGTTAGAGTTTGTAGGGTTGTGAAGTGTCCGATACCTGTATGTTGAGCAGCATGGGGCTGACATGAGGTATATAGGGACAATGATACCGAAACTCAACAAGTCCAATCCTGAGGATGCTATGATAACAAACATCAGCCATACATGCACCGTAGGAAGCTGGTATGAAGTATATGGGCATAATAGTCGTTTACATTTAAGCACTGACACAAATTGGGGTTCAAAAGCAAAGTTTTGAATGAATGAAAACTTGGCAATGGCCCAAATGCTTTGGTGATAACAAATGATTAATAAATCCTAGTAGGACTTGCTTGGACTTAAATTTTAAAAAAAATCGAAAGTTAAAATGAAGAAGCTTTTGGAAAAGCAATTTTCCTGAATTCACTTTATGTAATATAACAGAATTATAGGTTATTCTTTTGTATCCTAAAGTGTAGTGAATTTTAAAATCTGATCTTTAAAACTGACATTAATTTGTCTTCCCCTAGGGTACTAGGGTACTTCCAAAACTTTCATTACATTTATATATATATATATATATATATATATATATATATATATATATATATATATATATATATATATATATACTATTTCAAGTAAGATACATACCTCAGCTGCCCTCATCTGTGCCATCGACCTTGTCACAACCTGACTGCACACACCACTGTGACAGCAATAGTAATTCCAAATGGGTATGATCATCATTGACACTACACTTATTCACTAGCAAACGCTGGTTCTGGCAGTAACTAACTACTGAACGCACTGATATATGGCAAGCACCAAGGGAGGAATTCAAGCTCTTATCAAGAATACTGAAAAAGACAAAATATACTAACAAATATTAATTTGTATCATATTCTGTAGGTGCAAACTTATAATTATGAACAGACTGTAACTATTACTTGATTAAACTGATGAATTTAACACAGTTTGATGATTTGTTTCAGTCTAAATGTAAAATCCTTTGTAGTATTTGTAAATAATGAAAACTGTTATACTATCCTTTAAATTATAGACATCAAATATAAATGAAAGGATTTGGGATGACTGCAACTGTATTTTGGTTACATAAGAATGATAAGCCATAATAAAAAGTTGCTTTCATTTAACAAAGATGTAGAACAAATATAACATAATACAATAGAAAAGTAAAAATATCATTCAGAGATTGCTCCTGCACATTTATTAACATTTTGATCTCTTGAGTAAAGATACAACTATATAACAAACAAAGTAACCGATTATATCTGATTATCAGTTGGTTAAGTGCAACCGATTATTGATCATGAATTTCTGATTGATTGCCATCATTGTTACAGTTTTTACTATTTTAAAGACGAGTTTGGTTCATGGCTTACACTGGCTTGGCTCATTATTTTAAAAATATCTTGAGCACAAACACACTATTCTGACCTAAATATATTTTTAATTTTACCCTCACTTAGGTCAGAATTTTTTAGATTAAATCCTAGAGGCTCAACTACACACACACACACACAACTTTAAATTATGTATGAGCATTCATGAACAATAATGAGTGGGTGTTGGGGATTATAAAATCTAACTTTTGTTATCGACTAATCCTGGCCAGCCAAACCCATACAGCACTACTTTACCTTCTAGACTAGTTCCAATTTATCAATTTAATTAGTACAGCAAGTCCCATATCCACCTTTAGTTTTACTTGACACACCTAAGAATAAGTTTTCACTGGACTGTTTTTTTTGTGCAAATTTTCATCCGATGATGACCTATTGCAGCCAAATGATAATATTACATTAAAGATACCATTAAAAACTAATTGATTTTTGTTGCAAGGATACTTGCAAGATTCTGACTGAGGTATCAAGATTAATTCTTTATACAACTGGTGGTTTTTATACCGAACCGATAGTACAGCAAGTCCTATATCCACCTTTAGTTTTACTCAAGATACCAATAAAAACTAATTGATTTTTGTTGTTACATTCATTTTCAACAGAAAAGAGCTACACCATTCCCTTAACAACTCACGCCCGGATAACTGTCAAACCAGTTTATAATGCTGTGTCTGATGTAGCTCTTGATCTTTTTTCCAAAGAAAATATATTTTAAAATTGTGCTAAATGTTTAAAAAAAATCACGTTAAGAATTGGTAAATTTAACCTTGATACATACCATATTTTAAGTAGATTCTCATACACAAAATAATTATTAATCATTACTTTTTATATAAACAAAATGGAATTGCGTTATTTTCTATCTTTTTTTGCAAACGTATATCTTGGTGGAAATTTTATGTACGATAATTTAAAGAATTTTTCAAATAATACAAAGTGATATGTACAAAAAATTATGAATCATTCAAATAATTATTTTGACAACTGGATTGTGTATGAAAGATTAAAGGGTACGAAAAAAATACATGAAATATGATAGCTCATTTTATCATTGGAAATAGTGATTATAAGATATCACATTATGTATGGGGTATTTTTAAGAAAAATAGTTGTCAATACACTGAATAAACAGACTGGTAAAAGAGATCAATGAAAAATTCTAGTAAATGCTAACTGGTGGCAACAGAGAATGAAATAAACACTGCAGCAACTAAGTGTCTTGCTATGTAATTTTGCTTCAATGTAAACACTATAATCAAAACATATTCTCTTATGAAAACATGAAAAGTGTCAATCGACAGTTACATCAAAACCCATGAGTACTTCTGTGAGAACCTAATTACATGCTGGCTTTGTCTTGATCAACAACTTGGGGAAGTGTTTGTTGCATAAAAAGAATCAAGTATATAATATCATTAATGTATCCTAATCATTTGTAAATGTGACCATGGAAAGCAAAGAAACTAAGGGAAAGATGTACTCAGTGACTGAAAGGCTGTGCATCACTGAATGTGTTCATAAAGGCAAAGCAAGATCCAACTTTTGCAATGAACAAAACAATTGCAGAGTCAAAAGTTTGAGGTTGGCTTAAGGATAAGCAGAAACTTTTGTATTATTTACATGATGTGGATTGAGATAATGGGATCAAATGAAAATGAGCACAGACTGCAAACAATACTGAATTAGATGATGCTGTGTACAGAGAGCGCACATAGCAACATGAACAAGGTGTTCACATAGCTGGAACAATTCTCAAGGCACAAGCAGCAAAAAATGGCAAAAAGTATTGAGAATGAATCTCGTTTAAGGGCAAGCCATGGATGGCTTTGAAGATTCCAGCACAGACACAGAATTAAATTGTTGTTCTTGTTGTTGGGCTTAACACATTTTTTAGCACACGATAGAATTAAACAATTCATTGTCGGGCGAAATATGCTCAGCTAATCACGAAGCCGCATGTAATTATCCAAACCAGCTCAGAGAATATCATCCATGAACAATACAAAGAGGCTTAAAGCCATTTTTCAGCACACAATAGACTATACATGGCGGCCAGTATTAATGGAGGAAGAAACCAGGAAATCATCAGAAAGAACCACCAACCCACCAGAACCTACTGGCAAGCTTTCTCACCTATCCACATTCACTGAATCCTACACTTGAACCTACACAGACAGAGGTGAGATGGCAGTGATCCATAACAGACAGCACTTTAGACCACTCGGCCACTCGGGGCCCTAAACAGATGTTTTTAAAATGTGAAGAGATATTTGTCAAACATGTCACAAACTGCAAGTATCATCATGTTCTAATTTACATTATTTTAAATTTGTAGATCCATTAAATTCATGTTGGTAATGGTTATCCCTTGTAAAAAAAAAATTTAATTTTACTTCTACCACGATCAAATCTATCCATCATTTGATCGACATTGTTTTTTCAAAATAAATGTCAATCTTTTGTATAAAACAAATCTACTTTCGATCAAACAATATAACTAGAAATTATCTAATTTAAGACAAAAAGGTGTGATGTAGTACACAATGTGTGAAGTTGTACCTGTGTTAAGCGAACAAAAACCAAATGGAATAATGTTTTGATGATTTCAATATACTGTAAGTTATTCTGAAATTAATGTTACTCTGTTAGGAAAAAAGCAAACAAAGTACACCGTTATAAAGAGATATTTATTCAGTTACTCTTAGCATGATTTTTAATAGAGTATTCAACACAAACAATCCAACCCAACCCACTTGTGTCTCTACATTGATCCCCTTGTTAGTTTTGTTTGTTAATGGTCCCTCAATAACTCATGCCCTTGCTTATAATGCAGCCAATGTTTTTGGACCCCATTGTGCGCGAGTTATTGAGGGAGTGGCATATTTTGAACATTTTCCTGTGACAAGACAGCTAAAAGAATCTGCATGTACCTTATTTATCATTAAAGTTCACTAGTACTATAAGTAATTAGCATAATTTTAATCACCCCTCAACCACATTTATTTTTAGATATTTACCTCTGTAGCAAACACATGTAAATATGTAAGCCAAGTAGGCTGCTCATTTTCATCCCAAAATACACATTTGATCTCCAATGCTAGTCTAAATGTGACAGGCAGTCACCAACAAGCCAACCCATTTCTAAGCCTATCCACATTACAGATTTAACTTACATGTTAATTTATAAAAGCTGGAATTGTGATAATTAGGCTCATGCCTTCTCTCTTAAAAATTGGGGGCGAAAAATACAAAACTATCTAGTGAGACCTTAAGAATTTAAATAACAGTCTGATTAAGAGAAAATCTTATTTTTAAAACACTGGGCAATTCTAAATAAAATTCAACATTAACGTGTAAAATTCAAGTTTGTTTCCTTTTATTTATTGCTTTTATCGATGACCAATAGCCATCAAAATGAGCAATAGCTATGAGACCATGTCAAGTTTCATCTATTACTTTCCTCACTGAAACATACCATTTCTTTATAACATATCAGTTTCATCATTTTTCATAACCAATACACCCTATATTGTTAGTACCTGGTGATATCTGAGATATCAGACAGCACAAATAATACAATTCTTCATGAAATCTAAAATAGTAGTGAATAAAAGATGAACAACAAGCCAAGCTAAATCTATTGTAAAATAACTGCAGAATGTACTTGATAAGTATTTGAAAGAATAATAACAATGCACAGCATATATAAACTGACCAGTATTCTCTCATCGATTTAATATAGATGGTAATATCTATGTTACAAAATAGACAAATCTGCAGTAAAGTATAAGGGAGGCAACTCTTCAGGAAACTCGAAAATGACTAATGTAAACAGAACCAGTTCATTTGGGAAACTTCAACAGTGAAGTTCTATACCCAGATTCAACACATCTGCTGAGTAGACAATATGTATGGAAAATGTAGTTTCACACCTCTAAGAAGGTCACCTTTGGGTCATTTCCACACTGACCAGCTATATTGTTGCTGAAGCTGCTGCTTTTCTGAAGTTTATTTTTCTAGTGATTGTAACATGCCTACACTCTAAAGTGAAAAGAAAATCATGCAAAAGAAATAAGGGAAGGAGAAAAACAGTTTAAAAAGGGACATCCATTTCTTGCAAGTTACTAAAACTCTGATCCACCTGTTCCTGCAAAAGCCCCACAAATGATGCAGGATGACTCCTGATGAAACTTTTGATGTCATCCGGGCTTGCAATGTTTCTTCTCCAAGTATACTACCATACACTTTGAGGCCTAAAAGAAATGAAAACAAATTGTAAAATGGAAAAACTGCAAATAATTTGTAATTATTACCTTACAATATACACTTTGGAAAGCCGTAATGTACTGTACACTCATCCATGTTAATGCAGTTTCCAAAAATAAATGCAAAATTTATATGCATGCTTTATTGTGACATGTGATACATGTAGATTTTTTACATGGTCACATTAACATGGTGCAAGAAAAATAGTAAATGCTAGAAGTTTTATTCTTGTCCCTCTGAAACGTGTATGGATCATCACATCAAACTGTTCTGAGTTCGAGACAAATTGCACACATCCAATTTTACAGATGTAATTTAAATGTATGGACTATGCAGTTTGAAATAAAGAATTCTTATCTTCTTATCTTATCTTATCTTTACAGTTTTCTTACTTAAAATCTCATGAAATTGCTGTTTTTTTAACAGGTGAGCATATAGGAATGTAAATGCATAACATTAGGGCAATTAGCATTAAATTATACAAATGCAGAATGTACTGTAAATATTGATTGGTTGGTCGGTTGTTTGATGGGTTGAATTTTTATGGCGCACCAACAGAATGAGGCTTTTTAGCGACATACAAAAGGTTATATCCCTCATCATTCACAACAGGTAAAAGGTTTTGTATCTACCAGCGATACAAAACCAAATAGTTAAAAGGTAAAACGATAAAAAAGATAACAGTGATAAAGTTTACCAATCAACGAGGAGTGCAAATAATGTATGACTACAAGAACAGATGAATGGTAATTAAAATCTATCAATCGGACATATATAGCACATAAAAATTTCAAGGTGATAACATAAAAGCTATAACTTATGATAAATGTTTACTTCCTTAAGGAAGCCTATAATAAATGAAATGCTAACTATCAAAGAGCTCCATCATGTCTTGCACACTGAAATATTGATTACGCGTAGGTTGGAGGTCAAATCACACCAGCAAAAAGATCTTAACAGTAAATGGCTCATTGCAAGATAGGCACTGGTGGGTCTTCTCCTTTTAGTATGTAGGAGTAGGTTAAATAAATATGACTCATTCGAATTCTTGCAATGACTACCTCCTCCCTAGAGATGGCTCTGTAGGAAGGAGTCCTCTATCCAAGGGTTGGCTTGATGGCATGAAGTTTGTTATTCATAGCATCATTCCATGATGCCTGCCATTTCTGACATAAACAGTCTTTGATACAATGTATAAATTCCATATACGGTGTATTAAAATCAAATGGTTCTAGTGATAGGGCCATTTTAGCAGCGCGGTCTGCTTCGTCATTACCTTTAATTCCAATATGGCTGGGTAAGCAACAGTATACTATATTGTGCGAGGTACTCAGCTCAGTATGTTTAAGGAGAATAGCTAATAATGGATTCTCCAGTTTTATATCATGTAGTGACTGAAGTACTGGTAGTGAATCAGAGATGATGCTGTTTAAAATATGCTTGCTTGTAATGTATTGCAAAGCAAGGTCTATTGCTCTGATTTCGGCTGAAAAAATTGATGTACCATTTGGCAAGCAAACTTTTGTTATGTGTTTTCTACTAACGAAGGCTGCAGCAGCCTTTTCCTCATCTTTTGATCCATCAGTATATATTATTGTATAATTTTCAAATTGAGTGGTGAGTTCATGGTAAGAGTTGTGGAAGATGGAAGGGTTTGTCTCAGATTTTTTTTCCATCGTGTAGCGTGAAAAGTACCCTTAGTTGCTTAACCATCCAGGGAGGTGTTTTGGAGACGGTCAATTTCAGAATTTTTGAAAGATCAATTTGGGTACTTTCAAGGAATGGTAATATTTTAATGCCAAAGGTAGGTGTGACGTTTGGTTCATTTTTTTACATGGTTTTATATTTGGGTTCAAAAACAGCCGAAAAAGCTGAATTCAGAGGGTTGGATTTTAATTTTGAGAGCATACTGTGCGAAAAGCAATTATCTACATTGGAATAAAGATTGTTTTGTTCGCTTTAAAGTGCAGGCTTTCACACAGGGATGTCTTAAATATTCTCAGAGCCGGTCTAATTGAAATATTGAAAAAATGAACAAGTGAAATACTTCAATTAAACTACATTGTATCAAACTTATAAGGTCTTCGTTGTTCATTAGAAGATTGGATCAGAAACAATAACTGTTAACTCTGACAGTGCTGAGTTAGCTCCCTTCTACTATCATTTACTACTATCAAATCTATAGAAAGTATGTTTTGAAATACCTTACTATGTCAGGTTCAAGACATGGTGGTAATAAGGAAATGAATTATGGCATAGCTAATCAAATTTGACAACACTGAAAAAATGACATGGGTCCCTAAGGTCTCACTGAACAGTTTTTTTGGAAAATTTTCATCCAACAATGACCTATTGCAGACAAATGATAATATTACAATAAAGATACAAATAAAAACTAATTAATGATTTTTGTTGAAGGGATGTTTGTAAGATTCTGACTGAGGTATTAAGGTTAATTCCTTATAGCGTGGAAAGCTGTATTATCACAGTACATAATGTTGTTATTAGTACACAAACAATAAAACTGATCTGTTATTGCTGCATTGTTACAAATTGTAAAATTTCTCTGATTTTCCCTCTACTTCTATAAATGATATTGATCAATCCAAGTGCACTAATGTAAATAAAACTTCTTATGGCACCTGATCCAGTTTACCATACCATGGGGGAAGAACTCTATTATCGCAGTATTTACTTAAATTATGTATGGTAGCACGCACATAATAAACACAAATTTCAACATGGGGATAAGATGTAACGTCCACGCTTGCACTGGCAGAAAATTTTCACCAAAATAAAGAATTCAATGACTAAATTGAATACAATAATATCAGTTAAGTTGAAATCCATGATAACTGTAGTAAAAAAATATGTATCACTTTGAATTAATTGCAATACACACACACACACACACATACATACATACATACATACATACATACATACATACATACATACATACATACATACATACATAAACACAAATAAATCAATTATTAATAATATCATTGAAACATTCCTAATTTTAAAAGTAGTTTAACTATTATTGTTGCTTTCCTATTATGTTGGATAAATAGGCTCATTAGCAGTGTTTTGTCAATTTGAGTCCATAATGGCTACCATGAAATCAAATTGTAATCTTAACTGTGTAATGACATGTCACTATCAGGATATGACATATAATCATCAAACATCTGACAATATAAGAATATATATCCTAATCAAATCCAACATCCTACTAAGCCTGACAAAGCCCAAAGCCACACAAAGCCTGACACAGCCACACAAAGCCTGACACAGCCAGATTTTAAAATAATTATACTTTTAATTATATTAATGACTCAATTAACTAAGCCAAAATACATATTTATGCAGATTAAAATGACTGAAAATTTGGCGATAAAGTTTGAATTTCGAACAATCATAATGTATTGATAAAATATGACACAATCATGTTGAGAATGTGTTATTATTTGATGAATTGTTTTTTCGACTGATTATCAAAGAAAATTCAATTTTCCAATATGTTAAAATTAGTTGTCAATTTGTATATATATTAGGAAGGTGTATTGATCTTCTTTAGTTTAATGTTGATACACTTTATTTTACGTTTTACAACTGTGCTTAACAAAACTTTGAATAATAATCTTTGTACATATTTATAAATGTTTAGTTGGAGGCGAGACATGCCATATTTGATAACATTCTTAACTCGATTATAAAGAAATTGTGTGGTACTTTCAGTTGTTAGTTGTTTTGTAATGTTGTGTTGATAAATATATACTGAGAATTATTATATACAGGTATGTTTTGTGAAGACTGGATACGTTTGGGTTTCTTATAATAATGGATAATTGGCTTTAGTGATCTCAGTTTATTAATAAAAACTAAAATGGCTATATTGGCTTTTGTTTATCTGATTAAGACCGGTTCATTTCTTTGTTGACATAAATCTTTCAACAGCAGTCAGTCAGTTATGGTGAAATGAGCACTTGATCAACAGATGGTTGAGAAAGAAACAAAAAAAATCATATGTTACCTTCAAAGAAAACCACAGCAAAACATTTAATTAGGCAATATGTTTGATGGCACCGGAGTAAAGTAAATCCCCAAAATGAAACAACTGTATACCTTTGAAAAACTAGCCAATTAAAAACATGCCAGATGGTGGCCATTTATACTAGGGGATGCGTACATATTGATTTATCATTCAAAAATTGCCTACATGTTAGTTTTGTTGGATATCATTTAAATCTCTCTATATTTCTTGTTTATATTTAACAAACATATTTAAGTTTACATTACAAAAATGCCTAGTGCTTCCAAAAAGACAAAAAACAAACTGGCCCTGTGTTGTATGTGGACTTAATTGTGGTGTTCAAAAACCTTTTTTGTGATAACTGCAACTGTTAGATGCACGCAAAGTGTGATGGGTTGACATCTGATGATTTAAAAACTATTTTTGGACTGTACAATACCCTTATGAGTGTTGTGTGTGTGTGTGTGTGTGCATTCGTACAGTCTACGGTGGAGTGTACAACTTTGAAAGTGCAATTAACAGGCTAAATATGGTAATTATTATTATTATTATTAATATGATGATTTATGATGATGATGATGATGATAATGATGATGATGATGATGATGATAAAAAAAGCGTGTGACCATTTTGTCACCTTATTTATTTACATTATTTCTAAACTTTTTAAAGACACATATTCCTGACCAGATTAACTGTTTATCGGTACAGTAAACAATTAAATTAAAAGTAACAAATCAACTGTTTTCTTATGGAATGGGAGAAGTTTGAGTTAAATCATGCCCTGGGTGATGAGAAACACTTTTTCATGGACATTGTATTTTTGTAATATAGTATGTGACTTTAGTTATGCCCTTTATGCTAACAAACTTCCAAATCCTTTTAGAACAATTAACTCTTGATCCTCATCAGTGTTTTGTTTTGCGTTTTAGTTAGCCATATAACTGATGTTTTTAGGGGGGGTCCATGAAAATCTTTTATTCATGCTTTAAGACCTTGGTAGAATAAATTGTGTTGTGTTGTGTGCTTTTAATTAATCCTAGAATTGTTATTTTTTACTTGTACATTTTATTTTTGTAAAATACAACCATGTAATTTGGTATTTTTATTATTATTATTAGCAACAATGTGTTGAAGATTATTCCTATATTACAAATATAATTTTGTTACATACCCATTTAATTTTACATGGCTTAATAGAACAATTTCATTTGTTTGATGTATGAAAAAAAGCAAGTAGTAATTATGAAACATAATTCATACACAATGAACTGTTGCATAAATGAATAAATTCTTTGATCGTTTTTATTTTTTTTATATTCTATTTAACTCCGTACAATGATAGAAACATTTTTAAACTTCCAATACTGGAAAATATATACTGTTGATATAAAATTCAAGGCATATGGTAGTGAAGTACTCCTGTAATTCGATTACCACGCGTTAAAGGCTTGTTACAATAATGAGTGACATGCGTTACCTTTAACACAATTATAACTGAGGCAGTATACAGGCATTTTCAAAATGTTGATGTTGCGAAATATAAGTTTATTCATATGTGATTATGATCTTTTCACTTTCTTTCTATACACTACCAAAATAAAATCAAATTTACAGTGTATTAGAGCAGAACATAATTTTTCCAAAGGTTCTTGAATACCATTTTGCTTCTTTTCATTTCATCCTTATTAAAATTAATCAATTTTGGACTGTAATTCAAAGAGATAATAACAAATAATAATTGCTGAACATTTTTTATTACAGTGAATTGATTATATATGCTATTATAAATTATATGAGGTGGAATGTAGTGCCGTTGATCATTAATTTTACTATACTTTATTATTATTTACATAAATTAAGGGTTAGCTACAAATTAATCTTTATCATTGAAATTTTTCTCATTACAGGCTGCTTCATTCAGCATTGATCACTTGCGTGTCATGGCCAAACAAGAGAAACTTCTACCACCATTACAATTGGATTATCATCAATTAGACCAAGCACAATATTACATTGACTTCACAGCACTTGGCTACTTGGAACACAATGCCAACAGACTCCCAAACATATTGGCCTTTACTGACAACAGGAGATGGAAACTGTCTTTTTAATGCCCTTTGCATCGGACTGTGTAGGGAAGAGTATATGTGTTGTGAAATTAAAGTCCGCACTTGTATAGAGATGGCCTGTAATGAACTGTTTTACATAACGCAGAATTATTCTAGAGATTTTCTGTTGTGTTCCCCTTTGTTTGTAGATGCTCTCATGAACTGTGCCAAAATTGGTGCATATTCTAGTGCATAGACCATCAAGGCTGCAAGTGATGTGCTGAATTGTAACATCAAGGCTTTGTATCCAAAAGTAAATGGACCTGCCGACTACATAGCACAACTCTTGACTAGAACACATGTGCCACAGACAGAACACAAATGAAACAACGAAGTCACTTGGAATTTTGTGGTCAACAATAGGATTCCAGGGTGGTCGCATCTGGTTGCCCAATCATTTTGGTTCCATGTTAAAGTGAAACGGTCTGCACACAAGTCACTGAATGGTATTGACTTCACTTGTGAAGAATCATTCATCCCCGCCGACCCATTTGATACAGATGAGGATAATTTAGAACAAACTCAAAGACTAGGCCTGGATATAACAATGAGCAGTGAGACAACTTATGTACAAGAAGAAACACTCAAGAAAATTAATACCTGAAGCTTACAAAATGGACATTAACGACTTTGAGTACCATGCGGCATTGTCAATCACAGACATTGTGGACAACAGTGAAGCTTCGAAGCATACAAAAGAGATGACTGTTCTGGAAAATAACAGGAATTTACCCTCTTCCAGGTGGAAAACCACTAATTGCAGAAGAAGTAATCAATATAATTGTGAGTGACATTCCGACTGAAACAAATTCCAACCGGAATTAAACAAAATGTCTATGTGGTTCTGGATGTTAAGAACAACTTAGAGAGAAGAAAAGAACACAATTGCAAGACTGCACAATATTGGGATGACTGGTGTATGGGACTCAAAGAAGGGCCGCGTGTGTAGAACTAAGTA
The DNA here is from genome assembly GCA_016746295.1 of Potamilus streckersoni. Taxonomy (NCBI): domain Eukaryota; kingdom Metazoa; phylum Mollusca; class Bivalvia; order Unionida; family Unionidae; genus Potamilus; species Potamilus streckersoni. Next base: position 301,391 of record JAEAOA010001076.1, on the reverse strand, counting down.
TCTGATACGAGTGAAAGGAGAAGATAATAAACTTTGTCAAGTTATAGTCAAGGAAGATTTGATTTACACAGAAACGCATGAAGCGGGAACAAGGAAAATAAAATTGCTTCAGCCACAGCCTTCTCTGTCTCAGATAATTACATTCGTTAGGTATTATGCAACACTGAAAAGAAAACCTAATTACAAAAAATGTCACCTGGATACATGGTTTAAAGTGCAGAGATGTCGCCATCATAAAATATACAGGAGAATATGACGATACGCTGGTTAAACATGGGAATGCAAAAATGTGCTCAGATGGTTATGAGACAATGAATCCACAGGTTATGGATAAAATTAGAGAACTTGCAGAATACCAGAAACCGAGTGATGTGTACGCCAAGATGACTGATCCATCCCATAATATATCAGTCGATTATCTGCGTGATCTCAGACAATGTCAAAACATTAAAGCGGAAATAAAAGCAGAGAAGAAAACTAAAGGAGGGTCACACAATGTCGCCAACAAGTTACTGAATGTTTTGAGAATGATGAGTGAACAGCATCCCTACGTAGCTGAAGTTATTCATTCCCGAGACAACGATCTTCCAGCAATTATCTGCTACACAGAAGAACAATTAGTCGACTTAAAAGTCGTTTCTGGAGTCAGGAGCAGGTGTTGTTGGTATTGATAGAACATTTTCACTTGGGAAATGTTTCGTAACAACAGCAGTTTACAAGTTGCATAACGTGCTGCGGAAGATAACAGGCGATGCGCCACTTTTGTTGGGGCCATTGATGCTCGATTGGGAAGGTTGTCAACAAAACTATTTCCGGTTTATTTCCCATCTCGAAGGTGTGCTAGGTATTGAACTTTAAAAAGTGGAGATACTCATGGGGACTGACGCCGAGAAGGCAATGGTCAATGCTATTGATCTAGCTTTCCCTGGTTGCAAGAGAAAGCTGTGCACGCAACACATCAAAAACAATCTTATCTGTCCAATGACAGAAAAGATTCCAAAAAACACTGAGGAACAGACATGTATCATTGACATGATTTTTGGATCAAATGGTGTTGTCACAGCCAATGATTTAGCAACTTTTGACGAATGTAACCAAATCTTGAAAACTGAGTGAAAATAAACACAGACTTTTTGTCATATTATGAAAGATACATTGAAGAGAAAATTGCAAAACATGTATCCGGTGACAACCAGATGTGGACTAACAACAATATGGAAAGCATGAACCACCAGTTAAAGGTCTTGCTAAACTGGCAACCAAGGAAAACAAATGAACTCATAGAATAAGATATGAACTGATCAAGGTCCAGCTCGTCGACCTTTGCCGATCTCTGTACAGGACAGGAAACTAGAGCCTCAACACAAAATTCTTGCGATGTAAAATAAGTAAATATCATGGAATTCAAAATCTGAGGAAGAAAAAGACAAAATATTCATGACATTTTTGCAGAAATCCAACATTAAATTAACAACCGCAGTGACGTCCTCTGACAGCATGTACACTGTGTTGAAAGCCCCAAAATTGGCAAAGAAACCAAACCAAAGAACAAGGTGCCGGGCAAAAAAGACTAGTAGAATGTAGGAAACAAATTTGACGTAATGATCAACAACCTTTTTAGACTGATTAATACATTTTTATTATGTCAAGAAAGTTTTAAATCAGATTGTTAATTTTACACAGTCTGATTTACAGCTGTCACGATATGTGCCTTTGTTTTTTTTTCATAAACATTAAAAATCCATTATAGTCATTAAATACTTGAAAAAAGTAGCTTAATCTGACTTTATTTGTGTGTACTTTAGCCTATTTCATTGGATTTTAATAACTAGCTATGATGTTGAGGTACTAATATTAGTATGGGGGCCCCGAGTGGCCGAGTGGTCTAAAGCGAGTGGTCTAAAGCGCTGTCCGTTACGGATCACTGCCATCTCACCTCTGTCTGCGTGTGTGTTCGAATCTGGCTAATGTAGATATGTGAGAAAGCTTGCCAGTAGCTTCTCGTGGGTCGGTGGTTCTTTCCAGTGATTTCCCGGTTTCTTCCTCCACCATTAATACTGGCCGCCATGAATAGCCTATCGTGTGCTGAAAAATGGCGTTAAGCCCAACAAACAAACAAACTAATATTAGTATGAATAAGTAACTAGATGTGGATTTTGTTTCCCTAATTTTTATTATTGGATTTTCCCCAAAATATGTTTGTGTTGATGACTACTAAATCATTTTTGTAAAAAAAAAAGTTATTTGATTTCTCTGTCTGTGACAAATTGGCGGCGTTCTAAACACACCAACCTCTTTTACTACGGTTCGTTGCTAGGGAATGACCTCCGCAGTGTAATTTACCCAGTGTGGATAGATAGAAAGAAGAATGCAGGTCACTGAACAAATATATTGAAGAAACAACACAACCAGCCCCCTTTCAATGAACAAATATAAAATTTAATCAGTTTATCAACAGAATTTAAAATGAAAAGAAATCAATGACTTGGTTACAAAAGAAGGAAAATGGTACTAACATGTACTCAAATAAAAAGACAATACAAATTTCTTTAAATGTAAAATTACTTTCCACGTTAATATACTATCTTTATTGCCAATGAGATGTGACCTTTGAGTGCAACGATGAAAGACTTCATCACCTATTTTATGCCACATCATGACTTCCGTTGGTCCCTGCTCTGCTGATCTTTGTCTAGCTGTCTCTGGACTTAGATTTCTGCGTAGAACTTGTTCTGGTCCGGTGATTGTTCAGGGATTTCTCCTGCGAATCAAGGAAAGCTGTTTCCTTCAATAAATAAAATAGACAATAGGTCACATTCCCAGGTATATTTATATTTTTACATTATTTACATTAATTCGGCTCAGAAAACAAAAGGCATAAATTCTGCCGCATGAAGTTATCTAACTCTCCGTTTACATAGTCAATGCTTGTCCTGACCTTAATTTGGGTCACGCTAGGGATGGTCAATTAAATTCAACTCAGCCGTAACCCCCACTCGACTGCTTTATCAATCTAGCAGTGTTAAGTTACATATGGCTTAGACCCTCAGATCTAACTATTCTAAAATAGTTTACTCACCAATTAAATATTACAAACTAGCATAAAGATATACACTTAAGTGATCAATTAAATATTACAAACTAGTATATGGTATACATGTAATGTTAGGTCATACTCATTCTAAACAGAGTTAATCCATAAAACTATGAAACATTACCCATCATTCCTTAAGCTTTTTTCATTTAAATCCCTACTCACTCCTATGTATTCAAGATTCAATTACATGCAATCTTTTCAACTAATCTAATGAAATTTTAATTACATTCAATCTTGCCAATTCTCCAAATGAATTGATAATTAGAAAATCAAAGAATAAAATGTCATGACTAGCATTTCACTAAAATCCTGCAAAATTAAATCATACATACATACATACATCATATCAAGAATACATTTGCAAAATAGATCAACAAATGAAATAACATTAAAATCGAGAAACTAAGATTGCGTAACTTTTGCCGTTTCTTTATTCGTTTCCACGAACCTCACGTATAGTCCGTCTCCTAACTGAGACAACCATCTGGCCCCTTACTCTATAATGAAGACGTACTTTTTACGAATTCAGAATGTAGAGTTTGCCTACTCGCTGAGACAAAACTCCCGCTTTACAGCCAAATCACGAGATAACGTCTTACACCGCTCTTCCCAGAGTCTCAACCACTCTTTTTCCAAGTAAGATTGAAGACTAAAGAATTTTCCTAAAGTAAAACCTTTAATTTCTTACAGTTACACCCATAAATCCATATTAACCAATCGGAATAGACTGTTTCCTAAACCTGTTCTGTAGAATTTTTGGATTGACAAGACAACTAAACAACTAATCATGCCGTAATTAACATTACTTTGAACAATCATCTATAGCCATCTCCTGCCCTTTTCCGGGTTGATTTTGGGAAAGGGTCTTATGTCATTCTCTTGTACCATAGCATCTGACTCTGTTACGTCGGCTAGAATTCCCTTTTGACGGTTAGAACTAGAATTCCCTTTTGACGTTCAGAGATAAAATGAAAATAATCATCTAACTATCTCTAGCTCTTTCTACTTTAATTAAGTTGACTTTGATACAATTCATTTAACCAAAGTTTCTAAGAGTTTTCAAAATTCGACACATCACTGTCTTATTCTTACATATTAAATAAAGTGTCTACAATTTTCTTATTAATTCCATACCTTGCTGGCATGTAGGAAGGAGGAGTTATTTAAACAGTATTTCACAACATATTATTTGCTCTTTCTTAACAGATTTAATGCTAATTTTAGGAGTTTTCAAACAAAAATAGCTTGCCTACATTATTGAAATTTAATAATGAAATTTTAATTTTGTGACAAATAACTCATTTGAGACCGGGGTATGGATTACAATTCGTCATATGATAGACTTCCGCAAATTACAGCATATAAAATTAGCAGTTAGAATCAATTTTCATATTTAAATCTATGTTTAATTCAAATGGTTATTAGTTTAAGTTTGCATAGAAACTCATTTATCGTAAATTAATAAATGTAAAAATTAGTAAAATGCTTATTATACCAAAATCCATGTATGCAAATATTAATTATCATCATGCTATTTCTTTGACTGGGAGCAGTGTTGCTTTCAATAAGTTTAGTCCCCAAGACACAATTTTCTTATCTGCACATTATAAAATAATAACCATACCAGTCAAGACTGTCATGCTCTATATGCCTTTTTTTGAGATGGAGTGAATTTGGAATTTGTCTCCCAATTACCAGTCATTCATTATGATGCAGTAGTAGATCCAATATTCTTTTGTAATTTATATGGCACAAACACCATACTAAAATAGTACACATTTTCAGTATCACTTGACATGACTTTGTCAGGCTTTGTATGCCTTCCTGTCTTATAAAACATCAAAAGGTTAGTGTTGAGCATGTTGGGTTTTTTTTATAAATTTTGTCAGACTTTGTATGATATACTGAAAAATAACATTTTCTTTCTATAATAAATTAAAAGAACAATGTATAAAGTAATACACAGTTTACATATGATTTTGTGAGACCTTGTTATTAGTTTGTCATTATTCGAAATTTGAACTCTATCGCCCAATTTTCGGTCATTTAAATCAGCATAAATATGTCTTTCAGCTAAGTTAATTTATGCATCAATATAGACAAAAGTATATACAAATTGACAACTAATTTTAACATATTGTAAACTTGAATTTTCTTTCGATAATTAGTTGAAAAAAAACAATTTATAAAATAACAAACATTTCAAACATGATTGTGTCATATTTTATCAATACTTTATGATTGTTCGAAAGTCAAACTTTATCGTCCAATTTTCGGTCATTTTAATCTGCATAAATATGTATTTCGGCTAAGTTAATTGAGTCATCAATATAATTAACAATATAATTATTTTTTAAAATCTGGTTTTGTCAGGTTTTGTGTGGCTTTGTCAGGCTTTGTCGGGCTTAGTGTGGCTTTGTCAGGCTTAGCGGTATTTAGTAGAACCCCAAATCCAATGCAGGAATAGCAAGTTTGACTGGATTTTTTTGTATATGCTGATCAAAATAATTACATGCACTTTACAAAAAAAGTAATGTTCATTCTTTTTCATTGTAAAATTAAAAAATGTTAACATTTTAGAGGAAATTTCGCGATAAGATATTTGCGTCTTTACAGCTTTACATACGTAAAGAAACGCAAGACGACGCGTGTCCAATTTTAATCGGAAAATTCCGTTTCAACTGGTGGCTTTTATACTGAACCGATACTACCACCAATCCCTCTTTTTTTTTACATTTATTTTCGACAGAAAAAAAAAACTTGAGCATTTCCTGTGACAAGGCGGCTAAAAGAATCAGCATGTACCTTATTTGTTATTAAAGTTCACTAGTACTATAACAAATCAGCATCCTTTTTATCACCCCTCAACCATGTAGATTTTTAGATACTTATCTCTGTAACAGACACTAATACGTAAGCCAGGTTGGCTGCCATTTGTATACCAAGATTATTATTTCATTCTAAGATGGAAATATATTACCAGCGTGGTCATATGCAATAAATTAATAAAAGGTCAAGGTCCATATGTGCATATATTAATTCATAGTACAGATAAAGTGATTTCGTGTTGCCAGATTTCATCGAACTTTATTCATAAAATGTCACTCCAGTGATATTACTACAGTAATGGAGATTTAACTAAATTATCTAATGTTCTCCCAGAACATGTATAATTAAAGTACAAACAAGTCTATTAAAATACAAAATACTAAAGTACAAACAAGTCAATTAAAATACAAAATATTTGGTTTCTGAATGAAATTAGTGTAGTATAAAGTCATGACGGGTCATAGCCCTTATGTACGGCGATAGAGCTCTATGTGTTCATATAAAGTTTTAAAACACAACAAGGTAATAACACATGGCTGACCATAATTACTCTATAAATTTTAAAATTATATATTTGATTGGTTTGGTATTATTCATTGAGCAAAACAAATCATAAAAGTTTAACAGCTCAGGAAAGAAATCCACCCCCAAACCTAGTACTAATATTAGTACCTTAGCTCAACCACAACAAAACAAGTTGAGGCTACGACATCGTAGCTACCCTCACCTGATCCCTTTCTAAAATAAAGGAATATTATACAGTGTACTTACACAAGTCAGAACATGTAATCCAACAAAAATATTATTGAAATGCACTTCAATACAGCCAGGCCACGTAATCTATAAGCACAATCTTCATTTGCACAGCTGAGCTGATTATATCAAAGGTTGTTTTTTAATTTAAAAAAAAAAATCATTAGCACATGCACGAGCAAATAGAGCTTAGCTTATTGACTGAAGGAAAGTAAAACATTGACCATATGTTGGATAGCAACCTACCATTTTAATATGGGGGTGAGTAGGTATGCTCTTGTTAAACAACAATTCTCAGCTCTTAAATAGCTTTATAAAAATAACGTTAGTGCTGTCAGAACTATATCTGATACAGTCTGACCACGAGATATGTTTGTCTTCTGAGTCGTTCTCTTCAAAAATAAATCACACTTGAATGCTATTCCTGACAAATGGAATAATCATGTTTTCCGTTTTATATCTGGAGTAAAAAGTCCATCTTTAAATAAACGTTGCTGCTGATCAAAAACTTTATTTAAGTTTGCGTCAACATTCTCATTCAATGTAGTGGTGTGTAACAATATAGCTTCTGCAGCACGTCTCGTATATGTACTTAAGACAATTGGGTTCTCTGCTGCACATTACCTATGCAAATTAGATAAATCGACTCTTCCAAAACAGTGGCTTGACATAAAAAGAGCAAACCAGTTGGAAAGTTATCACACAAATATTGTAGGGGTTACTGTCGTGATTCAATGCATGTATTTTCTGTTAATATAGCTGTGTATTTATTTATAGTCTGCATTTTTTTGCGTGCAAGATATACATTCAAGATTGCATCTTTAGAACTGCCCAGTTTTATGCAAATTTGAAACGCTTGATAATGGAATACTACCGTTTTATATCTTCAAATTCCATGTGCATATTTTCTTTAAACAAGCCAACATTATACATTGAATCATTCCAGTTCTAAGTATCATCGTTGCATTGTGACAGTCTATTTGAATACATATTTATCACATATTAATCACCATAAAGGTACAAATGCGTAACAGTGTATAAGTGTTATGTAGCAGGAAGTTGATTCTCTCTCTCTCTCTCTCTCTCTCTCTCTCTCTCTCTCTCTCTCTCTCTCTCTCTCTCTCTCTCTCTCTCTCTCTCTGTGAGATTACAGAGCCTGATAGTAATTTCCAGTAATCATCTTCATCATTGTCACATTTTTTCTCATTTCATTTCCGTGTCCTATTCCATTGACCCCTATGAATTGAGCTGCTTAAGGGTTGCAAAACGCCATTCAAACATTGAAAAGTAAAAAATAAACTAAATATATTCCAGGCTTAAACAGTTTAGTTAGATTATGGCAAAATGTTATCCCGACGAGGATTCAAACTTGGGACCTTTTTGACTAAAATCTATAATCAATGGCCGGCGATTTAGTCTATTCTAACAATATTTATCCAATAATGTCAGAAAGTTTGCCTGTAGCTTTCGTTGGGCTGGTTCTTGCCGGATATATCCGGGTTCATCACCACCATTCATATTGACAGCCATATATGACCAATTCGTTGGTAAGAATGACTATAAACCCCAACCACCACATCCCCTGCAATAATAACACATTCTTGAAATAATGTGCGATGGAACGTGAATATTTTTTACAAGTAATTGTATACATGAATTATTTAATACTAATGTTTTTCTAAATTAGTTTATCTATTATCCAGTTTACACAACCGCGGGCTTAAATAGTGTATCTGCTTGTAATTCATCAAGTTTTCCTCAAAAAGACTAATAATGCAGCATGGTCATGATACTCTAAATGTTTTATACGACTATTTTTAAATGTTTCATGGCTACATATCCAACACGAAACGAGATCGGCGCACGGATGGTCGGACATGACACAATCAATACACACCTCCACTTAATATTTGAGTATATAAATTGAAAAGGACTGACTTTTTGTTGACTCCTAAGTGCCCACCAGTCTCAACGCAACGTACACTGTAAAATTTTCTCTACTTCATCAATCCTAAGTACCTGTAGAGAACAAAAATATAGAATGTCATCATTTAAATTGAAATCAATTTACTTTCTTCTGAAATTTCTCTTCTTGCCTTTCGATTTAATAATGGATTTTGAATATACTTTGTGTACGACAAAGTTCCTAACTTTGTTGACACCTCTTGGCCCCGTCCCATCGTATACGGCTGTTAGGACTTAGAAATGACACCCTGGTTTTCCGAAAGATGTGTTTTGGTGTGGGTTTTCTCTGTCCTATCTGTAAGTGTTATATTTTTGTGTGTTTTGAAAATAATAAATAGTTTTGTCAGGGTTGCTCTCTGTTTTGTTGATCAGAATCTTGAGTTTCATTATCCCTAGATAGGCTTGGTGAGGTTATACTCCCTTCCCTTTACCTGGGCTGGCAGTGGGCCTGGTTTATATCTTCCCTTACCTGGAACTAAGGATAGAACTGCATCCCCCACTCCCTATCACTTGGGACTATTAATATGTCCTGGCTGGCAAAGACAACAACTGACTGGGATCCAAGGAAAGGAAAACAACCCTAGGAAAATGTTCCTAACAGCATGATATTCTGTGGGACCCATATAAAAAATGAGGTCGCGCAATGCGTGCGTCTCCATTTTTTAGTTAAATTTTTATTTAAGTTACCAAAGAGTCAGCCTTTATACGATGTTTCAGACTTCTAAATAAAAGACGCTGCCATAAACGACGTTTCATACTTCTGAAGGAAATCAGCTGTAGAATTTGATAAATTCTAACTAGATAGTGAGGCTAGAAATCTAACTTCTCTACCCGTCGTTACAGTACTTTAGTTCCTTGTTTAGTGTACTTTCTTTAACTAAAAAAAAATTACATCTCTCCCCACTCCGAGTGGGTCACTTTTCTATGGATGGGGTCGTTTTTCCACGAGTCGGAAAGATCGTTATTTTCCGCAGGAAAAAAAAAAAGACAGGTCATTTTCCTACGGGGTTCATTTTGTCCACGTTACATCAGCATAGACCCAACTGTTTTAGAAGTGAGATATATAGATGACTAAAAAAAATGACTATATAGGTATGTAATTACTGTATCTTGATTTTACAACAGTAGATAAATGATTTTGACATGTTTAGTTTATACATTTGTATCAAGATATCAATTTTAAAAGAAAGAAACGATAACAGTAACTTGTGTATAATATATTGAAATTTATAAGTTATTGAAAGACAAAAACCTGCAAATTTAAGAGAGTGCTATGATATTGATTTGGACTGTAAGAGAAGCATGGCCCAATCAATAATTCATATCCTGAAGATAATAGGACATTGAAATGAATTTAGATTAAACATTATGATTGTTTCCTTAGCTTGACTTCATAATGGAAAAAAACCTAATTAATAGCCGAGTTCGATAGTTCAACAACAGAAAAAGCCGCGAGTGGCGTGCTATCTCGCGGTTCGGTCAATAAAACCTTATTAAATTGCGTTGTGATGCTGGGAACAAAGTATTTGATAATCAAGGAAATTAATTTGAGAGTTCGTAATGTGAATGACCGCTTACTTAGAAAAAAATACTGACCACACACTCACACTCTATTCCCCCCTAAACTTGATATAAAGTTAAAGTTGTCCTTGAGTAGCACGCAAGAAACACGCGTGACTTTTTAGATGCATTAGACAGACCTCTTTTGACCTTGAATGAGAATACTCATGATCAAGCAGCTTCCAGAATATAAAAAAGGCTTTGAGCTGCTTTGGTCTCAGTGCGATTTCAGGATCAGTGTCGTGTCTATTTCTTATAGATTCTTGGTACCTTCTCGTAGCCAAAGCTTCCCCACAAAAAAAATGAAACTGTATTTACACCATCATAAGTGACACCTTATTCTTAAGAATGCTGAACTTTCTTCCTTCTCGTAACTAGGCACGAGAAGAAGGTTATGATGGAAAACGTCTCAACAACAACAAGAGACTTTTTTCACATCATAATATTTGTTTTAAACAATTTTATTTTATTATATCTCGAATGAAATATATTGTTGATACTCAGGTCTTTTTTGCTTCCTTTGAGAATTTTTTTCTTTCAATTTTATCTATCTTTTTTCTCCTATTTTCTACAAATTATCATCGTAAGAGGTTGACCGCTGGGTAGAGTAACAACATCCCAAGGTGACCTTACAATTAAAACATTTCTGGTTATCACTTAAATCTAGGGACAATAAATATAAACTGGCCCTCGGTCTTTCTTTTTTTTTTAACTTAGCAGTATATATTTCAATGTTCTAATGTGCCTCAACTATTTACTTGAAAACATAAATGGAAGCATTTTGCATATCGAATCTGCAAGTGTAAATATAATATTTAGCCAAAAATAAGCACTGGATTACACAAAATGCCAAATTGTTCACTTCCTAAACATATTTTCGTTTTGGCCAATTGTATAATATTTGGACAACAAGGATGCATAAAGTTTAGCAAAAGTGTACAAAAACTTTGAATAGCATAGAATAGATGTTGAATACTGAAAGAGCATTTATTGTCATCTAAAATGTTAATTCTTTTCAAAAGTTATTAGTAAAATTATTTTAAGAATTTAAAATTACTTTACCTACTAATGAAAGGTGTCTTTGACTCCAGCTTGCCAGTATTCTTTTTGCCTTTACTAGTCTTTCCTATATTTAAATTCCACCATTTGTTGTACGTCTAGAGAAAAATCGATGTCAAGGTATGTAAAGTTTGAAGAAGACCAGTTCCATATCGGGAAACATTTTTTTCATTGTAAATTTCCTGTTTCCAATCCAAACAGCATTTGTATTTGTTATGTTACATTTAAGTCCAAATAACAAGAGACTGCGCTGGTGGTCCAGTGGTTATAGCGTCCACCTAGGATGCAGGAGGTCGTGGGTTCAATACCCGCCAGAGTCATACCAAATGCTTACAACAAAGGTACTAACAGCTGTCCTTTTTGATCTGACATTTCTAAGTGAAAAAAAAAGAGACACATCTCTAATAATTTTCATACACAAGTACAACTATAAAGCCTGCATCACTTTATAACTGGCGCCATTTTAGTTAAAAGAACAGACTGGTTCACTAACCAGCTGGATTATCAATAAAACGAATCTGCGAGGCAAAGTTCCAAAATAAAGAAACCTATTTTCTTGAAAATGGGTCTGATACAGCTGCTATAAATAGAAAATTGGGAAAGTACACGTAGATCTACAATGAACAAATTAGATATTCTTATGCAGCAGTCTTTCTTTTAGTTTTTTGGAATTAAGGAGATGACAACATAAATGACAAAAACATCTTTTTACTACTTTATTTTAATTTCATATTTTAATTTACCAGAAAATTATAATCCATATACAGATAAATTTATGGCATAAATTGGGTTTTAAAAAGTGCAATTATTATCCAAATGTGTAATGGTTGGCATGAATGAATATTCAGTCTATTTTTATGTGTAATGTTTTTGTCAAGTCTTGCAATCTTACATTCTAGAACAGACCCCAATATCCTGATATACTGGATACTCAATCATACAAGAAAATGAATAATTTGGAAATCATTCAATGAACTGTACAAACCAATTTAACTGGTTTACATGCTTGTGACTACCCAGATATGGTACAAGGAAAACTTTTCAGGCATGTCAGCTATGGAATGGATTAACCTAAAGTGCCAATGTAATGCATGTGAAAATAATTATTGCTGGAAAAGTATAAAACTGAACAACCAGGTTTACAAATTTGCAGGACACAGGATTGTCTGAATTAATTTGTTCTGTATCCAACAAGTATTAGCATCATCTTACAATTAATTGTGTTGTTGTTGTTGTTGTTGCTGTAAGTTTTCATGCCATATTTCAGCACATAATAGGCTATACATAGCAGTCAGTGTAACTGGTGGAGGAAGAACATGGTGAAAACTCCAGGAAGAACCACCGACCCACAAGAAGCTACTGGCAAGGTTTCTCTCATATCCACGTTAACCAAGCCTGAGACTTAAACCCACGCAGACAGAGGTGAGATGGCAGTAATCCAGAATGGTGAGCACTTTAGACCACTTTGAATCCAATTAAATGTGTCTAAATCTCCATAAAATTTGCAATGCATGACAATTTTATTTTTCTCCATGCACTGGAGTCTTATAATATATGATTACAAAGGTCACCATCTCATAATGAAAGATAACAATAATATAGGTAGCCTCATATGAATCCCTTGCAGGTTCTGACACTACTGGCTGAAAAGAATTTCCAGAAACTATAAAAAAGATCATTTTTTAATTGTAACTGCTGTGTGTTTAAACCATCACTTTTATTCTTCAGCAATAACAAGCCTTTACTGCTGTGATGGACATATTGGATGTTAGAACAGCACCATTCTGATGTACATATTGGATGTCAGATAGGCACTGCTGTGGTGGGCATACCGGGCATCATACTGACACTGCTGTTATGGACATACTGGACGTCTGATTGGCACTACTGTGGTGGGCATACTGAGTATTAGATTTGGCAACAGTAATGACAAGATATTCAAAATAGCTGCCATGGTAGCCATGTTGGATATCAAATTGACACCATTTCATTTCAGAACCTACTTGACATCCTAATAATTTTATTTGTGAAAACTTAAACTGTTGATGATAACACTGCAATCTCAAGAACAGCTTTACATAGGGTTTTGCTAGCATTTTTTCATATGCATCTATTTCCTAAACCCCTTACTAAATGGATTCCCTAATACTTTGGATAAATTGTTATGAAGCAAATGTCTGACAGATCAATGTCCAAATTAAACTAGAACCACTTTACAAAGATCCTTTTGATAACAATGTTATTGGTTGTTACACTAAACACAAACTTGTAGATAGGGAATATTTTAATTGGTTCAAATTGTTTGAATCAAAAGAAAATATCACAAACATCAATGCCAGGCAGGAAGCAAACCTTCATTTTGGTACCATATTTAGTACCCTGCCTTGTTTCATTTGAAATAGTTATTATTTAAAACAAAAAACATCTGACATATAATGAACCAGCTGACGATCTCTAAACACATACATTTGTATGCTAGTAACATTACAGACTAGAATGTAGAATCATGTATACAAAATCTCATGTTCATGGCTGTATAAACCTGACTAAACTGTATATGGAATAAAATCTTAGCTAGTTGGAATTTCAAAAATGACTGGCACATTCAGATACAAGGCAGAAGGCAGTTGTCCTTTAAAAAAAAAAACAGTCATTACAAGTTTGCTTTTGCATTAAAAGAAATACAGTTAGGTCTAAGAAATATTTAAAACATGAATTAAATGAATGCACATGTAGGCATAACACAAAAGGTGACCTTATATATAGTATGTCAAGATTTCTTTTTACTTTTCTTAAATCCATCTTTATCTCTAATTCTCTTAATCAGTCCCCTCGTGTGATTGAATGTTCATGTGGACTCTGGCAAATTTTCATAGGGTATATGCTCCTCGATTCCAACTCCAAAAAATGTTCATTGGAAGGAAGTGAACTATAGCTGTTAGCGCGATGAAGAATTGGAGTTCCATATTCTTTAGACATAGACAATGACCTGCTGAATGAACTCTGACTTGAATCAGCACTCTCTGGCACAACAAATGAACTTTCAGCACTAGATATTACAGGGCTTTCAGTTCCCATTTCACCAAATGTATTTATGGAAGCAGCAGAACTCTGCCAAGACATTTGACGAGGAACAGATGGAATTATTTTTTGATTATCATTAAGTTCAAATGAGTCATCTGCAATTTCAATAACTTCATCAGATTGGATATCAGCTTTAGTCTCTGCCTCACCAATTTCATCCAAAATCACAACAGATGATCCACTGTCATGACTGCTATTATCTTCAAAACTGTCCATATTTCTCAAAATCAGCCAGACATGTTTTTTTTTTGCTTTTAAAAATAGCTAGTGTAGGAATATATCTCTAACTTAGGACATGTCCAACCTGGCTGAAATAAAAAAGGGATTCAGGAATTTCAAAATTTGGATATTATCGGTCTGCACTGTAATAGACTAATATTGTCAGTATATATAAGAACCCTCATTTTCTCTGGGTCAAACATAACCCTAGGTTTAAAATATTAAAGATTGATCCATGACAATATCTTTTTTTAAGGGGTGGACTTGGGGTCCATATATGGCTTTAAGAGTTAATCTCCTTACATGATTTGTTATGGTTCCCATATATTTAGCCTTCATTTGTCAAAAGGGTCTCTAAGTGGGGATTTAATTGGTTCTTTTTTATTGAATATACAACAAAAGAAATCTTTTAATGAAAGCATCTATAAGATGGCTTCTTGACTTTTCAAGATGGCTTGTTGTTGTTGTGGTAATATTTGCTTTTTCAGCACATGATAGGCTATACATGACAGCCAGAATAACTGGAGGAGGATGAACCCCAGAAAGAACCACTGACACACTGAAGTTACTGGCATGTGTATATTTGGATTTGCAATGTAGCTTTAACCATTAGAGTCATATTGCTATTATGTCTGCAGTGTGGCAGTTCATAGTAATATCTAACACTGGGGCATCATGCCACAGACATGTTGTATCATGCCCCACCCAAACACATTATCCTGACACTAGGCCAACCAGTCCTAACAATAACCTCTTATTGCTGAGCGTCAAGCAAGGGAGCTGCTAGTACCAGCATTAAGTATGACTTGGTCAGGGTTCTAACCTGCAGCCTCCCACATCTGATGCAGATGCTCTAACCACTTAGGCCACTGGAGTAGTCAGCTACTTACATGCTTTCTCATACCGATATTGTCTGAGCCTTAGATTTCAACCAACATGGACAGAGGTGAGATGGCATTGATTGGTAAAGACAATTGTTTTAGTCCACTTACCTACCCAGTGTCTACCTGTTGGATAGATATTGAAGCAGCCATATTGGTTGTCAGATAGGCACTATTTTCATGTGTGACCAAGCTGACTTCATAAGAATTTTTTCAGTGAAAGACCATCCTGCGCAGAGGAGTAGAGATAACAACAATGAAGATTATCATGATGGCAGCTATATTATATATGCCAGCATTACCATTTTGAACAAAACCTCATGTCAATACAATGTTTGGTTCATTTAGTTTGTGATAAAATATTTTAAAGAAGGCTGCTCTGGTGGCCAAATTGGACACCAGACTGGTACCATTTTCTTTCAGGATTAACACCAGAAGAAATCTTGTGGTGAAAATCACATGTTGATATGACCATCCAACCAAAGTACTGATAAAAAAATTTACAAGTTGGCCACTGTAATGGCCATACTGGATGTCAGATCTGTAGCAATTGTATAATGGACCAACTATACATGATAAAAAATTCTTTAGGTGAAAACCACATGTCAATATGACTTTCTGATCAGGACTGGTAGAAACAAGATTTTCAAGATGGTGGCCATAATGGACATTAGAAAACCCCAAGTTGATATGACCATCCATTCAGAAAGAGTAATAATAGCAAAGCTTTTAAAGATAGCCACTGTAAACTGTGGTGTCCAAACTGAAATGTCCAATGGCACCATTTTCCCATAAGCTATCCTTGTTTTTGGAAAGCTGAGCTAAATGCACGAGAAAATACTAAGGTTTATGAGTTATTTATTCATTTGGTCTTTTCATTCCATAAACAGACCATGATCATCTGACACTCAGTTACCTATGTTTTTTACACATTTCAAAATATCAGAAACTTATTTTTCAAAAAATTACAATACAAAGAAATGATGAATGCATGAAATTTTACAAGATACTCAATTTTTTTTTTATACTCAAGTGTGAAATTTTGAGATTTTTTGATAAATAATTTTCATTTTTTTCTCATTCTTATATTTTAAGATGTGAAAAATATGTGAAAAAATAACATTTCTGATCAATCTTTTCCATTTTAATGTCATTTAAAACATGAAATTTTCTTTTCAGTCTATAAATTTTAACTATGATCAAACTAAGATTAATCATTCACATCAATATGTGAAAATTAAAACTGCAAAATAAATATGAAAGACTGAAACAATATTTTTGTGAAGTATCAAGAAAAATGATATCTCCACTGACATATACAACACAAAAATAATATAAATATAAAATATTGTTAAGTTTAAAACAGAAATGATTTTGTTCCTATCAAAACAAGATTAAAATGTTTGATAAAGTAAACTGCTTTTAAATATTAGGTTTGAAATTTAACCAACCAATTTGTATATTTGACAAGTCTACCAGCAATCTTCTGCTAAATCAACTGAATGCTACAAGTATCACTAATTTAAGAATCTTTTTGAACACAGCAAGACCACATGTGACTCTGAAGCAAAATTCTTTATGAAAACAGTTTTAAAAGAAATTAGAAAACATATTAACTTAATTTGTATTGTACAGATATCCATATGCTTATGACAAAAAAATATAGACTTTAAATTGTTCAAACCTGACCTCTTCTGAAAATCATTTACACTGTATGAGCTTTGGAGATAATGTCATCCATTAGGTGTCATAGTTTTAAAAATTTCAGTATGTACATTATATTAACTGTCAAAATGCATCTTACTGTCATGGAGCGAGCAATCTACAGATATTATGAACTTCTGAGAGAGTGGTGGGTGTAATGTGAAGTTGTTTACGTCTGAAAGATGTACAATGGGGAAAATGTTGGCAAACCTCTACTGTATGTTTCTTTCATGTGCTGTGGTTGAAATTTCTTTGGATATAGTACTTGTGGAAACTGTACATGGTCTCTAAGCACACAGCTAATTAAAAAGACTGCTCCCTTGTGCTCCAAAGAAAAACCTGAATAAGTCTAAAGCATGCTATCCTTAGCAGTTCTTCAAATAGAGAAAATGAATTTTACCACACTAGGCAATACCAACTTCTTCTAAAAGGGCAATGAATGAATTACCAAATATATAAAATGCAAAATAAAGTATTGGCTCTTTTTTTTTTTAACAATTTAACAATTTACTGCTTAAGTCCAGGAAGTGAAAATAAACAAGCAGAACTAGCAGGGTATTTTTAAAAGTGCATATCTGAAGTAAGGCCAAGCTGTGAAGTCTATAACCAATATTATACTAATCAATTATACACCAAACTATAGGGAATTAAAGGTTCTTTGAACAATACATAAGGTATACAAGGTCATTTTTAAATAGCCAGTATAACAAGGAGGAAACCCAGGAAATTGTTTTTCCCTTAAAATTCTAACCTTATGCACAATACAAAACTGTAGAGTGCCACCTGACTCTTTGGATGAGCTCAGTAAATGGGAGTTTACCCTCCAAATTTGAGTGACATGAAACATTTTAGAGAGACAAAGGAAAATAATGATATGTAATGCACTAATAGTGCTATAAAAAAAACTTTGGTTTCTTTATCAGTGATGTCACCTCAATGATACTATCATAGTTTTGCTTGATGCTTACATTAATGAAATAAACATTTTATCATGTGCTCAAGTCACTCAAAACAACATTAACATATCTGAATATCAAGTTAAGCTGAGATGTGCTGCACCATGCAATTGTCCATTCTGAATCTTGCTCAATTATCTTTCATGTACACTCATATCTGGCATTTATTCTAATGAATGCCTATTTTCTGAATATTTTTCTTTCCAAACTAATATATCATTCATTAAATATAAAATTGTGAACTTGCATGCATTTAGTAGATCTTCCTTGCAGTTAATGTTGAAAATACATCACAATACTTTACATTAAAATTCAGCTGATTACCATAAATCATTAAGGTTATCAGGGCCAGCTATATTGTTTAGAAATAGATATTCATTTTCATCTCCATGATTTTATCACATTTCCTTCTTTTAGCCATTGCCAGTATCAAGAAAGAAATGGATTGACATCCACTAATGAAAAGCGGTAGGCATATTTGTTAGTATTACATGTACATGTATTTTCCAAAAACATGAAGTATCCAAGGAGGTGCACATGATCAAAGATTTAGGAGGAGGGACATTAGGTATCACTGTACCAATTGCTTTTCCATAGACCGCAATGCTAATATTTTGCAAAATAAATATACTTTTTATCCTACCTCAGCATGCATGTCACACACTGTCACAGAGAACAATGTTAGATTGTTAATTTGATAACATCGAAAATAGGTACTTCATTGCATTTAAGAGAGATAACTCTGCTGGAACTAGACAGGGGTAAGAGTTATCTAGTTACACCGGTCACATTTTCAGTCATGTGTACCACATTTTAAAAAAAATCTTAAAAAATACAAAATGTGATCTAGATATGAATTAACATAATTTCACATGTTGCCAAGAGGCTCAACTTTTTTTAAAGCCTAACAGAAAGTACAACTCTTACATAATGCACCAATCACAGCTAATTTTGTTGTTTATTTCTGAATGCAATGTTCCCTACACCTTAAGCTTCACCCACCTGGGGTTGTACAATTGTTACCGTTATACCTATAGCCAACCTTAATTTTTTCAATAACCTTTAATATAGCTTGGGACTGTACAAGTAACAAATGTACTTAGTCTCGCTTGTCAGAAATCATTTTATGATGTACCTTAGCTGTGTTTTATATTAATGTGTATGTAATTGTCTTTAAACTTTTTCAGCTGCTGTTTTCATATGTGTGCTTTACTAACAAACCATATTTTTGGAATAAAATTTGTTTTAACAATGAGTTGTGTTTTATTCACATCAACACTTACTGAACTTCAGATGGGTGATATGGGATAAATCACATCACATCATATTATGTAATAATTAGGTCAAAGGTCAGTGTACTGAACAATACATACCTCTTCTACTTCATTAAGTACAATTCACCTAAACTAAAGGACTTTTTCTTTGTTTGGTAGATACAGAACTTAACACCAGAGACAGGTGGACATGAACCAATCTTATTATAAAGTATAAGCAATCAACACTTTACACTGTCTGCAGATACATGAGGTCACTAACCTCCAGTCCCCATACAAAGGTCAACCTACCCATCTTCTTGGTAATACAAATAGAAACCTTCCCTCATTAGTGTAGTGAATAAAATTAATGCAATAAGCCAATCTATCACCAAATATAGTATATTCACAACTTTTAAATGGTTATTCTGCATTAGGGGTGAAATTTGGGGAATAAAATATAGAAAAATGCCAAAGATAAACAATAAGTAAAGTGAGTCAAATTGAGTTAAAACAGGAGGAAAGTGTGTATCTAAAAGAGAGCTGTAACTTATGATAAAGGAATTAAAGGAGAAAAAGGCAGCAATGAGGAAAATGAGAAGCAAAAGTTTCATGACCTTACCTTGGACAAATATATGGAGGCAGTACCCCATTGGTCCAAGGACAATCTGAAGGCACCAGTGATACAATATCTATCACATGCAATGAAATTTCAAGTGAAGTGGTGTTCATTCCCATCTAATACATAAGGGTGAATAATTTAGAAGATATAGATGCATATAATTTACATTTCTTTTATATAAGAAATTAACATAAACTGGCTAAACTTATGCAGAAAAATACGTAAACCAAACAAAACATCACTTATCTGGTTTTAAACGTGTAAAAGTTACTGTGAGAAATTATAAAATTGCTTCTACTTATAGTTTTATCAAGACTGAGGGCTAATATAGTATTTCACAAATCTTCTCTTTATTTTTATAACCAATCACTGAAAATGTAAGTTTTTTATTTATTGAATTGTTACGGCTGGTGTGAGGGAGATAACTGATTTATATACATAAGGTGTGGTCATTTTGTTTCCTCAAATATATTATCTATGTAATAGAGATGGCATTATTAACACATGTATTAACAATGCAATTAAATTATCCCAAGAAATACACTATTGATAAGTGGAAACCTAATATTCAGGCTTCTGTATGTAATGGAGTCCTCAAGAGTGATGTAATATTGTTCTCTAAGGTGAGGCGGCTTATTTGATTTCATGTTGTCTACAATGCCAACATGTAGAATATAGCCTTCCATAGACATGCGGATATGATCCCATGCCAATTGGATTCTTGCGATGGGATGCAAAGTTTGAATAACAGTGATTACTTGAATGGAAGGAATGGGCAATATGTGACTAATATGGTTACCACTCAATAATGTTGGACCTGTTGTTTTAATTTGCATGATTTATAATATTTGACAGGTAAAATAGTCAATATTTGGCCAAAATCTACTATAATATGTTTACATAACTTACTTTGTTGCATCTTTGCCAATCTTGGAGCTGACAACACAAAAATGAAACCATCACCATCAGGCAATATAAGTCTATGTCTGTCACATCAAAAGCCCCAATCCTAAGTCAACTTGTGCTATTTTCTTAAGATTCCATACATTTTATTCTTAAAAGATTGCCAATATTTGACCAGAAATGTTCAGCATACTTTAATTTTCCTACAACAAACTAGTACAGTTCATAAATGCCGCCAACATGTATGCATTTCTATGGATACACTGGGAGGCTGTTCTTCCCTTTAGGTATCACGGTACCAATTGCTTTTCCATAGACAGCAATGCTAATGTTTTGCGAAATAAATATACTTTTTATCCTACCTCAGCATGCATGTCACACACTGTCACAGAGAACAATGTTAGATTGTTAATTTGATAACATCGAAAATAGGTACTTCATTGCATTTAAGAGAGATAACTCTGCTGGAACTAGACAGGGGTAAGAGTTATCTAGTTACACCGGTCACATTTTCAGTCGTGTACCACATTTTAAGAAAATCTTAAAAAATACAAAATGTGATCTAGATATGAATTAACATAATTTCACATGTTGCCAAGAGGCTCAACTTTTTTTAAAGCCTAACAGAAAGTACAACTCTTACATAATGCACCAATCACAGCTAGTTTTGTTGTTTATTTCTGAATGCAATGTTCCCTACACCTTAAGCTTCACCCACCTGGGGTTGTACAATTGGTACCGTTACACCTAAGACACAAAACTGCAAGCCAGCCCTCAAAATGCAAAGTGTTTTCAAGCCAGCATTCAAAGTGAAAAATGTTTGAAGGTACATTTCAGTTTTAATAACAATTCTTTGCAAGATTTCAATCTAAGTTCAAGTTTTTTAAACTACTGAACAAAATCAAGACTGAACTTCATTCTGTAGACCAACAGTTTAATTCTTAGACCAACAAACAGTTTTATTCTATGTTCAACTTTGTTTTGTTTTTCAACTTTCTCCACTTTTCAGACCACATAAGTGCACCAGTAAATAACACTGAAACTTTCACTTGAAAACATGTGAGAAGTTGTGAGCCTATTTCCTATTTTCATATCTATCCACTGAGTAAAACAAGTGCTATGCAGATTTTGAAAATTTTATAAAATGGTCTGTGATAAACAACTTGAAAGCTCAGCCAAAGAAATCTTAAAGTTACATGTACAGTATGACCCTGCTCCAACACACTCCATTATTATATGAATTCGGATATTGTAACATGATTGTAGTATGGCTCCCAAAATTTTATATACATGTAACTTTCTCATACACACAATTTTTTTTTCTTTCTTAAAGGTATGAAAAGTAACATGTAAAGAGTTTATTATCATGTTTGGGGAAGAGATCGTGTATGAATTCTAATATAAGACAATCATGGCATGGCTCCTACAATTTCAGGCTCCTACAATTTCAGATATATGTATCTTGTACACAAAAAAGTTTTTTCTTCTTAAAAGTAAAAAAAAGGTAAAATGTTTATCCAGGAATCATGCTGGGCATTGTCAATGTCACAAATTGCGATTTAGTTTCCTTAATGACCACAAAATATATGATCTGCTGATTTATTTCCCCTGACATTGTTGGCTGTTTAAACTTGTATACATAACTTGGGTTTGGAGTGAAGAAATTCAGAGGCACCATGAAAGGAAGCCACAAGCCTAATATAAAATGAACTGGATATTATATATTGTTAGATAAACAAATTCTTTGTTCATATTGACTAACCACTTTAACAGTGTATTGTTATATCATAATCCACTTATTCTGACATCTGGCCTGAGCAATGTATGCTGTGAGATCTCTGCATTTTTTAAAAACATTCTGGTAGGGAAGATCAACCAGATAAGGCACTATCTCATCAAGGATCTTTCAAATGAAATAGTGTTGGATTATAGGCTGCTCACTAGTTATTAATACATGTATATCTATTCTGACCAACCTCTGTATGTAGATGGTAAGTCAAATTACTTTTCTTTTTACTCATGGAATTAGATCCTTCAGAACACTAATATTTTCTGACATAATTCCTGTTAGAACAGAACACCTGTGCATTCATCGTCTGTTGGCCAGTTTTTACAAAAATTTCTCTCCTGTGGAAGGCAGCATCAATCCACTACTAAAACAATCACAAGAACCCCCACAAAAAAACAACAAACAAAAATGGAGATCTACTTGTTGGTCTATCTATGCCACCAGGACTAGTTTCAATCGACCAACTTTTGAAAGCAGCAAAAGTAACTGCTACAATCAACCAAACGATGGCTATTTCCTTTTGTTTTTAAAATGTACCCAGAAAAAGATAATCTTACTGAAACTTCAAAGAAAACTGATCACTTTCAAAGCTCTGATTATTCTGTATAAATACTAAACAAATAAAAAAATTGGGTCTCAATCACTGTTGTACAATTGTTTGATGTTGCCACCACAATAAGAAACTGAAATCTGCTTGGTCCTCCAAAGCTCTCCTTTGGTAGTAATAATACATGCACCCTTGATCAAAGAAAGCCAAATACAATCTTTAATAAAAACTTATAACCTTTCATCAAAGTAAGTCAGCAACTAATTTAAATAAAAGCAATTGAATATGATAAATCATTGCATTTTCCAATGTTACTGGAACATGTTCATTGTACCACAAAAGTTTCATTTTTTGCAGTAAAAAGAATTATACATACAGTCGATACCAATGGTGCTATGAAATGCAAATTAAATTTCCAATCTTTTGAAACCATATATATATATATGGCTGTCAAATTAATTGAAGATGGGATATCTTTTGAAGATATTTGTTAAACTTTTTTTAAATTTGTTTAAGTTTTCATTTCTCTATCAACAGCCTCATCTCCTTAGTAGCCTCAGTGAGATGATACTGTCTCCAGGTGACCAAAATCCAGGCCAATTTTAAGTATATGTATCATGTAAACAGCTATTGTGTTATTTGTGACAGTTGTAGTGAATTGTTAAGTGACAATCAGATATAGATCAAAATGAGGACTACCAATTTTGTTATCAATATGTGTTATTTGTGTTTTCTTATGGGATGTGAGTCATTCATGAAGTTTATAATATGTATACTATACTAAAAATCATGGATTTATTATATTCAGGACTTAATGGATTATGGACAATATGTACTTACTTATATTCAGGACTTAATGGATTATGGACTGTATTACAAATGTAAGTTTACAAGCGTTTTTCAGAACAATTTGTCTTCATTTAACCAAAAGCACACATTCTTGTGCTCGCTTTTATTACCCCCACCTGCCATATTTTAAGTAAATGCATTATTTTTTTCAGCTGACTTGGCTGGTTATATGTTTCGGTCTTTAACACTGTCATGTTCTATGGACCTCAACTGCTGTATTCTAGTGGGGTCCCTACTGTATTCAACAAAAAATTACCTTACAAATATCACATTAATTACAGTGTTTCAAATAAGCAGTGCAGGTATTAACACAGTATTAGTTGTTTCATAATTACTGTGTGCATGTATGTCAATGCACATCTTCATTGACTAATATGAACTTAACGGACTCTGAATTCCTCACTTACTTTTGATGAGTTTTTAAAATAGATATATTTATGTAAAAAAGTAATAAATAATCTACAACCATTTGTCAACTAAACTCCAATCACCTCAGCACTTTGTAACCTACATGCATTGCTGTACTGTTAAACACTACCAAATACATCATGCATTGCTGTGCTGTAAAACATTACCAAAGATCAACTTGTTGGCAAATGGTTAGATTATTTCAAATATATCATAAGAATGAATTCACAATAATGTACACAAACAATGCTAAACATCGGCTTTTTGTCCCATGCCAATAGGAATTGCTTTAAGCTCTGTCCTCATGCATAAAAACTCTCCTAGTACAGTCATCAGTGTCACTCCAATTATGTTGAGAATCCACCATGATGCTGTATGCGGAATGTATCCATTAAAACTCCAAATAATAAAAAAGTGAATTAAATGTACTGTGAATGAAAAGTCAAGACACTGCTTTGTTCTTTGTACTATGAACCACAGACCAACTGCACTGGAAAGAGAAAAAAAAACACCATTAAATGTAGTGTAATTAACAGTTTCATAATGCACCTTGTAGTCTCTAGTAACCACTATAAACAAGTATTATTATGCAGAAAAATGACAAAGCAATACAAAATTATTTTTTAATAGCAGTCATACAGTACCTGTGTTTATTACATTGCTTTCACTTTTCATAGCGTTAGAGCCCAGTCCAAGTGAAATCCCTAATCCAATTAGTCACTGGAGGACTAGAACAAAAATATAGTCACAGTCTGATGTCTTACATACTTCCATTATTCAGAGTATCATTCTTCCCTTCATGGACTCCAAGTGGTTAAAATACATCTCTGAGCATTCAAGGTTTTCACTAATTAAAGTTTCTTTTGCCATCATTTCTTTCTGTTGTCTCCATTTTTGCATTGCAAATGACCTTTTCTCTCAATCCTTTCATTTTTTAAACATTTATCTGCATCTCCATCTGCAATTGTGTATGTTTTATGCACATGTTAGGCAGCGTTTCTATAATTCCATCCCCATAAATGGCACCAGTGTTAGGATAAAATTCTGTTATGATAATTTACTTTTGTATTCTTCTTTTAGCCTCCAGCTTGCCACAAGGTGTGTGTGTGTATGTGTGTGTATGTGTATGTGTGTGTGTGTGCATGCATACATTTGTGTGTGTGTGTATGTGTGTGTGTTTGTGATTTAGATTTGTAACAAAGCTTTAACAATTTTTCAGTTAAGATGTTAGTAAATGCAGATCTAAAATGGCTTTTTGGGACACCCATCCTACTTGGTGTGTGTGTGTGGAGTACTGTATCATGGATGAATGTCCTTTCTATGGAAATCCTCTCCTCTACCCACCCCCACCTCCATTTTTATTATTTCATGCAGGATGACTAGCACTTTCCAATAAAAGGAAGTTGCAACCATGCCAATCCTAGGAGAAATCTGACACTTTCCAGTTAAAAAATATTCCTACAACTAAGGAGTAATTCTTGCCTTACCAGTGCAATAAAAGTACCATAAGCATCTTCAACTTGCTTGCCAAGATTGTTATAGTGTTAAGAGTTCCCAGGAATGGACTCCTCTGAGTGATTTCCATCACCTAACCTGTCATTACCTGGGTACTAGGAATCAGACAATGGTCACTGATCATGGTCACCAGTCACCACAATGGATATGTCACTTGGCATTTGTGACTGATTCACAACACATCTACCAGTCAATCAATGTTGGTCAACAGTCACTGGTCAACCAACAGAGATTTCTAATTATTGATCCCCTAGTACCAGTCATTTGGCTTAATCTAACAGTCAGGAGGCATTGGACTTTGATCTTTGCCCAAATATTCCCATAACTGGATCATTCACCAGTTCAATCATTATGCTGGGAAGCCATTTCCTGGTAACATCATTATTCCTTAACTTGGAGCTGCAAACAACCTCTATGTAAAGCAGCTTGGTAGACACACTCCATTTTTCTCATTTTCCATTTGATCTCTATGGGCCTTAGCAAACCTAGTTCCAGGTGGTGTGTCTGTAATTTCTAATTTATGTTCCATGGCACCAAGGATAAACTTCCCCATGACTCCATTGGTCTGTAATCTATACAAGCAATAGACTTTCTCTGCCCTGAATCAAGAAGGATTGTCAATCCCCTTCTCCAAAGAGAAAGAAGGCCATAGACAGTGAAGCAATATGGCCAGCTACAAGTCTTCCAGATCCTCTCTAGTTTGGAGACACTTTTGACAAGCTCAGAATAAATCTGAAATTCTGCTGCTACCACACTCAGCTATGGTAAAAATCATAGTGTAAAAGCTAACCCAAAGCTAGTAGGCAGCAGAAGAGGGGTTAGTCAGTCCCCTCTTTCCTTTGTGGCCCCTTATTTCTGTGGCTACATACATAGTTTAGGTCACCAGTGATTAACTGGGAGGAAAAAATTCACATTGGACTGGGGACTTGTATCAGGAAAAGTGATAGCAATGTAAAACTAACAGATAATTATTCACTAATTAAAATTAGTTTTACCTCCTAAGCTACATTTATATGACTTAAACAAGAGGTATTATACATAATTGATAAAAATCTGAGACTGGTGTTAATTTTTTTTTATTATTTAAATATCATTGTTCTTAAAGTCTGCTCCAGAAGCTATTATCATTGTCCACCCTAATAGACAATTTTAACTGGTGAAAGCTACCAGCTGTAAGTAACTCTGGAGTGACAGCCAGTGGTACAAGCATAGTTTGATCAACAATAATTACATTTATCAGTACTATAGATGAAGTCTCACATGAAAAGCATGCATTCCACATATTTAATTCCTAAACATACTTACAATACACTGTCCACCTGCTGAAAATGACCTATCATAATATATGATGCATAGTCAATAATTGGGATTGTTTACAAGAGAATAAACATATTTATTCCTAGTTACAACTGCACTGGTCAGAAAGGGCCTTTTGAGTATCCTAAGGTATATTTAGCATGTATGCAGGGATCACCCTGGGCTATGCCTATGTCGATAATTGAAATTTGGTTTTTTCCCTATTGATGACAAAATTTACCATGAAGCTGCAAACTTGGATATATATATATATATATATATATATATATATATATATATATATATATATATATATGTATATGTGTGTGTGTGTGTGTGTGTGTGTGTGTGTGTCACTGTTCTAAACTTATTTGATTTTACTGCAACAATAATAGGCATTTGTTTGGTCCTTCAAACAGGGCCTTCAGTAGCAGTTGAAGAGTTGAAGACCTTTGGTATAAGTCAGCAACCAACATAAAGTGATTTTTTATAGTGATTGGAACATATTTATTGTACCATGTAAGTCTCCTGTTTGCAACCAAAAAGTTCATGATTATGATAGCTACCTATGGCAAAGTAAAACCCAAATTAAATTCCAATATTTTGAAACAATAGATATCTGGCTGTCTCTAAAATGAAGGTGGGACACTTTGCAAGAATGCTTGTTAAACTTATTAATTTGTTCAGTTTTCATTTCCCTATGAATGGCCTCATCCCCTTGGGAGCCTCAGTATAGTGGTATTTGTCTCTGGCTGTTCACAATCTAGGCCAATTTAAGTACATGTACATGTAGCATATAAATAATAAATATAAATAGGATAAGGAATATCAAAGAGAATTGTTTCATGAAACATGTCTGTTAACAATGGGGTATAGATCAAACAAGAACTATCATATTTTATATATTCCTGTTAGTTGTGTTTTCTAACAGGATGTGACTGAATTTTCAAATGTACAATCTATAATACTCAAATTCATTTTTTTTTCATACATATGTATATTATTTAACATGTTGTGGGGTGTACTACACAAATGTACAATGTCAATATACAAGTGTGTATTTTAGATTAGATGTCTTCATTGAATCAAAATTTCCATTATTTTTTTTTCTGTGTATAAATCCTAGTCACTGATGACAGGCCACCTCTTAAACATTTCACTTGTATGCATAAATTCAATTTATTTTCAGCCTCAACCCCCTTATCTAAACTTTGATGTAAGTCAACATTATTGCCAGTGCCAACCCTGTGTAAGAATCTATTTGGTCATAAAAAAAACCCATTTAATCTATATTAATAAAGCATTAAATATAGGTCACACTTATCTCTGGTTGACAAGGATGTAGAAATAACAAAGATGCATCCATTTATTTTGTTTTATGCTTTTAAACAGCAATTAACAGATAAACTTTAAAAACAAAATTTCAACAAATTACACAGAATGAAATATAGGGCACAAAGACTTCTCTTTGCGAAAAGGATGTCAAATTATCAACACTCATGATTGCAAGTTGGACAGTATATGCATAGCATGCCAAAAACGCGTGGTTTGGAGCTAAATGCATGAACTCAACCAAGGTCAGTAAAATATTAAAAGATTTGGATGATAAGCTTCCTTGTTGTATGAGGGTGGAAGTTACAACAATGTATATTATCATCAACTGCATGATTTTAGCATAAAAAGTGCCTGAGGAATGAATGAAACCAAAATATAACCAAAGTCAATGAACTACATAATATGGACAATGTCATATTGTGTGCATGTGTGTGTTTGAATTTTTAATGTAGCTTTAACAATTTTTTAGTCATATCGCTATAATGTCAGCAGTGTGGCAGTTTACAGTGAAGTATAGTACAGGGGCATCATGCTGGAGACATGTAGCATTATGTCCCACCCAGTTACATTTTCCTAATGCCAGGCTGACCTTTCCTAATATTAACCTCTTAATTCTGAGTGCTAGGTGAAGCAACTGCTAGTACCATTTTTTAAAGACTTAGGCATGACTCAGCCAGGGTTCAAACTCATGACCTCCCTCATCCCACAGTACTTGAGATTGAACCCTAGTCAGCTAAGCATGAAAATGGGCCATAGTGACCTACTTTTAAGATAAGGAAGCAGTACTCATCAAAATGCATTTCCACATCAAGTTTCATGCTTCCATTTATAAAAGTATGTATACAAATCAAATTAAACAAGATAAGACCATTTATCTCACATTATTTTATTTCCTCCCTCATCTCCCTAATGCCTTGATTGCGTGGCAGAGTTTACCAGCTTGTATCTTGGGTGTTGATTTTGAGTGGCAGTATTTGTCTAGGCTTATTTTCCACAGGACAAATTAAGTCATCACAAACAATTGGTTTATTACAAGCCATTTCCTAATTATGCAGGCAGATGAACCAATAAATCTTAGCTTACATATAGTGAACAAAGGTCTCGCTAGGATTTTAAAACTAGGAGTACAGGACTCCTAATTTGGTAAAAAAAAAGAAGTCCCATAAGCAAAGGTTGCAGTGCCACCAGCAAAAGTTGCAGTCCGAACTAAGCCAGAAATCATGTAATTTCTTACACTTGGCTATGGTCAAATCCAAACTATCAGTTCTAGCAACTTCAGCACAGTTCTGAATCTCATTGAAATCTTCATCATTTTTCTGTTTAACTACAAAACACTTGTCTAAATTTGCAAACAGCATTTTGTCAAAGTCTCTTGATTTCAAGTTCACAGGCAATATTTAGATGGCAACAACCGGAAATGAAATCAATAACAGTGATTGTGCTGGGCTTTGCCAATGTCGCAAATTGAAATTATGTTTTACAAAAAAATACCTTCTGGCCATATTTTTGGCTACAACATTTTTGGTTGATAAAAACGGTACAGTCTTGAGTTTGGAGTGGAGAAATTTAAAGGTACCATGACAGGAAGCCGCAAATTTGGATTTAAAAATGCACTGGAATCAATTGTTACATAAAAAAACCTTATTTCATATTGACAAATTACCCTAACAGCTAATTGTTATGTCATAATCCGCCTATGCTGATATCTGGTCTTCATACTTGTATGCTGTAATATAATCAAACTAGCCATGCAACTGATTGGCTACAATCGACCGCCTCTGAGGGCAGAAACGTGAAATGACTACAGTCGACCACACAACAGCAATTTTTAAAAAGAACATTAAAAAACCCAGAAAAAAATATTTGCTGCAACTTCAATGAAAACTGATTGCCTCTGAAGCACCAATATATACTAAGGAAATTTTTCTAAAATTGTGTCACTGTTCTGCATATCATTTGATGTTGCCACAAATGGGTGTTTGTTTTGTCCATCAAAGTGAGACTTTAGCTGTGCCTTCAAAAGCAAACTAAAATAAAAGCATTGCTTTAGTTTTCAGAGTGATTAGAACATATTTATTTTGCCGCAAAAGTTTCCTCCTTGCAACAAAAACATGCATACAGTGGACTCCCGTGTCGACAATTTTATGTGTCCCAAATCAAAAGTTTGCATCCAAATATATGTAATTAAGCGTTTCCAAGATCACTGGTGAACATTGCTGAACAAAAGAGAAAAATTTTTACTTCGATAGCGGCAGAAAAAATTGAAGATATTTAGATCTGAAAATGATGCAAATTGATGAGAATCAGCCACTTGGAGCAGACTTTTACTTGATAGACTCTGACGGAGAATTTTTAGGATTTTGATCGGATGAGATTGACAGCAACATTGAAATAGCAATTCATAAAAAAGGCGGGAGTGATGAGAATGAGTTCAAAGTTTGTTAAGTGTTTTATTAGCTTTTAAATTTTCAGAATTCCAAGGAAGAAAGCTAATTCAAGAACAAGTAAAATATGTGCATCTTTTGAACCGTATTCACTGGAGGTTAAGTGTACAGGAGAGATGAGAAATGAAATTTCTGTTTACATAAAATATAATTATTTTATGTGTTAATTATTGTGTGTGATTTCCTAATGGATTTTATGGAATATTCATGGCAAGAGAAAGAAATTGATAAGTACATAATATTATTTTCACCTTTATGCATAAGTTTTATTTCTGTGTGTAGCATGAAATTTATACCATTATGTACATAATTTTATTGAGAACTGTTGTGCCAAATTTCAGCCTAATTAAACTAATATAAATAAAACAATAACATATTTACTGCAAGTAAACCCTCTGGAAAAATATGCAAGCCAAGTGCTGTCATCAAGTCTCAGAGATACAGGAACTGATAAGACTAACTATGGTCTAGGTGATCTCTGCAAGTATGCTGTAGGAGACTGTCTAGCTATTTGGTTCTGTGGTTGATGAGTTAACAATAAATCAGTTTAAAAGCAGCTTATTAATGTTTGTGCAAAATTGAAAAGTTTGCTCTGTTTAATTATGTGGTAAATGCAAGGAATGTATGATTTGCACAAGTTTTTGAATGTTTTTCACTGATAATTATTTCAAGAATAATTTATTGTTTTCTTTATTATAGACCAAGAAAATTAATTATATTTGTTAAAAACTAAATGTGACAGATTCTACCTATATTGTTCTCATTTTGGCTAGAAATTTTTTATAAAAATTGTTTGAACTATTGTGTTTGCATGGTATTTAAACAGAAGGTTTGAAGTCCCAGATTTTTACCCTTCTCTTGCATACAGGAGGAGGGGAAACCTCTGATATTTGCTTTCATTCAGGAATTATCCCAATACAAGATCTGAATATACACTGGTAAATGCTCATTCTGAATTAAGAATGAAAAGCATTTCATATCATTTGTATAGATATTTTAAGTTTACATTTAAAAAGTTTACATATAAAAAGTTTACATTTAAAAAGTTTACATTTAAAAAGATCTTACTAATTACCTTGTTAAACAATTCAGTACATAAGTGATTGTATTTATTTTTCCTGGTCCAGCTGCAAAGAGTCCTTTCTCCTGAAACAAAGAGAAAACAAGCAAGTTAATACCAGCCTATGTATATCTTTTTGTAAAAACTACAGACACAATGATCAATTTAAGAACAAACCTGATGTAAAACAAAACAGTCACAATTTCATGAATGTTACCCTTTCCCACTCCACCCCACCCCTGCAGTAGATGATCTGCCAAATATTGTACAAGGCCTGAAACATTTACAATGACATATGATGAAAATTTCGCCTCACTTCAATGGACGTTTCGCCCCACTTGCTATATGGACATTTCACCCCATGGACATTTCAGCTCAGGAGATTTAGCCCCACATCAGTGGAAATATTGGATATTTATACAATTTCATCAGCATTACACCATTGTCTTCATTTTACTTTGATTATTGTAAATATTTAAAAACTGCATCATGTTTTTTCAATTTTTGGATCGATAATGGTGAAAGTTATTTGATCGATAATGGTGAATGGTGTTAACAGAGGGGTTTGTAATTTCTTAAAGTCAATATCAAGATCATGTATATGAGGAATTAAATTCCTTTTCTGAAACCTATAAAAACTAGCATGATTAAAGACCTGTTGTTTTCTGCACATCAGCTAAACATGGTCACAACTGATTGCAATTATCAATTAATTCTTTGCACAAAAGTATGTGACAAGCATGCCCCATTGATTATTTGAAGGAAAACATAAAATTAAAAAAAAAAATATTTGCAAAATGAAAGTGACCATGTCAGATAATTCTGCACTTCAGGTAATTCTATGCAACGATACATCATTTCTATAAACATTAGTTCAAGTATTATTTTGGGTAAAAAAATCCATTTTGTATCAAGAAAGAATAATCATACTTCAATTAATTGCCTCTTTTCAAATGGTACAACTCAATTGTTTATTAAATTTTCTCTTGTACAGGTTTCCATCATGCATATTTGATAATTTAACTGCACAAAGTACAAGTGAACTTACTGCTTGACTAAACAACTGATCTATGGACACATCATAACCCACTATGAAGTCCAAGACTGCTACCCAAAAACCAAGTGTAACATAATATTGACACTGAATTGCTACTATCTGGGCCACTATATGAATTGGATCCCACACATTACTTCTGAAGTGTCCTGGCATCTTGCAAAAATGTCGTTGAATAAAGTTTATCATATCACTAAAGTATCACTTAGTTTCACACAGGTCATACTCATTGAACGTCCTTTCAGCCTTTCCCACTCAAATCAGTAATGGATTCATGGAATATCATTATACTTTGATTGCTTTATAGTGAATTAATTTATTAGTGATACGGAAAGATGACTTCGAAGAAATTTATGGAACGATGTCATTGACACAAGCTACTGCAGTTGTCTTGAAGACAATAAACGCAATATTGGAACAAAACTGGTTTATCTAATTGAACGGCTCATCGATCTAATGAACAGTGACTTGAATCCATAACGAAGTGATAGCATTCAAATCAAGTTTGTTCTATTTTAAAACAAATCAAATGAATATATGAGTCAGGTTCATTCAAATAACTTCAATGATTGTACAAGTGACAGCTCACAACCACGGTGGAACTGTTCGAGTTATATCCCTTGAATGACGTATGGTCTTTAGTTTTGGATCTTTAGAAAACTTAAGACTCTATAGTGCAATGTTGTAATTCAGAAATTCGCTTCATCAAGTAAGATGAACTCCATAACTTCATACGCCCGCGTCTATTTTAATCAGGAAAAAAAGTGTTGATATGAAAGCTTGATTGGCTTATATAAATCCGGACTTTTAATTTTATTTTAGACATCAAGCTTTCTTACCAATGGGCTGCTACTTACGTAAAATATGTTAAACTGTTCATGCATATCGTTGTAGCGGGGTGGGGTGGGGTGCAGTACTAGTATGATAACATTTCTTATATTTTCTTTCATTTGTACATTTCATTTTTTAATTCAAACTACCATCGACTTCATTGACCATATTGAATTACGATAGACAGTCGTTTCTACATATATTAAATTCAATACAGACCTATCAAATTCTTTTAATAGAATATCTCTAATTAAGTTAGAGACTTCTACAATTTAATTAGAGAGCTCAATATATCAATTATAGACCTCTCAAATCTAATTAGAGACATAAATAATTAAATACTGATGTTCATATTTTTTAATTGTAGACCTCTGGAATTCAATTGGAGACCTATACAATTGAACAGCGCTCTTTAATTCAATTGCAATGCTTTCTGATAGAATTAGAGACATGTCTAATTTAGCAGTATTTCAACAATTCCATACATGAAACGTAGACGTCTTAATATGATTTAGATACCTCTTTAATTCAATTATAGAGCTCAGCTCATTATTCGAAGAGGTCTGTAAATAGAGCTTCCAAGCTTCTAAACATGACATTCTTAAAGTGAAATAGTAACTAATGTCTTTTTTTTTTTCGGAGTACCATTGTAGGTTCACGTTATCAAAACGAACCAAAATGGCAGCCCCACAAAAAAATATATGTTTAAAAAAACGCGAGACAAATACAGCAGAAGTGTTGCATCTTCAGCGTGAAATCGAAGGAAAACAACCAAGCAAATATATTGAGGGTTTTTTTGTGAAGTACGGCATAATTGAATGCAAAATAAATGTTAAACATACTGTACAAAGCTTAACTAACGAACAGATAATTGAAATAAGGTCTCATGTCCACTAAAATTCTCATTTGGTCTCAGTAGTTTGAGATGTTGTATCATCTTCTTTACGAAACTTTAGACGATATCAGTACTTTTGCCTGATGTAGAAATAGTGGAAAGGATATAAAAAGGCTTTTATTTACAAACCTAACACAAGGAAACCTTTTTATTCTTGAAAAATTCTTCTGGCTTGAGGAAATTTTAAAAATGTCGTCATTAAAAACAAGGTTATTTTTCTTCGAAAGAAAATTTTCAGATTTTATAACTATGTCTTAGTCATAAACTTAGCAGGAAAATTTTATCTAAACTGTATACAACAATTATCGGTTTTGGAATATGCCTTTGTTGTTTGAAATATATGTTCGTTTATAGATTCGGAAAAAATGAATAAAACTACATTCAAAACATGTAAGAATCACCCAACAGACTTTATTTTTTTTTAAAAAAAATACATTACAAGCAGACAATATCTTTATTTTAAAACTAGATGTGGAAAATCTACAATCTAGACGAAAAAAAGCAAAAACTTATTAACACCACGAAAGTAAATGGAGTTCAACTCCAGACTTATCTTCGCAAGCCATGGTTCCGATACGGTAATCCTTTTTGTATCTGAACATTGGCTAGCAAAGATGATTCCGGACAATGCAATTGAAATATAGCGTTCTCCCTGTGTCAGAACATAATAATATAGCCACATGCAATATCAGGCTAAATTCTATTAAATCATCTGTTCAATAATATTGAACATAATATACAATACTGCATGAGTTACGGTTCTTTCAAAAAGTGTTTATGTCTAAGTATCGAATTTAGTAAAATTCATATTTCCAGTAATCCAATTGTTATGACAGAAATTTTAAGTACAAATGATAACATTGGAAATTCCGCTGTTGGATCCATGGAAATCTCTATTTATGGCACGGATAGATGTAATTCAGCCTGGATTGTAGATAATTAGAAGTGGACTAGGTACTGTATAAATGTCTTAATTTCAGGTGTTACTGCAAGAAGAATTCTCACTGGCGATGTGTGTATTTTATGTTGGAATCCTCTCAGTTGCCATTGCATTCACTCCCTTGTGATGTTTCTAACGCTGATATTGAGAATAAACTCTTCTTGTGGACGAAAGTACGAAAAATCAAAGAGTTGTCCAGTCGCAACTGAGTGACACCTTTCGTCTGTAAGGTTGACAATGGTGGTTGGATTGTCACTGGCGATGTAATAATGTTTGTTGTAGATTCTAACAGGAGCGATGTAGTTTTAATCTGGATTAAAGTAAAACGCAAAGAAAACAATTACATCCGTTATCACGTAGACGTGTTAACGATTAGCATATGAATACTATAAAAAGCTGATTAGTGTAAGGACGTTCAAATGGTCAGTCAGTCATCGACACGTATCTGCCTCTTTTATGATTTGGGATGGCATGACTTCTGCATTCAATGTGGCCGTGATATAAAGAATTCCATAGAACGATATCAAGAAAGAGGTTAATAGCTTATAGGTAACCAAAATACTTTTTCAAGAAGGATCGCCTCAAGACGAAACTCCAATATGACGTGTGATATGTGTTGATGTAGTGACTGAATGTCTTCTTTATGCTTTACCACCAGTAAATATTTTGTCAAAAAGAAATACATTGTTTAAATGAGCTGAGTGATGGAGGAGAAGAAGAAAGATGAAATAAAGAAGCAACCGCGAAAAACAAAAGGTGTTAAGAAAAATAATAATTCCCCACCTCATGCTACCATGATCGTAAACCAACAACGAAAGCAGAATATTCTAACAAAGAACGAACAAAGAGAAGTTGTACCATGACGACCTAAAGTTCATTTACGACCAAGCTGGAACCACGGGGGTAAGCGAACTATTCTAAAACAGACCGGTTGCTCGACAACACATTGAAGACTAACAGGTGGTAAAAGGAGGACAGAGCAACAAAGCATGGAGGAGAAAATCCGCAAACAACGTCAGGTACCGTGTAGAAATTTATGCTGAATTTCTGGTAATCCTAGCCACAATATGAAACAGACCGCTTCAGTGCCATCATTTGATAGGACTATAAGACATCGCCCATGACGACGATTTTGTTAACATAATAGACCCCGTTCAACCAAAGACCGAGTGCGACGCCAATTTGTGGACCCAGACAATCTTAAAAGCGTCTTCGTCTTAGACTAACCTCCATACAACTCTTACAAGGGCTAAAAAGAATTCAAGAACAAATATGATTTATCGCCCACCGTTATAAAATGAGTACTAGAA
Organism: Potamilus streckersoni; assembly: GCA_016746295.1. Classification (NCBI taxonomy): domain Eukaryota; kingdom Metazoa; phylum Mollusca; class Bivalvia; order Unionida; family Unionidae; genus Potamilus; species Potamilus streckersoni. The sequence goes on along the minus strand of JAEAOA010001076.1, from coordinate 264,233 downwards.
TATTACCTAATCAAGACCACACAAAAAATGGGTTGTACAGACTTGGTATGGGTTTATTGTTATTTCGAAAAAGGTTTGTATACTATGAACAATAAATTCTAAATTAACACAAAATCGAAAAACTCATAACTGGTGAGCGTGCGTCTAACTACAATATGTGACTTTCATACAATTGGTTGCAATAAACAGTCCCGTTAGATAAATGAACATCGTTTGGCCAATAGTATATGTTCCGCGAACGTTTATGGACTCAAGCCGGACATATTCTACTTTACTGCACCAAGATATGTAACTTAAGTAGCCATTCATGCATTTAAGTTTCGAACAGGCAATTCCACTTCGCAGAAATTGATCGATAATACTTATATGGCGTTCAGTAGAAACCGTTGCCTCTTGGGGACTCTAGCCGGACTTTTGTTCCTTTCCCGTATCTTGACATAAATTAAAAAGTATTTGGTGCAAACATTAAAGCGTTGAGTTTGGACTTGTTACCCACTAAACAAGATTGGATCGGTAATACTGCCTTCTCATTGGCCATCTGAAAATAAGTTATAAATAAATGCAGGACGTAATTTTCTTTGAACCAGTGAGAGGATATTCAGCTCGATTTTACTTGCATATTAAGCGGTCGCGATCAGGGCCATGTAGAGCAGTAGCGTGGAAAAATTGTCTGGCATTCCTTAAGGTATGATATTAAGTCAAACGTTGGATTGCCTGAGCTAAATATGGGTACTAAATTTATTAAACTTTGCAAAGCGTAGCTTAAAATATCAGCTGTAATCTTAAATAGGTCCCACGAGAAAGGAGAGAAGTGTCTTTCCTTGTATTTATTATATATATCAATGGCGGAGGAAAACCCAGAAAACCCCGGAACGAACAAGAAATATTATTAAAAACATATTATTTACTAATTAGTTTTTAAAATCATTAATGAGTATGCAAACTTTACAGGTTTGATTAACTGTGATGTGCAGAGTCACATTCTTATGTAAATGGTCAACCGATACATAAATGATCATATCAACGCATCTATGCATACGGACTTTTATGTGGAGTGTTTAAGCGAAGCCGCCACTAGCTTGTCATTCCTGTAACTTATGGCAACATAGAGTTTGTAATACAGGAATTGTAATTCGATCATTCTTTGGTACCTATATTTCGTTCACAATGATGGTTATAATGTATTTTGCCCATTCATTTTCTTTGTCGTAACTGAAAATGTAGAGAAACCTGTTTAAAAGCTTACATTAAATTCAACATTTTGATCAAATTGAATTTATATCGTTTGTCTTTATTTTATGAATTCAAATGATTACTAGTATCAATTGGTCAAGAAACTTTGTACTTATAAACACTATATATCAGTAAAACATAAACAATCCATTAATTAAAAAGTTTTGTTGATTTATATTCAATATTTTAAAACATTTTAATTTTTGTCGGTTTTGATAGGATTATCACCTGGCGAAAGATTAATTTTCCTTGTTACAAATCAATAAAGTAATAAGTTGCACCTTTCCTTCTTAATGTTAAAAATATAACGTCTTTGCTAAAAAAAAAAAAATTATTCCGGCTATACGTAGATTCCTGATTATTCAGCATTAGGTAACCTGAACAAATCGGGTAAGTTATTTTTAGATCTTCCAACAGACCTACGAACAAACATCTTGTGTAGAAACATCAAATGCATATATTTTACACAGTGTATTTGGAAATTAAAATAAATTCACGCACGTTTACAATAATTGTGATTTTATTCAATATACTGTTCGTACTAGTTCATGTTTATTCAACATTAGTTAACCTTATAATAATGTTTTAAAAATACACTTGCGAAATGAGAATGTGGAACAGTGTAATACCGTTGGATTATCATACTGAGGCCTTGGGTTCGATTCCTGTGACTGGTGGGGGACTCCAGTCCAAGAGAATTTCATGTACACCTCTTCACCACATCAAATAATATAGTGTATGCTGTTTTCCACTAGCTCTGGGGTTTGTTCTGGGGGAGTGTGTATAAAATTGAAAGGCCTAGAAAACCCTCTGAAAATCTAAAATTTCGTTTCGTTTAGAGTTCGCTTGGGGGAGGAAGTTTATGCAGGAATTTGAGGTGCTTCCAGAAATAAGCAGTAGCGTGATTGAGCCCTCAACCTTAATTTAAGGGTACCACACAAGTAGTGAAGGGGGGCGATATAGCGACAATGGGAGTTATCATTAAAATATGGCCCGCGGTACTTTGGCGACAAATGGCACAGCCGAAGGAAGATAGCGACAATGGGAGTTATCATTGAAATATGGCCCGCGGTACTTTGGCGACAAATGGCACAGCCGAAGGAAGATAGCGACAAGGGGAATTTTGTATTAGCACACCCTGGGTTTGTATAGCGACAAGAGAAATGGCCCAGGTGGCATGACGTCACGGTACACTTGGTAACAGTGTAGCAAGGAGCTGACCTAGTTGTCCTAAATACGCGCAGCTAGCACTACAACTCTAGGGAGGGACCTATAAAATAGAGACATAGAAAATGACATATATTACTATAAAACTTAGAGTTATATATAAAGCATTACATAGACTTGAAATATGTTGATGGTGTTCATAAATTTGCATATCTATAATGATGCTATAAATAGTTTTAATCAAGGAAAAGACTAACACTCAAATGGATGTGACTAAAAGTAACGCTAAAATGACGAAATTGTCCCAGAACTTAAACGAGACTAAACATGTCCCTGAACATTAATTTACATTGGTTTAGACTAAAATTAATACTAAAATTGCGACATTGTCCAATACTATAGTGGAAATTAAGAAAATCTGGAACATTAATATTCAAATGACTGTGACTAAAAGTAACGCTAAACATACGAAATTGTTCCAGAATATGACGGAGACAGAACTTATCGCAGTAGATTAAGTTATATCAGGGTTCCTGTAGGTCATAGAATCCTGGAAAAAATTTGGAATTTAAAAAATAAATTTCAAGGGCCTTGAAAAGTTATGGAATTTGTCAAAACCTTGAAAAGTTTTGGAAAAGTCATGGAATTTGTGACAATGGAGTTAAAGATATTGATTACTTTAAATTTTATAGAGCACCGAGAACCGATTAAATAAAATGATAAAATTACATTCGATAAATGGTTTCAATTCATATAATAAGAGTAAGTTCTCCTAATGGAAATATCACATGATTTCAGGTGTAGTTCACTAAATAAAAGAAAGCAACTGGAAAGTAATGTATTTTGTTAATATTGCAAATAGGAACACATACAAAGACTACTAAGAATTGTTTCCTTTTTTCTTTTCAATACAAATTACATTGATCATTGGATTATGACATGAATTACTACATAAAGTCAAAGTGTGCTAGCCCATGTAAATTTAAAAAGTACATATTAAATATATTTGTTGTTAACTTATTTCTTATTTTAAATTGAAAGATGTTATTCTTTTTGTTCATTTACTTGACAATGCAAGATAGCGCGGTCCTTGAGTTTTATGAAATGGCTCTGGAAAAGGTTTGGAAAAGTCATGGAATTTATTTTTGTTAAATCTGCAGGAACCCTGTTATATTTGCTTAGTCTAAAAGTATAACTAAGATTACCAAAATCTCCCAAACCATAGTAGAGACTGAGAAAAACTCTGGAGGATTGTATTCAGATTGCCTTGACTTAAAATATTCCACTAAATTTCAGAAATAGCGGACTTGAATGGAAACTGGTAACTGGTCAGATGTATTGGTTGTTAGAAATAGTTAAAGACGAAGTGTAGCACTAAATTCTGAAATTGCACCTGGCTTTAGCGGAGACTGAAAATAATCCATAGATAATTTTTTAAAATGTTACCAAGACTTAAAGTAGTACTGAAATTATCTAAACTCATACCGACCTTCGTGGAAACTGAAAAATTGTAAATAAAAATTAAACTAAGCGATAATATTACATCTATGGTAATTAGCATTATGGGACCCTACTTTTTTAAATAGAGCGTCAAATTTTATAGCGTTAATATTAGCATTAACTGACCCTACTTTGTACTATAGAGTCAAGATTTATAGCGTTAAATGGAACACCCTGGGACACTAACGGGAAGTTTATATGGGAACAATAGGAATGGAACAGATAAGGTAACGTCTCATTAATGGACACATGCAACCGAGAATAATGTTTTTTGTGAGTTAAACACAAATTATACAACAACTAGAAAAGCTTTTCAGGCAAAAAAGAATAAGTCTTTTCGAGACAGTGGACTGACCCTCTAAAAGGTTTTTATCGCGAATGCATGCTATCCTCACCACCGAAACGAGTAGCATAAAACACAACATATACTATCGCATCAACGAAATGAGCAGCACAAAACACACCATATACCATCTCATCAACGAAAGGAGCAGCATAAAACCCAAAATATACCATCTCATCAACGAAAGAGAAGCACAAAACATATCATATGCCATCTCATCAACGAAAGAAGAAGCACAAAACCCAGAATATACCATCTCATCAACGAAAGAGAAGCATAAAACACACCCTATACTATTCACACCAACGAAACGAGTAGCATAAAACAAACAAAAATATACTATTCACACCAACGAAACGAGAAGCATAAAAACAAAAAATACTATCTACACCAACGAAACGAGAAGCATAAAGCACAAACATATACAATATACACCAACGAAACGAGAAGCATAAAAACAAAAAAAAAATAATTTCTACACCAACGAAACGAGAAACATAAAGCACAAACATATACAATATACACCAACGAAACGAGAAGCATAAACACAAAAAATAATATCCTCATCAACGAAACGAGAAGCATAAAACAAAAATATACTATTCACGCCAACGAAACGAGAAGCATAAAAAACATACCATCCACACCAACGAAAGAGCAAGCATAAAACACACAAATATAATATCCACATCAACGGATGAGAAGAAAAAACACAAATATACTATCTACACGAACGGATGAGAAGAAAAAAAATACAAATATACCCTTTACACCAATGAAATGAGCAAGCATGAACCACACGAATATGCTATCACACCAACTAAATGAGGAATCATAAATCGCACAATATTCTATTTCATCAATGAATGAGCTTGCATAAAACACACTTATATACAATTCACACCAATGAACGCACATGCAAGCACATACTCAAACGTACGAGCGCACACAAACACGAGATTACTTGTTATAGCTGTCGCAAAAAGACTATAAAATCTTTTTACCATGCCAAAACCGTTATCATTGGTGATACAACAGATTCCTTGGAAGGAGAGTAGTATTAGAAAACCAGGTTTTCAACTCACTTTGTTTTTTTACCCTCCAAACAAGTATAAATTATAGTCCTAAATTATCCCCCACCCCACCCCCTTTTTTTTCCAAAATAAAACAGGGTTTTGACTCACCCTCCCCCACCTCTTTTTTTACCCCCTACTACTACCTGTAAACAGGTATTTTGTAACCAAACAAAACAACAGGTATTGGAATGTGATAAGCTCTTTACACAGAGGTGACTAATTTGTTAGAACAGCGCATGTGTGGAATACAATTATTCTAAAGACGGCAAACAGGTTTTTACCACAAGATAACAGGATGAAAATTAAAAATGTCATCAACGAAAGAAGAAGCAAAAAACCCAAAATAGACCATCTCATCAACGAAAGTGAAGAACAAAACACACCCTATAACATTTCATCAACGAATGCGCATGCAAACACACACATACATCTTTATTGAAGTGAGTGTTTATAGTTACACTTCACTATATTCACACAAATTAGCAAATTGGCAAATTGAATAGTATTTCTTTTCTAGAGATTTGGTTAGCCCTGAAAAGAGCTGTTTATATTGAACTCCAATGACACCTGGCTAACGCTGACATCTTCCAGGACGAGCACCGCACACACATCGTCGGCTCCAGTCATTCTCCCAATTTATTGTTCTGACCTGCAGAGCAAACGGAGCTTGAGTTACTTCACTATCCCACTCCTCCGTTTGTGGAATAGTGAAGACCTGCTGTACCTCTTGTCTTCGGGGTCAGAGTCGGGGATGAATAACTGGTCTCATTTCCTGAGGTCTTGGTCTCTGCGGTGCAACTGCTGCTGCTGCTGCTGGAGGTGTCCTCACCTCAGGTAGCACCTCACACACACAAGTTTTATCATAGGGTGTAACAGGATCCTCGCTGGTTCTCTATCTCCTCTTCTTTCTTCTTTGTATCCTCCTCTTCCTTAAGTTTCACTTCTTCATAGTCAGTTCGTCCAGGAGACGTCTGGCATGTTCCAGATGCATTTGGAGTTCCGAGAGTTTTTGTAGTCTACTACTACTCAAAATAAAATGTTGACGAGTCCACAATGGTAGCTAGACTGACGTATGCTCACGTTTATATCCTTGGAGGACGGACGTGATGGAAAACATCCGCTAATTTTTTACCATGATATGAAACGCGCGGACTTAAAAGAAGTTCTCACGTTAACTTTTTTTGACTTACCAACACAGTCAGAATTTTTTGTATGTTGTTGACAAGACAGAGATAAAAAGGGTGGGTTTTGTTTGTTTCGTTTTGTGTTTTTTACTGACCCCCTAAAAATTGAAGTGTTTATAGTCACACTTCTAAAATTTTAAATTTTTTTGGCAAATGAAAGAAGTATATCTTTTCGAGAGTCTTGGGTAGCCCTGAAAAGGGCTGATTGTTTTTTTTTTTGACGAAGAGTAATGGCAATCTTTGTTGAATTTTACTGTCTAAGATTGCAACCCCATCTGACAGCAGGTTTTCCTACACGATAAGGTCTGCTTCTGCGAAAAGAGAAAGAGAAGTCTTTGGTGTCTATTCGACAGTCCACAAATCCTTTGTCTGGTTCTTGTTGCTGATATTGTTGTTGTTGCTGCTGCTGTTGCTGCTCTTCTCTTTGCCTCTTCTGAAGTCTGTATTTCTCAGTCCATTCTTCTTTTTCTTTCTCAATTTCCTCTCTAAAGACATTCTCTATGAGATCTTGGGCTATAGAGAGCATTCTGACATTCTCTATCTCTTCAGGCTTCGGTATCAGGTTTAGCCTGACACGATGTAATTGAACGTAAGCTTCGTTGAGTTTAGCTAGTCTGGAAGGCATCTTCGTAGGTTGACGAGTCAACAGTGAATGGTCAGACTGGAGACCCGTTCGCTTTATATGGTACAAGCGCGGACGGGATAGAAAACATCCCTACTGAGTTTTAGTTATTGAAACGTGAGGATAGCTCATGTCATGAGGAGGGATAGAGAGAAAGTCAAAGAGCATATATTCAAACTGTGGGTTTTTTTATAACTAAACAAACGACAGACACGTTTTTTTCTTCAAAATACAACATTTTTTTTATTCAACTAACAATGAATAGAATTAACAAGGAACAAGGAACAAACAACATTTCAATTTAAAATACAAATTATTTTTGACAAGGTTGACAACGTTGTGAAATCATGTGAGATTTCCATTGATTCATATCATGAGGCCATTGATGTACACTACGTTTTTCTAGCTAAAGACAAAAGATAACCATAACGGCCACAAAACCATCGATCTACTTTTTCATCATTTCTAGAAGAGTCACGATCAAAAAAAGTGACTAAATGTTCTAAAGAATGTCCCAGACTGCGATGATGAAGAAAATACACACAATATTGTCCACACACCATGGAATCGTTGCTTTGTAACTTCACATTATTGAATCGTGTCGTCTGGGCATTCTTCTCATAAAGTCAATGATATCGTCTTCCAAAGGTGGTAATCCATACGAATTAAAGTACTCCACACAATTGACTTGAGGAAAGTACACGGCTACCCAGTGAGTTCCTGGAAGATGACTGTCGTCTGTGTTGATGACATAAGTTTGGTGGTCTTGAGTTTTGCGATGTGGGAGTTCATCTTTAGCACACACCACAGGATTCCAAGAAGCAGTATACGAACTGTTATTCAAAAGGTAATAAAGTTCCCAGGTATCCATTTTTTTCTGCTTGTTTTGTTTCTCTTGTTTTTTTCTTCACAGGTGATGATAAATCATCAATTCAATTCTAACGTTTTGCATGAAAAGTTCTGACAAGTAACCGTTTCTTCGCCTGATTTCCCAACTCTGGGCTAAGAGAGCTTCGATGTGATAGATCTCTCGAGTAGTCAGTGGAGGACAGGAATGATCACACAAGCCTTTATACCACTCATGCAACACGGTTTCTTCTGCGATGAGACTCCAAGCTTCGTCCAGATACTCGTCCAATTTTTCTTCTTGACTCATCATGAGACATTTATCGTGTTGAATTTGACTGGGATGATCTTTTTGACATCCATAGCAATCTTTCTTGACCAATTCCGCAATTTTATCTGACAAGTGTTTAGCAAAACAGGAGACTTAATGTTGTTCTTGTTCTGGCCATCTTGACTTCACGACCTCGTTTTCGTTGTCTTCGTCTTTGAATTCGGTTTTCACGGTATCCTCCCATTCCATGGATTCTTCCACTTTCAAAGAAGGATAAGTTTCCTCCATAGTGTCTAATAGTCTAGAATAACTCTCTCAAACTGTTGATTTCTATGGTATTATCGAATTCAGCATACAGGATGACGTTCGTTGTGTGGGGTAGAGGTTCTGCAAACTGAAGTTCCACTCGCAGTTGACCGGATTTTATAGGGTGGAAATGTCCCTCGTCACTGCCTTGGTCTGGAGTGAAATCAAAGGCCCACAAAGTGTATCCTCCAGCATAATCGTCGTACGAAATGCCGTGACTGGTGTTGGTTTCTAGTTGACCGGTAGCTTCGTACAGGGACAAGTACGATCTCAAGTAATTCTTCTGGTCAAAGTTAGGTTCAAAGGGTCTGGTACACAGAGTCTTGCCATCGCGACTGACTTCAATTTTGGACACTTTGTAGTGGCCAAACTCAAAAGGATTTTCATTGTTGGCTCCGTTGAAGGCTGCATTGCTAACGATGCCAACGATTAAACGTTTGGGTAACTGGCCTTGGAATAGATGATCTTCGATCTTGGATCGGAGTCCAGTAGCAATAGTGAATGTTTTCACTTCTACACGTCGTATCGGATACTTGGCAGTGGTTCTGCTCAAGGTGTGACTGATGTCGTTTCCCGCTTTAGGTAACACTTCTACGCGACGCACGTAAAGTCTGGCTTCTTGAATTTTGCTTGGCTTTTGTTTTGTAGTGGACATTTTCTTCAGCCATCAAGTGGAAAGCCGTACTGCTACGATTCAATCTCAGACGAATATCTACTCCGTTCAGCAAATACTTCTCCTGCAACCACATGTCCAAATGCAAACGATCCATCAGTTCTAAATTATGGACTCCCACGATTTTCTTTTGACGAGCAACAAATCCTTTATTGTCTTCATCTAGTTCGTCGAACTTTTCTGGTGTGTCAGGTTTCCAAATCACGCAAGCATCCAGATGAGTGTTCTTGGCCTCCTTTCCGTACGTCAAGAGATTTTCTAGGTACGCTCGGTAAGGGTAAGTATCCATGCTACTGCTGATCAGTTTGTTATTCAAGTACAAATCCACTTCGCTAAACAAGGAATGCATGAAATTGTTGACGGGAGCTACTTTGGCATTATCTGCTAGAATTGGTACCGTCGGCACTTTTTGACTTGAGAAATTTGACATACAAGTAACTGCTATTCAGATCGATGTAATCTTCCGGGATCCTTTGATTTCAAACTCGATGGGAGCGGAATCCGTCAAAGAGGAAACAGGATGAAATTCGACCCATTGGGATTCTTGCATGGTCATCATAGTGGGTGGCATGGCAAACAGATCCAGTTCTGACTTGGAACAGGCACAAGACTCTCGATGCATCATTTTCTGTTGTATTTGTTTGTTTACAATTTAATAATCAAACACTTCTATGTCTCGAACACTTTTTCTTTTCTTTGTCTTTCTAACTTTGCGAGTATGAAGTCCTTTGAAAGGGTGTTTTCGTCGTCTTTTTTCTGCCTTGTCCTTGTTGGAACCTCAGAGAAGCAGGAATGCCTGACTCCTCAGCAAACGTTTAACATTTAGCCGATATGAAACAGCACAAGACTATTTTTTCAATTAGTCTTCTCGAACACTTTTTCTTTTCTTAGCCTTTCTAGCTTTGAGAGTATGAAGTCCTTTGAAAGGGTGTTTTCGTCGTCTTTTTCTGCCTTGTCCTTGTTGGAACCTCAGAGAAGCAGAAATGCCTGACTACTCAGCAAATAAGGCATTTATATGATTTTCTCGTCGACCCAAATTATCTTGGCCTGTTTAAAACAAAACATTTTTGCCTGCTCGTAAGAAAGCTTCTTTGGGGTTTTTTTGTCAATGATGACATCGTGGAGACATTCTTTACCGTGTGTCATCGCAGCATCTTTCAGGGCGTGCAATCCCCGTGTCACCATTGGTTTTAACACGGGAACCACAGTACGAAAGACCGATTTGAGCATATCCCCTAAACCATGCCCTCGTTGTCGAGTGACTCCTTGGTACACAGGATACATGACTGACAAAAAAGTTTTTAGAGTACTCTTTTTCGAAAATGCTCCTTGTACAAAGGATACATGACTGACAAAAACGTTTTCAGAGTACTCTTTTCGAAAATGGAGTTTCACAGTGACTTTCCCTTGGGTGAATGGAATATTTTGTCCCAGATCTCCTTTTATAGTTATGTTGACAGTGTCAAAATACGACTTACTGACAGGTAAATAGTGAGGATGTACAAATTCACGGTGAACGTGATAGGTGTTTCCACCTTCTTCGTCAGCAGCCGTGGCAGAATCCACTTTGAAAGGAATGACACGCAGTAACGGTACAGAGGTGTGACCTACTACGTTGTACTCCACTACATCGGAGTACACAAAAATCAAATTCAGTCCTTGGTTCATTACTACAGGGAAATGAAAATGTTTGGCAAAATCCAAATTGTTACCTATGGGTGGCATTTTGGTTGGATGATTCTTGACCATTTCGGGGTTTCCACCTAAAATGTGATACAATTCAGGACAAAATGTAATGGCCAAGACTTTGTCATGTGAAAATTTCATCAGGAGTCGACGAGCTATTTTGTGGTATTCAATCTTGACACTTTTTTTAGTTTTCTCCAAGGCTTTTTCAAACATGGCATTGAACCTGTCAGCAAGGGTGTTCACCAAATGTTGACCGCTAAAATAATAACCTGAAGGAATTTTCAACATGTAAGTGGTTCGATTAGTGACAGGATTCTTTGTTTTGGGAAAGTCAACTTTATCACTACGTTCATCCATGACTTGTTGCACTTGATCGTCTTCAACTTCTATGGACACAGTGTTTTGAGATTCAACGATGTTTTTGATTTGTGTAGGGTGAATCATTTCTACCAAAGCCACTTCCCAATGGGCTTCGTCATCAAATTGAATGATATGAGGTAATTTGGCCGTGTAACAGCACAAAGTGTTTTTGGGAAACACCTCCATGGAACTGTCACTGGGTAAGGTTAAGTAAAATTGGTTGTTCATAATTCCACAGTTCTAGTGTCCGAGGAGTCACTGGAGACCAGAGGAGTGTCTAAAAGAGGATGGTTAGGATGAATGTTGGAACTGACGTTGGACACCAGACTCCCGTTGTTGTTGTTGTTTCCGTTAGAGGAATATTTTAGGGACGGATTGGGAAGAAGGTAACCAATGCAACTGCTGAGTAAAATGGTCCACAATTGTTTGTCTCCTTGTTGTAAACTTAGATTGGCAATGGCTGCACCGATGACACAATACACCACAAAGATTTGGCAGAAAAAGACGATTTGCGTTTTAGGCACACGTTCTCCACACCACACCCACAAGGGTTGCTTTTGTAGATCTTGCAGAGAAGAACTGGGGGAAGAAGCGTTCACAGTAGGAACTGAGGCTGTGTTGAAGACCATGATGGTCACTTCTTTTTATAGTCAATGATTTGAGAAGCGTCAATCCAAGAGTCAAAACTTGACGGATATCCTTTCCAATGTACTTTGACTTCTTTGACACGTCTTTTTCCCACTTTTTTGTGTTCTTCGATCGAGAATGCTTTCGATTTCGTACACGTCGTCTTCTTTTTTGGTCACACGTTGTAACTCGGGTAAGTAAAACGTTCCTTTTAACACTTCTCCGTTCATGTCTTCCAATTTATAGACGGGAGGATAACGACCACGCACTCGTTCAGTGACACGAAACAATTCGGTGGTCCAGTTGGGCAAGTAACCTTTGTCGAAAGTACGTTTGGTTTTGCCAATGCGTACCCAATCTCCTGCGGCTAACTGTCTACCTTTCTTGGAACTAGTGATTGACGGAGACGTACCAAACAGACGCTCGAAGACGGTCACTTCGTTGTCGGGAGTCACTTCTTGAGGGGCACGTCCAATGCTCCGATGGTAAGATTGGTTGTACGATTGAACGAGGTGTGGCAAGATGTCGATGTACTTGAGAGTGTGTTGATGCGTAAAATATTTCCACATGCGTTCTTTCAAAGTGCGTTGAAAACGTTCCACGATACTGGCTTTAGTTTCGGGATTCTCGGTGGTAAAAAATGAATGTCACGTTTCTTCAATTCTTTTTGGAAAGCTTGGTTTAGAAATTCGGTACCTTTGTCGGTTTGCCATCGAAGAGGGTGACGACCACTTTGTTTCAACACCAGTTTCAAGGCTCGCACTAATTCACTGCTCGATTTGGAAGTCAAAGGCACGACCCAAGCAAATTTGGAAAAGACGTCGATGACACAAAACAAATATTTGTAGCCACGATTGTAGGTGGCCAAATGAGAGACATCGGCTAAATCCGCCTGCCATTGATGATCGATACCTTCCACTTGGGTGCGACTTCTTGAAAATTTTCGTCGAATAGGTTTGTGTAAGGTGTACGTAGCTTGTTCTTGTAACCATCGTTGCACTTGAGGTAAACGGACACTTTTCAGTTTTGTTTTGGCAGCACGATACAATTTTTGAACACCTCCGTAGCCAGCTGGATGAGATAGATCGTAGTAAATGCTAGCTAAGACCTTCTCCATTTTTTTCTTTTTTCTTTTTTCCTTTTTGTAAAAAGTGATCCAATCTTCGCTGATGCTTTTCGCTATGGAGCGAGAGGGTGGTTTGGAAACGGCTTTACGTGTTCGATGTGCCACAGGAGTCGAAGTGGAAGGTAGTTTTGGTAATGGTGTTGGAGGTGGTAATGGTGGTAAGGGAATTTCTTTGGTTTTCTTGTCTTTTTTTCACTTCTGGTTTCCCTTCTTTCTTTTTTACTTCTGTCGAAGAAGGAGTGGACATCCTCTTTTTAACCCAAGCTTTAAGTTCTTCTCGTTGAGGTGTAGGGGAAGGGGTCAACAAGGACGTTGCAATTTTACTAGGAAGAGGAGCTGCTGATGGTGTTTGAAAGACTTCTCGTATTTCTTCTTCAGATATGTGTGGGGTTGCTTCTGCTTTAACCGCTGAGGTAAGTGGTGGTGGTGGTGATGGACTTTTCATCAGGGCTTTCAAATCTTTCAAAGAAGGTACAGCTGTTTCGTCTAATGCTTTTTGGTGAAAGAGTTGCAGTCGTTGCAACAATTGACCGTACCGTTGAGATTTTTCCGTTTCGGACAAATCGCTACGATCCATCAACGATTGCAATTCGTGTTGTAACTGAGACATTTCGGTCAAATGAGGATTGGGAGGTAATTGTGGGGTCCGTTGTTCTTGCCAACGATGGTATTCCATCCATCGTTTATAAGGGACTAAAGTCAGTTTTCGTCCTTCCATTAGATTTCAAGAATCACGTCTGGGATCTTTTGACTCCAGTGTTCTCCTTTTATCTTTGTCCTCCCAGGATAGTTCCAAGTGATCCCATTACTCCTTGCAACAAGGGTTGTGCTATGTTTCCCAGCAAGGGTGCTAACATGGGTAAAATAGCAATTCCTCCGCGTTGCACCAACATCTTTTTCTTTTGACGAATAGGAATTTTCTTTTGGACCATTTGGCGAAGAACGTGTCGATGTTTGGCTAAGCATTTTTTTCTGATGTGCAGACAAAGGAATCGTGCCTTTCAAAACATTCAGACAACATTCGCACACGGTATCAATGACGTCCTTCGAGGCGGTTTGAATGAGTTTTTTTCGCATGGGTGAAGGAGCTTTGGACAGGACAGACAACATGTCCCAATGTTTGACTAAACGAGGAGGTAGTCCTTTTCTTTTCTTTCCTTTAGGAGTAGAAGAGGAATGGGTTTTGGAGGGTGACATTTTTTTGTGAATTGTTTCCAGGGCAGACACCAAAAAGTACACTAACGTCAATCACTTGGGTACATGACCTTTTATCCTTTTTTAGCACAACGAAACTGTCTTGTTTCCTTTTGGAACAGGAGAACGATACATCTTTGGGTACACGACAGCCACTTAACTTCATAGTTCGTCCTTGTTAGCCCTTATCCATATGGCCTTTGTCCCTGATCAATTTTTTGTTGTCTCTCTTTTACAAATTGGTTAAACTTTCCCAACATGTTGTCAATATTTCTGTAAACAAAAAAAAGGACTGAAGAAACCTCCTTTTTGGTGACTTCATTTTTCTTGGAACGACTTTGTCATTTATGTAGGTGTCGTCGATGCTGGACTAAGCGTTTCTTAGGATGACGTGACTGACGTTTTCTTTTTTCTGTTTCCTTTTTGCACAGAAGAACGACGATGGTGACGGTGTGCACTTTTGGTGGTGCCATCTTGAGGTGATTAGCAGCACAAAAAAACCACTGATGTTAAAATTGACTTCTTTTTATACTGGAATGCGTCGCCACTGATTGTCTTTACGTCGTATCAACTTGGTGACAGGCAACACACTTTGTGAAGGAGTTCGCAAAGGGCTAAATCTGGTATGTTCTTGCTTGGAAAAATCCAGTACACTCTGTAACACGTCTGATCTCTCTAGGACTTTGATTTTGGGGGCAGTTACTTTGCGAGCTACTACAGCTAAGGAGGAAGAGGTTATTACTGCTGAAGAAGTTTTTAGAGACGCTCTCGTGTGGGTAGAAACTGTTTTCTGTGGACTTTTCTTTTTCTTTTTCTGAGGCTGTTACTTGGTTTTGGTACCGCGGCTCTTTTTCGTTTTCTGAGGTGGTGACTTGGTTTTGCTACCGCGGTTTTTTTTTTTTTCTTCTGGGCACGTTTGGGAGTGACATGTTTCTTGGGGACAAGTTTGTGTGCATTGGGATCCCATTTTAGGAGGGAACGAATGATGACACCTCCTAGTGAACCACTACCTCCAGGTTTCAAAATGATTTGCTTTTGGTTTGAGTGTCAATGCGAGGATCGCCTAGTTGAGTCAAGGCTACTTGTTTCAAAAAATAAAACCTGTCAAAAAAAAAACGTTTGGTTTGATGTGGAATCAGAATGATGCCTTGCAGTAATTGACGTGACCTTAAACCATCGTAAGACTTCTTTGAGACTGGCTTTTAAGACACGAGCACGTAGTTGTAGATTTTTCTCGCGACTAACGCCATACAAGGCAAGAACCAATTTAATGGGAAGATGAGACTGAAGGGAAGTCAAGTTAACGATGTGTGAGACAGAATCCAAGTAACCAAGGTTTTTATACTATTTTTCTTTGCTGGTCATGGTTAAGTCGACGATGGGGATGAGTACACAACAGGTCCTCCGTCTTGACACCAGTGGTGAAACAGATGGGTACGAAATCGCAAATAATCGGGGGTAGTGGGTTTCAAATCCACGAGTAAATAGGCGTGTGGAGTTTGAGTGGCATCTTCGTACGCATGAGTTAGCCAAGGTGTTCCTAACTGTTTGGCTAAGACTTGCACTTGCGATTTATCTCTAGGACTTTTAAACAAGACCACGTAATGAGCATTGAGACTGATGGTACGATGGGCTTTACTTTGTTGAAACAAATTTTGAGTAATGTAAATGACACTGGCATTACGATGATGCCCTTTGCGTGTAAACCACAGTTTAATTTCTTCTTCGTCTTCTCCTAACATGTCATCAAAAATAACCAAATGGGTTTGACTGGGTCAGACACGATACCGTCGTCTTCGACCGGAATGCCTTCCACAAACACAATGGATTCACCTTGACTTTCTCGTAGAAGGTTGTACGCGGATTGCCACTCTTTGTAACACCACACGATACGTTGAGGTGGACGATCGATCAAATGATGTTTATGTTCGATCAAACGTTTGACAAATTCGGTTTTGCCTGAACCGCTAGGTCCAGCAATGAGCATGTTAAAGGATGTCGAAGATACAAGGCATCCCAACTAGCACGGTCTAAATGTTCGTCAATGACTTTGAAAGTGGAGGAAGAGGGAGCAGAGACAGTAGAGGTAGCCATAGTAGTGTCAGGAATGTCACCTTTCGTGTAACACGATGACAAACAAGACAAGAGTTTTTATACTTTTTCAGGACACGTTTATTGCAAACTTTAAAATGAAATAACACGAAAGACATAAATACATAATAGCCAAATGGTTAAGTACATGATTAAAAGACACATCAACACAACTATCGTGGAATATAAACAAGTTTCTACTTGACAACATTTTTTGTCATTCAAATGTAGTGTCCTAGGGACAGTGTGTAATGTTCTAAACGTTTGTACATGGTTTGGTACTGTCACACAAAGGTTCTCCTGGAATGGCCTTTCGGAAAGGTCAAGGACCGTCCTGTCCTGAAGAGAATGGTTTTCCTCCGTGACAGACTGTACTTCTTTCTCTGGTATTGTCACTAACACAGAATGAAAAGTGACTTTTTTCACGGAACGTTTTAATGTTTCAGGATTACAAATCTCGGGCATAGTTAGCCACTTCTTTAGTCCAAGCCTCAAAACCCACACTTTTCCAGTCACGTACATCTGTCCAGTGAGGGTGTAAGTCACAAGCTACACACACATCCTCATACACCTCTTCGGTACCTAAAAGTTGACGAATCTTGTTTTCCCGTAAAGGTTTAGAAGTATCCAGATGAAAGCGCAAAGCTTTCAGGAGAATGAGTTTCTCGTGAGCATTTAAAGGCATCGCTTTCATATTTTTGTTTTTGAAGTGGTACGTACTGTTTGTAAAGTGTCCACAAATCATCGGACGGTAAACGAAATCCCAAAAAGAAAGTCACTAAGACACACACACGATACGTCGTCCCCAATTCAATGGACACAGTTCTCCTAAAGGACAATGGTAATCCTCCACTGTTTGAATATGGTCATGGATCTCCTTCCAAGGAATCTGTTGTATCACCAATGATAACGGTTTTGGCATGGTAAAAAGATTTTATAATCTTTTTGCGACAGCTATAACAAGTAATCTCGTGTTTGTGTGCACTCGTACGTTTGAGTATGTGCTTGCATGTGCGTTCATTGGTGTGAATTGTATATAAGTGTGTTTTATGCAAGCTCATTCATTGATGAAATAGAATATTGTGCGATTTATGATTCCTCGTTTAGTTGGTGTGATAGCATATTGGTGTGGTTTATGCTTGCTCATTTCATTGGTGTAAAGGGTATATTTGTATTTTTTCTTCTCATCCGTTGGTGTAGATAGTATATTTGTGTTTTTTCTTCTCATCCGTTGATGTGGATATTATATTTGTGTGTTTTATGCTTGCTCTTTCGTTGGTGTGGATGGTATTTTTTTATGCTTCTCGTTTCGTTGGCGTGAATAGTATATTTTTGTTTTATGCTTCTCGTTTCGTTGATGAGGATATTTTTTTGTGTTTATGCTTCTCGTTTCGTTGGTGTATGTATATGTTGTGCTTTATGCTTTCTCGTTTCGTTGGCGTGAATAGTATATTTTTGTTTTGTGCTTCTCGTTTCGGTGGTGTGAATAGTATATTTTTGTTTGTTTTATGCTACTCGTTTCGTTGGTGTGAATAGTATATGGTGTGTTTTATGCCTCTCTTCCGTTGATGAGATGGTATATTCTGGCTTTGTGCTTCTTCTCTCGTTGATGAGATAGTATAGGGTGTGTTTTGTGCTTCTTCTTTCGTTGATGAGATGGTATATTTTGGGTTTTATGCTTCTCTTTCGTTGATGAGATAGTATAGGGTGTGTTTTATGCTTCTCTTTCGTTGATGAGATGGTATATTTTGAATTTTGTGCTTCTTCGTTCGTTCATGAGATGGTATTGGGTGTGTTTTGTTCTTCTCTTTCGTTGATGAGATGGTATATGTTGGGTTTTATGCTTCTCTTTCGTTGATGAGATGGTATAGGGTGTGTTTTTTTGCTTCTCTTTCGTTGTTGAGATGGTAGATTTTGGGTTTTATGCTTCTTTCGTTGATGAGATAGTATAGGGTGTGTTTTGTTCTTCTGTTTCGTTGATGAGATGGTATATTTTGTGTTTTGTGCTTCCTCTTTCGTTGATGAGATGGTATGGGTGTATTTTGTGCTTCCCTTTCGTTGATGAGATGGTATATTTTATTTTTATGCTGCTCCTTTCGTTGATGAGATGGTATAGGGTGTGTTTTGTGCTGCTCATTTCGTTGATGCGATAGTATATGTTGTGTTTTATGCTACTCGTTTCGGTGGTGAGGATAGCATGCATTCGCGATAAAAACCTTTTACAGGGTCAGTCCACTGTCTCGAAAAGACTTATTCTTTCTTGCCTGAAAAGCTTTTTTAGTTGTTGTATAATTTGTGTTTAACTCACAAAAACATTATTCTCGGTTGCATGTGTCCATTAATGAGACGTTACCTTATCTGTTCCATTCCTATTGTTCCCATACAAACTTCCCGTTAGTGTCCCAGGGTGTTCCATTTAACGCTATAAATCTTGACTCTATAGTACAAAGTAGGGTCAGTTAATGCTAATATTAACGCTATAAAATTTGACGCTCTATTTAAAAAAGTAGGGTCCCATAATGCTAATTACCATAGATGTAATATTATCGCTTAGTTTAATTTTTATTTACAATTTTTCAGTTTCCACGAAGGTCGGTATGAGTTTAGATAATTTCAGTACTACTTTAAGTCTTGGTAACATTTTAAAAAATTATCTATGGATTATTTTCAGTCTCCGCTAAAGCCAGGTGCAATTTCAGAATTTAGTGCTACACTTCGTCTTTAACTATTTCTAACAACCAATACATCTGACTAGTTACCAGTTTCCATTCAAGTCCGCTATTTCTGAAATTTAGTGGAATATTTTAAGTCAAGGCAATCTGAATACAATCCTCCAGAGTTTTTCTCAGTCTCTGCTATGGTTTGGGAGATTTTGGTAATCTTAGTTATACTTTTAGACTAAGCAAATATAACAGGGTTCCTGCAGACTTAACAAAAATAAATTCCATGACTTTTCCAAACCTTTTCCAGAGCCATTTCATAAAACTCAAGGACCGCGCTATCTTGCATTGTCAAGTAAATGAACAAAAAGAATAACATCTTTCAATTTAAAATAAGAAATAAGTTAACAACAAATATATTTAATATGTACTTTTTAAATTTACATGGGCTAGCACACTTTGACTTTATGTAGTAATTCATGTCATAATCCAATGATCAATGTAATTTGTATTGAAAAGAAAAAAGGAAACAATTCTTAGTAGTCTTTGTATGTGTTCCTATTTGCAATATTAACAAAATACATTACTTTCCAGTTGCTTTCTTTTATTTAGTGAACTATAACCGAAATCATGTGATACTTCCATTAGGAGAACTTACTCTAATTATATGAATTGAAACCATTTATCGAATGTAATTTTATCATTTTATTTAATCGGTTCTCGGTGCTCTATAAAATTTAAAGTAATCAATATCTTTAACTCCATTGTCACAAATTCCATGACTTTTCCAAAACTTTTCAAGGTTTTGACAAATTCCATAACTTTTCAAGGCCCTTGAAATTTATTTTTTAAATTCCAAATTTTTTTCCAGGATTCCATGACCTACAGGAACCCTGATATAACTTAATCTACTGCGATAAGTTCTGTCTCCGTCATATTCTGGAACAATTTCGTATGTTTAGCGTTACTTTTAGTCACAGTCATTTGAATATTATTGTTCCAGATTTTCTTAATTTCCACTATAGTATTGGACAATGTCGCAATTTTAGTATTAATTTTAGTCTAAACCAATGTAAATTAATGTTCAGGGACATGTTTAGTCTCGGTTAAGTTCTAGGACAATTTCGTCATTTTAGCGTTACTTTTAGTCACATCCATTTGAGTGTTAGTCTTTTCCTTGATTAAAACTATTTATAGCATCATTATAAATATGCAAATTTATTAACACCATCAACATATTTCAAGTCTATGTAATGCTTTATATATAACTCTAGGTTTTATAGTAATATATGTCGGTGTTCTATGTCTCTATTTTATAGGTCCCTCCCTAGAGTCGTAGTGCTAGCTGCGCGTATTTAGGACAACTAGGTCAGCTCCTTGCTACACTGTTACCATGTGTTCAGTACCGTGACGTCATGCCACCTGGGCCATTTCTCTTGTCGCTATACAAACCCAGGGTGTGCTAATACAAAATTCCCCTTGTCGCTATCTTCCTTCGGCTGTGCCATTTGTCGCCAAAGTACCGCGGGCCATATTTTAATGATAACTCCCATTGTCGCTATATCGCCCCCCCTCACTACTCACACACAAGGTGTCACGTTCCTCAAAAAAGGTAACCGATATAAACGTGAAGCTATTTTCAACGTGTTTGAAATGAGAACAATCGCCACCGGCCAGTGTCATGCGATTATTTAAGTCCCCAGAAAACTCAGCTTTTGGATCCAACCTTGTAACTTGCAACCCATGTGTTATACATTGGTCAGAAATCAAATGGAAGCCCGTAAGGAAAACGAGGCATGTCCTACCCGCCACGTAGAACAACAAACAAGAAAACTGACAGTTCAGTTCACTGGGGCATTCCCACAATATCCAATCGGAATTCAGCCAGGGGGGATCTAAATAGTATATTTAAATATAGTAATTGATTTCTGTCCAAGAATTAGTCTGTATATGCCTTGGCAGTCGTGAAGAGATATCGCTGTAAGAATTATGCTCCTGTGACACGCCACTTGTTAATTGGCTGGAGACGTTGAACAAAGAAGAGCTTCGAAAGGTAGATGTTTACTCGATTTTTGCAAAACATTACAGCGGCGTAACTGTAAGTATTTACATTATGTTTATCCAATTACTGGGATTGTTTTAGCATGTAGAATTACTTTGTAGTGTTTCATTTTAAAGCTTACTTGAGACATGAATTTGAGTTACTTACAATTATGTCGATTGCTAGTTCAGCAAAATTAATGTTATAAGTCGTGATGGGTGACTCTGAAGTAACCGATACCTTTAGTGATCGTATGTTAGTGTTCACTAGTTAAAATAGATGTTTGAATATATCAGAGCATAGACAAATGAATATTTGTATTTTTTGGTATGAGTTGTGATGTAAAACTATGCGTCTGATTATTGTGATTATCAGTATAATCGTATTATGAGTATGTACTGATGTAAATCAATTATCGTTGTATGTATACAAGTAATTGATATCGTGCTTTTATGATATTTTCTTATGTTGTGTTATTATATTGTGTTTTATCATACAAGAGTGAATGTGTATTTCGGTGTGAATGGATGCGTGACTGATGGAATTCGATAGCCTTATCTGATGATAAGCTATATATGTAGAGATCCTAGAAAAATAGTGTTTTTGTGTTTATAGGAAACTTATGGGGGGACTTCCAGTGTGAGGTCTCAAGTCAAAGAGAGAGAGAGAGAGAGAGAGAGAGAGAGAGAGAGAGAGAGAGAGAGAGAGAGAGAGAGAGAGAGAGAGAGAGAGACAGAGACAGAGAGAGACAGACAGAGACAGACAGAGACAGACAGAGACAGACGTACGATTGTCGATCCAGTCAAAGTCGACAAGTTGGAGTCGACGGATAGACGAGAGAAGTAGAGGAGGAGAAGTAGTCTGGGATGAGCGGAAAGAGAATAAGGGGAAGGAACCTGGAGGAAATTAAGAGAAACCTAGAAGAATCAAGAGATGAGTAGAAACCAAGGACAGGGCGAAAACTTTCACAATAAAATTATATGATGAGATAAGCTCAACGTATCGAGCGAAATTATTTGAGAAATTCGAGTGATTGACTGTTATTTGTCAAATAAATTGTTGTTATTGAATTTCATCCTTTATACCTTTTACTATTTAACCGTCGGCATTGCTGACTGGGAGTTCGGCGCTATACACCAACATTCACTAACCCAACTTCTGAACCATAATCGAGTTTGTGTCGGTGCCATATCGAAATAAATATTGGAAGCACCCCACCCCAATTTCTTACAACCAAACCATACAGGGGATAACAAACCGTAACAAAAGGACATTCAAAAAGAATGTCGGCCATGAAGAAAAAGCCTCGTGTAGTGCCTGAGAGCCATAAGAAATACCTTTACAAAAATATTCCTAAGGTGCCTCATAACCGCCATAAGACAGGCATCAAATTGGAAAAAGGACTCTAAGAAAAGGACCCTATGGTAAAGGCTTTACTGGCCTGTAACCACTGGTTTTTTTTTTTTAATTTTTTAAAAATTCTAATACTTATTTTAATGCAAGAATATAACTAGCAATACAATAATATTTACTATTTTTAATGTTATTTTTTTCATTATGTTTCAGAAATATATTATTTTAACTCTGATTTCAGTCATATTTATTATTATTATTATTATTATTATTATTATTATTATTATTATTATTATTATTATTATTATTATTATTATTATTATTATTATTCAGAAATAATATTTAAATATTTTTATTGTTTCGTTCTGATTGAGAAATATATTTATCACTATTATTAACTCTGATTTTAGTAACATTTATTATTATTATTATTATTATTATTATTATTATTATTATTATTATTATTATTATTATTATTTAAACAGATATTTATTATATAATTAATTGCGAAAATATTAATGTTATTATATCTGCAATTAAAAAATTACAACATGACGGTATAAAGACATTTGAAAATCCTTATTCTGAAAACATTTTTTTTTTATTTGGATCATTACAACAAAGAAAAATTGAAAATAAATATACATTACCATCTAATTATAGATTCGTGAAATTATTCCATTAAGCAATGTTGCAATCGCTGGCAACACTTGCAGATACATAAATCAAGCTATTTGCCCTTTCTCACGTGCAATCGAAAATATTAGGCTAAAATTATCTCTTGAATTTGAAAAAATGAGTTGTGAATGCTCATATCATACAGTTGAGGGAGATTATGTCCCCTTGATCCTGTCAAGGGTGAAACGATCCATTGTGAAAGTGACTGTGAAACCACTGTGGTAAAAGCTAAACAAAGTAAAAGTCTGTCCTTGTTTTATCAAGAGGAATAATTCATTTATAACTGTAGTAAAAATATTTATTTTTTTATTCTGATAATAATATTTATTTTATTATAAAATATTTAGAATCATATTAAATTTGAGTAATATACCTATCAACTTGATGAAATTGCTTGCAAATCTTGATAAATTCAAGAAATATACTCATCAATCTGAAGGATTTGGCTTATAATCTTAATAATTACGGGTAATATACCATCCATCGGAAACAAATTATTTATTTTTATTATTATAATAATCATCTTTATTGATTTGTTCAATTTGATAGCTGGCCGTTGGAATTCCAACAACTTGACAGTCTGGTGTTCCGTCGGATTTATTTCTATTTGCAAATACTAATGAGTTCTTTGGGGGCAACCTACCGAATGATTTTGATCTGATATTTGGCCAAATTAAAAGAAACCGTAACTGTGCCAGTGCAATTTCGCTAGCTGGATTTGCATTGGAAAAATAACATTAAATTCTGGGTTGCTTGTCATTGTGGTTCTTACTGGGGCTGCATTAGTGACAATCTGTTGTAATAATTCGTTAGACGTTGACATTATTATTATTTTCATTATTTTAAATCGGAAATTTGATCTTCCCTTTGATCTTTTATTTTTTCATCAAACACTTCATTGTAAGTTTTTATTATCGTTGTGAACTCTTTGTCGGATATTTTACCATCGATGAGATACGACAAAAGCTGTTTCAAATGTACTAACATCGCCTTGTGTAATCTTGTGTTTGTGTACTTAGCTATCTTTTCGATAATACTGAGAATATCTGCGAAGCTGAAACGACAATTGTTACAACTGCAGTAGCCATCATTGTTATTGTTGATAGCATGACTCCAGTTCCACTGATGACAGCAGAAACTGAATAAACAATTATATCAATGACAACCACACGCATGCGATATATTTTTAGTTTTACTGTGCAATCTTCAACGATATTTTCAATTTTTGTTTGACATGTACATACTTGATTGTATCTGTAACGAAGAACGTCGATTGGATTTTGATTCATATAATTTTATTAAATGATTGATTGATGTATTTCAGCGACTAATTCCAAACACCACCAGTAAGTAGCTGCGGTTAATTTTGTATCAGTTGGTTCCAGTAAAAAGAAAAGTTTCTTTGGCATATTTATTTAAAACAATAGACACAGTTCCAGGAAAATCATCGGTTGAATAACGCCATAGATATGTGGTATATATCCTAAATTTTACATAGCTGAACACGGACAGCCTGTAACACGTCAATGACTTCTGCAATATGTTTGATAGCGTTATTTCGCTGTGTTTATGTTGCTGATTCTGATGCTTCTATATACTATATTGTCTGATTCTGAGGAATTTTAATCAGATTAGTTTTTGCAACGTTATCGGGAATTCCACTGACAATATCGTTGAGTCTTGTGTAAATGTCAGCGAGTATGATATCAATAACCGCTGGATTACCAAATAATTCACTAATAGATCTATTTATGTTTCTTCGAGATTTAAGAAACGTTTGTACGTAATTATTATAATTAGTTCTAAATGTGATCATTCCATCCTTGGTTGTTGTTAATGATGTCACCGTCAGAATGTTGTTATCATGAATATATTTTTAGTTGCAGCGTCAAAATCTGATTCTGGTGTTCTGAGATTATTAGTAGCATTATTATTCAGCTCGAGAAATGCATGCATTATTCCACCATTAAATGCTATAAATTTAAGATTTTTGATGATAGATATTTTGAGGGGTTTTTTGGTTATGTCTTTGGTTACTATTGGGTTTCTAAGGAAGGAAATTTTGTTTTGTTACATGATAATATTGCCAGTAAAAATATCGATATTCTTAACATGATTGTTGATTGAGTTTCCAGTGTCTTGTATTTTACCTTGATCTGTAAACATAAAAATATTGTTAACAGCTGCGGAATTCATATAAGTACTTCTGACAGTTGTATATTACTTGTCTTTAATCGTCATTGTTTATCTTGAAAATAAACTACCTCATTTTGATACACGCTTGCAATGTTTAACAAATCATTGATTTCATTTCTAAACTGGTTGAGTTGCATATTTAGATAGGTCGCCTTGCTGTTGAGCCTTACCGCGAAAAGATCTTCTAAATATCTACCATTATACTTTAAAATCTGTTTAAAATGTTGAACAACATAGTATACTCGTGCAAGATTTTATGATGTGGTTTTGTTGATGACGATACAATGTCGAGTACAGTGGTGTTTTCACGGCCACATATTGGTGGATCTGTTAATGTTTGTGCTGGCAATGTTGAATATCAAATTGGAATACTTTGCATACTGCTAACATACTTTAAAAATTCTTTTGGCGGCGCAAATCCAATCGAATCGAAATAAACAATTCCACGCTGATCAATCGCGTATGCAACCCAATGAGTACTTAACCAGAGTTTTAATTGAGATTAATGATACCATCTTCAATATTGTTTGGTGTATGCCGTAATTGATCGTTCAAGTATATCCAAACTTGACATAAAGTACTAGACGATTTGCGTCTAGCGACCTGCCCTTGGCAGTCTTAAATCTTTTTCTCACCACTGGGGAGTTCCTGGCAACAATATTAGACCCTTACCATTTTTTGGAAAGTTTTCATTCCGTGACCTGCTTCTTTAATGCCATTCCAGATGCAGTTCCAACAGCACCAAGTGCAACTGCTTTTTCAACAGTTGGGGCTTCAGCGGCTATTAATATACCACCCGTCTTAGCTATGTCTTTAATCTTTAATGGCACCGCCAGAAAGATTAAGTCGTATCCCTTTCTTTGATCATTTAGCTTGATTGAAGTGCCTGTGTTGACCTTCTGATAATGATAGCTAATTCGGACCACCTGGGATCTGTTCTTGCTTTTGCTATATTTTTATTCCACAGTTCTCTTTTAATACTGATTATAGATTTTTAATCTGACCAGGAGTCAGACTGACACTAACATGCTGATAAGACATGCATAATATCATCCTGATTTTAAATTATGGATTTATTTTCATATTTTCAACTTCTCATTCGTCGACCAACACCTTGTAGTAGCATTGTCTTATCGCTGAGTATAACAGCGATTGCTCTGTAACCACCTACGGGTAGTACTCTAAAACAAGCTCGAAAATGTATATCAACAACAGATTACCTGAACAAATCTAAATGTTCTAGTGAAAAGTAATATATTGGATACAGCGTTGTAAAATCTCGTTGAGATATATGTAAACCAGTATCAATATTTTGATCGCGTCCCATAAATGACAATAAACGATCGCGTCCCATAAATGACAATAAACGATGATATGCACGTGTTACATGATTTTGATCAAAATCAAGTAATATTTCTTCGAATGGTTTTTGATGTCCATTTATCCTCCAAGAAGCTTCACTAATTCCAGTCGCATCAAACAACATTGGATTTCGCTTCTGTGAATCTACTCTGTCATTATCCTGAAGTGAAATGAATATATGCCGTGATGCAGAAACATCCTGCTATGATGCTATATGCCATGTGAATATTCTAACAACTTGACTTTGAATCATGTCTTTGGTCATTCTCAACAATGATAATGTTGATTTACCACCTTGGTTAATGAAAGAAAGCAACCGTTCGTCTTCGATATAAAATGAAATCAAATCAAGGCTTCCAATGCGAAAGTTTTGTTAATATTAATTTCCCTGCATCAGTTGCGTTGATTCGCCAGATTGCATCATTGTCGTTGGTTTTTCTCACAAGTACAACTGTGTGCTTGGCTCCGAAATTTTTTTTTCTAACATTTCTGCAGAATCCAAAAATATGTGATAGTGGAATAGCACATGAAAACTCTTCATTGTAGTTCAAAATTAATCGACGTGATGCGAATCCTAAGTTAAAATTAGCCTTTATTGATAATATTGCGGGAGTTGGTCCATCATCCTATGGAATTTTTTGCGTTACCAGCAGTATGATTATCGCTTTCTGAATGATCAGTGGTATCCTTCGCAAACATCATTGACAGACTAGTAATCGAGTAATCATCACTGTATCTCACAACATCATTGACAGACTAGTAATCGAGTAATCATCACTGTATCTTACATCATTGACAGACTAGTAATCGAGTAATCATCACTGTATCTTACAACGTCATTGACAGACTAGTAATCGAGTAATCATCACTGTATCTTACATCATTGACAGACTAGTAATCGAGTAATCATCACTGTATCTTACAACATCATTGACAGACTAGTAATCGAGTAATCATCACTGTATCTTACAAGGCCAAGTATCGCGTGGCAACATCAACATTTTCAAGACACGATTCAATATTATTTCTGTCAATCATATATGTGGCACTGCTAAATAACGCACTAACACCATTATAAACAAACCAAACCGATCACCAATTTCATATGGTGCATTATCATCTTTCAAGACTCTACCTTCGATCTCAATAAACGCCTCAGCTGGCAAGAAATATCTGCTTGTATCCTGAACGTATAATTCGATTCTTCCTAGTGCGTTGGATACACGTGCGTCATAAGAATAATACTGATAATCACGATACTCTTCTTTATGAACTGTCGCATTTATGTCAAATGCGGGATCAGATACGCGTTTGAACATTATTTATATTCGTTACCTTTTAACACAAAGACCACTTTCTGCTATTAAACTTGCGGTTATATTTTTTATGACATCGATGGCAACGCCATTGCGGATAGTTTTTTATTTTAAGCTTGATTTATTATCTTACTAACCTTTGCAGGCACCACTTCAGTGCTTGGTAATTTTACTGGCTGAGGTTTTTCGTTTTATTAATCGTGCTAGTCTATCCTTGACTGCCGAGAAAGCTTTGCTAGCAACTTCGCCGACACTACTAATACTATTTTTACGAACAACGTCAATAGCTTTCATTTCCAGTTGCCTTACAGTCGGTATTGCTTTTGGAGCTATCTTTCTAAATAGCCCCCGAGCAATATCACCGAGTCCATCACCGTAGATCGCTTTATAGGTAGGTAATCGCGAATTTATCACTCTATCCATGGTCGGTCCACGTTGAGCATTGTGTATGATCATCTATTTTAATCATGTAATAATCATCGGTATGTAATAGTCATCGGTATGTAATAATCATCGGTGCTTTCATTAATGAGTTTCTGGTAAATATTAATATCCATAATTTCGCCACTAAATAATCGTTCACAAATATCAACTGCTTTACTAATGATTTCTGGGAAATTATTACCGGCTCGTTTTCCGCCAATGAGGATTTCTAGTCGATCAGCAAGAACATTATTATGGCATGGAATAATACGACCATTTTCTCGAGTAACAAGACCACTTCCAGTTGTTTCTTCTGTTTCTTTCTTACTTGGTGAACGTGATTCCTTTTTTTGGTCTATTTTTTTTCAGATTCTAAATCTTCATTTTGTTTCCTTCTTATTTCAACCTCTTTAAATTTCGACTTTCTTTCCCTTAATTTATTTAGCCTCTTTAATTTTCTTCTTCACTTCTTTTCGTCTTTGTGTATCTTTTTGTCTTTCTAGTTCAACATTTTCATATACAGCCTGCTAAAAATATTAAAATTATTAATATCTTCCCTAGACTTGATTTGCGAAATACTAGCGGCGACGCCAATTACACCCCTAGTCCAATCGGCAGATCTCATCGTTTTAACATATTCTGGCTTTGCATACTTATCTCTTTCACGATATCCAAACGCGGCAATACTTGGTTGGGGTCACGGATAGCTGCAATACCTTTAGGTGTGAATTTATCTGTGATGCTAGTTCTTATTCTTGGCAGCGGTTGAGATCTTTCTTCAGGTTCTGGTTGAGGAGGTTGCGCAGATGGTGATTTAACTGCTTGAATACAGCCAGCAATATCGACTCGCAATGTTTCGAGACCTTTCTGTGTTGCTTTAGCTGCTTTAACAATTTTCTTTGTTGGTTCGACAATTGGTTTAGATAATTGTTCTGCACCTTCTGCAAATACCACTTGAGACTCCTGACGTGCTTGTAGTTGTTGCTTGACAGAATCACGGACAGGTATATATTTTTCATTTCCTCTAGTCGCTCTCAAGCTAATCTATTTGCATGAGATTTCATGATTTATATAATAATGATTTAATTATAGCAACTGAGAGACTGAACGACAAAATTTGAGTGTGCGGTGGATAAACAAGCACGCATAAAAAAGTGAAAATACACGCGCAAAAATAAAGCAACAAAATGAGCTAATCCAATTAGAGAAATCTCGTGGTAAGTTATAAATCTCGGTTTGACGTTACAGGTTTTATATTTTCAGCATTTTGTAGGAACACTTATTTTCGAGAAGGGACACTTTTAAAAGTTGTAGGGTTCAGTCCCTCTGTTGCTAATGGGCTGAGTTCGTTATGTGAACCGAATGCGTTTTGGGTCGATAAGGGAAGGCCGAGTTCGTTAATGGGGCAACTCTACTATGGCCAAGTGGTCCCATAGACTTCTCTACAACACTCACGTAGAACTGTCTAGTCTCGAAATTCATTAATAACACCATGGTATCTAAAAAAAAAAAGTATTTCAAGTTTGTGTATGTTTAGACTGGTTATTAAACATATGATTTCTTCTTTATTTGAAATATACACAATAGCAATACAGTCTATCATTCTTAGACTGGTTATTCTACCAGATTTTTATATTAAGTTAAATAAAAATGAGGCGTTGTAGGAACTTAGTCTGTACGACCTCTATCGGCCATTTCGTAAAGGTTAGTAGTCAGGTATGTAAGCAGAAGAAAGACAAAACGATAGCTATTAGCAGTCATTGCAAAAAGAGTTTATAAAATGTCAGTTACATGACGCAAGAACACATAAATGATTGCATGTAACGTATTTTGGAATTTGTTGAATAATGAGTGGTAGAACCTATGTAGTGTGACTGTTGCTGTCCGGCAGCTTCTCATTTTGAAGGTTTGATCAACCCTATGGAAGGTTTGAACACCCCCAAAAGCCAGTGTCTTATGTAAAAAACAACAAAAGTCCGAACATGGTTATTATTATGAAAGGCATAGGCGCATACAGGGCACTCCTGACAGCTCAACCATTACAAAGGTGTGTCACAGCCATAGACTATTGCTTAGCCGGAAAGGCATTTTCGATAGGGGTTCTCTAATAAATTCTCACAAGAAATGAACTTGTTTTCAAGTTTCATTGGCCTACATTTATGTTGGCTGGATACCGACGAATACTGGGAATTCCGTTTTCAGTATTAATGTATGTTCTTGTAATTTTTCAGACACAAAAAATAATTATTAATTTCAGTGTGCAAAAAATTATATGTAAACTCAAACAGGTCCTACTGAACACATGTTACTCAACAACCGACCAGTACAAACGTACAAAATAAACATTTTCAGTCTCATTCTGCTCTCAACTCAAGAATCCAATTACAGTAAAAATAAAAGTATTCAAAAAAGACTTTGTTTGTTTTTGAAGAGAGAGAGAGAGCATAATGTCTGTGTGCAAGCTCATCTGCTTCTTTGTAGCTGTTATGTTGTGTATTGTTGACAAAATGATTAAGATGGCCTGAACAGGTATGGGTATTTAATTATTTATTTGTAATTTATCCATGTCAAGAAACTAAGTGCAACTTGTATTCTTACAGCAACATCCTCATTTTTAAATTACAGTTAAATAATAAAGAACTTACCACATTTTAGTTAATGAGCCTGTGTGTGTGAGAGAGAGAGATGAAACAGTTTTGTTAGTGTACAAGATTATTAATTCAGGTCAGTTTTTAATTGTAGCTTTTGCAAAGTGAAAAAAAAAAACATGATTTCCATTACCTGACAATTGTGATAATCTTTGTGTGTTTGTACACAACTTTATTCCATTATCAATAAACACAAGTGAATCATCAATTCCTTTTTGTTTTAATTACAATATACATTGTTAGAATAACCACATGGATATGCAGTGTTATTTACACACAAATTAAATATACTTAGAGCTTTGTTATTCCAGTTGACACCAGATAGAGGGCAAGATTTGACAGAAGAGGTCAAATCAACAAGGCTGCTAGGGAAATGAGGCTCTCTTTAGGGAAACGAAAATCTTTCAATGTGCTATCAAGGCCATTGTTCATACAGCAGATGTTGTAAAGACCAGTGATTATACACATTACTTGTTATTCAAACTCACCAATAAAGATAACAATTGAGGGGTTTATCATAGATTCACAAATAAATGTTAATTATATCTAAGTCAAAACAATAGAAGCAGTTAAAAGATTGTACATGTATGAATCAATTTAACAGTCAATTACTTTCAAACTGATGATAGAAAATGACAATGTTTTTATAATTTATTTTCATACAACTATAATGAAACAATAAGACTAGTTTATCATTGGTCTGTGGTCTTCACTTTAGCATGTACTCAGATATAATTTTTGTTGGATAAGAAAATATCACTGGGCATCAAAACTCATTTTAAAATGCACATGGTTGTTAGAGGGATGGACTTAATAAGGAGAACTAATACCAAGACAATTAAGGATTATGTTCTGTGAAGGTCTTTGTCCAGTTGTTAGTAACACTAGAACACTAGTAGATAGTGTAATGACAGTACAAGAGCTTATGCATCAGTCATTGTATTTTCTCCGCAACAATTCATTAATAATTTTTGTATAAACAAAATGGCTATACAGTAGCTTTGATCTTTTTTGCAAACAAATCTTATTATTAGAAATGTTATATCCGATAATTTAAAGGATTTTTTGAAAAATAGAGAGTGATATGTACAAAGAAATATGCATTTAAACAATTCATAGTTTGATAACTGGATTGTAAACGAAAAATGAAAGGGTACGAAACAAATAAATGAAATGCAGTAAATGGGTTTAATTCTCCATTTCTTAATGTCATTAACTGGACTAATTCAAGCTTCCTCTGACCATTCCCACCACATTTTTTATATTTGGACTTTATCAAACTACATGCCTAGACATCAAAGGTCTCATAGTCACATGATATCAACAATAAACCCCTGCCAGTGGTATACAAAAATATGTTCAATTCTTGATGAATCTGACCTAATCCAAAGTGTCATTAACATTATATGGCCACAGAGTCAGAAGTAACTTCCACCCACATGGTGCAGTCATCCTGAAACTCTTGCTAATTTTTGTTGTCTCATTTAGTTTGTTGTCATCTATGAAGAACATGTTTGCCTTTTTGCCATATGATGCATTTGGTAATGCACTGCAATTTTATTTCTTTTGAAAACTCGCAGTGTATTTGATTATGTCTATAAACTTCTCATTCTTTAAAACCTCACTGTGAGGCCTGTCAATAGGAACTTTGCCAGAGTTGTCAACTATTGATGCTGATTCATTAATTGTAACAAAACATTGTCCCAGCTGACATTGTTTTTCTTTATTGATTCCAATTCAGGGTCATTGGTGCCATCTTTGCAGACAATGCGGGCATATCTGTTGGACAAATTGATGTTGAAGTATTGTTCTTGATTGATGCTGGGGAGCAAGCGTGACATTTCATGGTCTTCCAGTCATTATCATCAGATTGATGCTATTTCCATGCTAACATCATATAATTACAAAGATAGTGACTGATATCAGTGGTCTCACTAGGATATTAACACTAGGAGTCCAGGACTTTTGTTAAAATAAAATAAAGATAACTATAACATTATCACTGTTTTAGTAGCTAGTCCTAAAATATAAATCAGGTAACAATTTCTGATGAAAACTTAACCAATTTTTTTTAAAGTCTCAAAAATGATGGCAAATCCCCCCCCCACATATATATATATATATATATATATATGTATATATATCTATATATATATATATATATATATATATATATATATATATATATATATATAATTCCATGACTATAGAGCTATATGGCAATGAAGTAACTGACAAGTGCTTTATTTCAATATGCTTTTGGACAGTTTACATGCTGCTTATTCTTTCAAAAATTTTCATGACTTGAAAGTTTTAACATTATTTACAAAAATTTTTGTGCACGTTTTTCGTAAAAATAATGGAAAAATGGGTCTCATTGGTTCATACCAATCAAATGTAAGGTCATTTATGATATATGGGGTCTGAAATATCCTTATTTCTTCTAGAAAATTCAGCCATGTATCATTTTCTACCTCTGCTGCTGTGGGCCAACCATACCAGAATTCAAATTGCATGTAATTAAGTAGTAATAAAAAAAACTTCCTGTGTGCTACTTTGGAACTAAATGCATCTCTTTGTGTTGAACATCATCTCTTTACATTTCCTCTATGTTCTAGATTGATGTTACAGGTAATCAGACTCATCAGGACTTTTCTGTCAGCCAATGATGTTGATCATTTTGTGCTACTTTAGGGTTATCTGATAGATTACACACAGTTACTAAACTTTGTGGAAAATTTCCACTTGGCAAAGGAAGAACCACCTTGATTTTGGTGTAAAATAGTTAAGTATCAAGGTAATTTGCTAGTAGAAATAGTTTTCCCACAATAACTAGTTCTCCACCATCTGCACTTTTGTGTATTTTTTGTGGATGGCATGCATTTGGGGTCGGGGAAAGCCTTTTGGTTTTGGGTTCAAGTTGTTGGAGAGAATAAAAATTATTTTCACTTCATAACATTTGTTTTAACACAATATACCAAGTCTCACACTTGAAATGGTTTGAATTGGGGTTCAGGAAGAAGCCTATGGATTCTGATGTCAGTAGTCAAAGTTAAAGAGACTGATGTCAGTAGTCAAAGTTAAAGAGACAAATGTCAAGGTTACTAAGGTAAAGGGTCAAAGAGAAATGTCAAGGTTACTGAAGGAATAAAGTGTTTTGTAGACAAAACTTCAGTTACCTACTTAAGGAACTACTAAACAAGGGGTTGGTGTGTGATGTGCTAGTCACTACTTTTATTCCCTATTTCAGAAAGATGAGTCAGCTGTTAAGACTAATAGCTAGATCTGCAGTGCAGCGAAGAGGATTTTGCTGCAGTGCCACACTTAGCAGACAGGTTGCCATTGAGGAGGTTGGTGGAAAGGATGTAGCTGTTGAAGGAGCTGGTGTTTATGAACATAAAATTGGTAACTGTTGTACTTGAGTTAATATAAATATAGATGTGAAATCCAACATGCAGAAAAACATAAAAAGTAAATTCTTGTAGAATGTGTTGTAAATTTTTTAAAAAAGATTTACTGACATCTTCAATCTAGACTTGATTGTCATTATGTAGAATTAATAATCTACACTTGCACAATGAAAATTATACACACATATGATCATTGGATGATCATGTAATACTGCTTGTAAAATGCTTGAAAGTTGCTTCAAAAACAGAAAAAGTGAGAATCTGTAAACACACAAGTTTATATTATCAATTGGGTAACTCCACTGAAGATATAGTAGGCACCGTAGTATGTCCTTATAAATGTCATGGCAGTTTTGGGAGAGTACATCCATCAGTTTTAATTGATGATGGGTGAGAAAAATACTGAAGACTTGAGTTTGCTAAATAAAACCTAAAAACAATTAGGTTGTTGGGGGTGACATAAATTAGCATCTGAACTAACAGCAAAGTTTTTTTACAAATGGGTTGGGGATGATTTGTTGGAGTGTGAGAGAGAGAAAGAGTGAAAAAGATAAATTTCTCTAAGATGCTCAAGAGCAGAACCACTATCTTTTCTTATGATGCATATAAATGCACTAATATTTTCTACACAGCCAGTGTCACAAAAAAGAATGTTATACTAAATGCATCTGTATGAGAGATGGAAAGAAGCTAATTGTTTGGGTATTGATTTTGCTTATTTATTTATTTATTTATTTCAGCGCAATCTGAAATTTGCAAACCTAATTGGCAATTTTGTAAATTGGTAGAAAAATTGAGCTTTTTGCTAAAAACTCATTTTGGTTTAGCAATTTAGTAATTTAAATTAATTTTTGTGGCTCAAAACCAAGATAGAATTGCCCAGTTTCTAGTGTGTACATGAATTGAACCCCAGGATAGAGCAACAGTAATCCACATTGTGGTCTTTCTCAAGTGACCTCACCTGTACTCTGATATTGGAAACTTGCAAAGTGAAATGGCTTATGGGAAAATTCATTATTTCTTTATCGCTTTTCAAGCTAGTATTGTGGAACTCAATACTCATCCTGCCCTATATTTCACCTTTTACTGGCTTGGTTAAGATTTTGCATATAATGTGCACATGCATTTTTGGCATGTTGCATCTAAGCATGTGTTGTATGTCAACATAGGATCATGAAACTCGGTGAGGGGTGCATATTGATAGGTACTATACTTTAATGCTAAAAGAGGTCTTTGCAACATATATATTGAGCATAAAGTTCATTTACCAGGTGCTGTTTATATTTGAGTTGTGAAAGATGATAAGTGGTTGCATCTTTGTGTTACCGTAGTACTTCACCCATACTATTAAAAGAGGCAAATTAATTACTATTTTATGCTTTACTAAAATAATTATGTGATTAGCTTATGACTATATAGATTTTATATGATACATTACATATGACTATATAGATTTTATATGATACATTACATATGACTATATAGATTTTATATGATACATACATACAAGCTACACAGAAGGCCCTTTCTAACAAGTGTAGTTGGAACTTGGAATACATGTTTAATCAGTAGTTAATTTTTCATAGTAATTACTACATATTGTCAATCATGATGGGTTACCCTTAACTGGTTAACCTGTATTATACATGCGAATGCCCGAAATAATAATGAAGAATGCATGCTTTTCTTTTGAGGCCTCCACTACAGTGGCTAATAAGGGTAATTACTGATGTATGACTGGTGCTTGTAGTACTGACTGTGCCCCTAAGGTTGTACAAAGCCTGTGCTTGTCATCCAGTAAAATCTGGTGTCTGGAGGTAGTTTGATTTTTGTGGAGCTTAACGCTATTTAAAGCATGTACATCTCAACCTCTATGGATAATAGTTTGAGCCTTGCCTTGACCAAGATGGGTACATTAGAAAGCTTGCCAGTAGCTTCCCATGGGTTGTGGTTCTTCACGGGTTCCTCACCAGTTATACTAGCTGCCATGTATAGCCCACAATGACACAAAA
The DNA here is from genome assembly GCA_016746295.1 of Potamilus streckersoni. Lineage (NCBI taxonomy): Eukaryota > Metazoa > Mollusca > Bivalvia > Unionida > Unionidae > Potamilus > Potamilus streckersoni. Next base: position 227,826 of record JAEAOA010001076.1, on the reverse strand, counting down.
AAACCTTCATGCTTTACATAAAGTTTTCTTTAGAAATGAATGGGATGAGATTCCATTAAAAAAAAGTTTAATTTTTATTTGCTTATATTTTTAGTTCATAGCTCATTAAGCTGAATGATTACTTTCAGGTAAACGTGAAATTGTTGGGTATGGCTATAATGGACTCCCCAACTACATGGATCGAGCTGACTTTCCATTTCCAGCCATCCGATTCAGGGAAGAAACACAAGAAATTAAAAAGCTAAGAGAAAAAGAAAAGGGAGATTGGAAAAAATTAACGCTTGAAGAGAAAAAGGCTTGTAAGTTTGTTTCTATTCATTGCACTGAAATTCAGGTTATAACTTCCCATTTTACATGTAGAACAAGCTTCGAGCTGGCAGGATGAACTTCAAGACATTGTTAATGAACAAGACCACTAACTTTATTGCTGCTTATTAATATCAATGTTTAAATTACTTGGCATACGAAAAATAACAGAATATCTACTACAGAAACAAAAATAACAAGCAATGTTACTTTATAACCACAAATCCATCAAGTTTCATGACAACATATGTTGTCATGAAACTTGATGGATTTGTGGTTATAAAGTAGTTCTCACAACAGTAAAAATAGATCACAGAATCATTCATGCTGCAGTGATTGTGTTGATTTTTTCTGTATTTAGTTCACTTTTTAGATGGTGTTTCTTTGATACTGTTGTAATGAAACTTGATGCATTGGTTCTTGGAAGTCATATTTGATATAGATTATGAATTGTTGATGCATTGTGTGACATAAAAGTTTAGTGTGTTTTGTTCTTATTTGGTTTTGTATTGTATAGCTAAATTAGGTGATTTTAAATTCTGCATCAATACAAATTTTTTTTAGCAGTTACATACTGTATAGGAGTAATACAACTCTTAAAATACATTAATCATTAATTTGTGCTTGGCTATTACTAATACAAAAATTTTAAAACTGTAGACAACAAACTTAGAATCTTTCATATGGCAGAGGATTTTGTTAATTTTAGTTATCTGTAATTGAAAATTGCCACCAGAAGAGTTTGATCATCATTCAAGATTTTTACAGTTTCTAAAGCCAACTGTATTATACAATTATCTTTCCACTCTCTTCAGTGTACCGTGCAAGCTTCTGCCAGACATTTGCAGAGATGCATGCACCAACAGGGGAGTGGAGAACAATAGTAGCAGGAACCCTCTTGGGCTTTTCAGTAGCAGTGTGGCTTGTGATCTACATAAAAAAATTTGGTAAGTTTAAACAAGGCGTCTGCTTATTTGGTGGAGTTATGCCATGGTCTAATGGTCATAGACCTGTTGTCTGTCTTCCTCCAAGAGAGCAATGGTAACTTAGTTGGTAGAGCATTGAACTTGTGATTGAAGGATTGCAGGTCTTTTGCCCATCCAGGCCAGCCAATGTTGGATGTCTTGATGTGTTCTTGGAAAAAACACTTAGCCTTCATTCACCCTGCATGATATAGGTAATGATGAGTTAAAACCACCCAACACAATTCATCTATCAGAACAAGTTTGTCATCAGCAATCCTTCTAATCTACTTTGAGGATTGCCAGAAAACTTTCATCCCAAATTTTGATGGGATAAATGGCACTGCTCTGATATTTGGTATGGCTAGTTGCAGAAGTGCTGCCAAAGCAAATCTTATTTTGGTTGTGGAAACTGCACAGGGATGCACCAATTTCTCTAAGTCTTGATTTCAATCATTGATTTGATGGATAGATTGTTTCTAGTTCTGGCCAGAGTCCCCATGCAAGCCCTTAACGACACTCCTATCTGTTCATTCATGTATTATAATCAATCAGTCCTCATCTGAGTCCAGAAGGTTGGAGCCTTCAGGATTTGTGGACCAGGGTTGAATTTGTCCTCCACATCAACTATTTGGAAATTGTGTTCTTTGCATCAGGGGGGCATTCACAAATAAGTTGCTGTGTGATGGTTTCTTTCAACAACACGTCACTGGTGGTATACATCATGTGACAAGGGGGACATGTATGCACTTTCTCTTTGAAGGTTTTCATGCTCACCAGAGTTGAGGCATTTTCTCCTTGTGCCCAAGTGTCATCACTTAGAAAGTGGTCCATGCATGTTCCATCCTGCAGTAGTGTCCTGCTCTTAAATGAAGGTGAATATTCCTCATGTTTGTTTTTAGCCACCAGCATTTCGATCATCATACACCCACCAGACTAATTAATTCAACTATGCAGTAAAATAGATAAAGTATTAATGTTAAAGTAAGTGTGGGTAAAAATAACTCAATACTTATCTGTTGATATTGCCAGATTACCTCCTCACATCCAGCTCTAATGTCCCACAAAGCTAGGCTGCTTTCTAGGAAAAGAATGAATGGCAGTATGGGTGGGATGACAAAAAGGTTGTACGCTATTCTAGAATCTTCTGATTTACCCTAATGGTAGAATGAATTCTTGTGATGTCAGGGTATTTTCAACCCAGAAAAGTACCAGCTATGCAGTAGTAACAGGTAAGTATTACTTAAGCCAGATTAGTTCTACTCCCCTTTCCACATACAAAAAAAAAAATGTTAACATGAAAGAAAGCTTGTATATCCTCTCATTTGCACATGCATGACTTGAGTCAATTTCCTGAATGTGAAATAGTAAATTATAATCCAGCATGGCTGGTTGGAATATTATGGATTATTGTCAGCTTTAAGTTAGTGGTTATATGAATGTGCATAGTGAATGGAAATGTCAAGAAGTCCACAAAGTCTGTCATGAGTATGACATTGTCTTCAGTCTCATTCTTATTTTCAAATTTGTAAAGCAGTGTTGATTTAACCTTTTTCTGATAAGACAAGTTTTTAAGTTTAGAAAAAATAAACATTTGCTGTAAGAATTTTCATCCACAAGACTAACCATAAAGGCCTGTTTTGCAGAACATGGTGCAATTTTCTTTAAAAGCACAAACTAGTCAACTAGCTAGATTATAATTATAATGAACCTGCAAGGCAAAGTTTCAAGTTAAAGAAACCCATATTTCCTTGGAAATGGGTTATATACAGCTGCTATAAATTTTTATGTATTTCTGCCCCCTATTAGTGATCAGGATTCTGGAATTTGTTAAATTTAGGGTGACTGGCTGTTGATGTGGGAAAATGTTCTGTGGGCTTGCTCAGAGTGCACCACTACCATAAGGTTTATCAGCTTTTAAATTAAATTTATTTGTCGCAGGCTGAGCACCTAAGTTATGACACCATACGTGGAATCTAGAGGATGGTTGAAATAATCAAAAGTGCTCTTATTGGTCAGGCTGATTGATTTGCAGTAGCTGATAAGGATTATTGGTCAGGCAAATTAATTCACAGGTTGCTGATTAGAGTTTTTGCAGTTATTAATTAGATGTGCTTTATAGACTTGGATTTCCACTATGTAGTCTGTATTCATCTTTCACTTACCTCCATTTCAGTGTATCCACCACCACCACACACTATAACTCGTGAATATCAGGAGAAAGAGTTAAAGAGGATGATTGCTCAGGGACAAGGTCCAGTAGAGGGCATCTCATCAAAGTATGACTACCAGAAGGGAGATTGGAAATAATAATAAAGGAATTATTAGGTTTTTACAAGAAAGAATATCTTTAATATGAACTTATATTTTATTTTGCTGTGTTACCACATACCATGAACAGTTGTAATAGTGATCAACTCAGCTGTAAGTGTGGAAGATAGAAATTGAACAATTAAATATGAATTACATGCAAGTATCTTTGTTCAATCATTTGTCCCCATTTATGACACAGGGTAAAACAAAAAATATCTTCCTTCACTCATATATGATTTAGCTTTAAGGAGTTAATAAAAATTAATTTATATCTATTTTTATGATATTGATGCCACGAAAAACACAATTATTTAGACTGTATTTACAGGTTTTGTTTTCTTAAATCAAACTAGGGTCATCATATTAAAATCAGATCATATAAATTAATTTAAAAGTCTTATCATTTTTCAGGATTTTATGCTGTTGTCCAGAGCAGTGGTGTCAGATTTGTTGTGATAGTGTATTGAGTTGTACCTGTTAAATGTCACCAAAATGTTGGGATCCTTTTAAATTTAGAGGGGCATTAAATAACCAGAATATTAGTTTGAGCAGTTAAGTCATTTCTCCTAACTACCAGTGAGTCATAAAATCATTTTTGTTCTTATCTAGAATGTTGTGATTGATAAAAACACTGTACTTTCAAGGCTAACTGTTTTATGTCTCCATTGCTTGAGGCAGAGGTACTGATTTTAGTACTGCCTGCTCCACTTTGTAGAAGATGGATTTATTTTTTGGACAAAATAAAGTGCTGTACTGTATATGTGAAGATGTTAACTCTTAACAGTAAATAACTTACTTTAAAGGAATGTCTCCATTTCACTGTTATTGCTTGGAATTTAGTGAATAATGAAGCAAAGTTCACCCATAATTCAGTAATTGACTCCAGTTTGACATACCATATAAGAAAAATAAGCTAATTTCTCACTGTTTTCCCTCAGACAGGAGCTATATTTGTATTATCTCTGGCTTTTGTGTCCAGACAAAAATCAGGTCCATATGTAATGCCTCAGCATCTTGGCCTTATGTCTTCAGTCCTAGGCAACAGTTGGGATTTGGTTGCATAGCACCTTCTCCCAGGCAAATGTCTTGTCACTAAAATTTCACATTTTGCTGGCTATGGTGAAGCTTTTACATAAAACTCATGGCCAGTTTTTTTTTCTTTTTTTTTTGCACTCAATATACTTACACTTGTACTTGGAATAATGAAATTTAGTGAGGAGATACATGAGTTACTACATTCTCATTGCAAGGAGGTCCCTGTGACCCATATGTACAATTCACTGAAAGCACCTAATGCTAAAATCATATTAGATAATTGCATCTTTATTTTTTCCACTCCTCTGCAACAAAAGGTGACTGACTCGCATTTCACACATTGCTGTCTTTGGTTAAGACTAGCTCAAGATCATATAGGATTTTTAGCTTTGTATACACTATGCCATCTTGTATCATGAAATGGTGAGTGGATGCATCCAGAACACTTGATGTAGAGTTGTATCAGTGTGATTGATATTTGGCATTTTACTTGATGAGCTAAATTTTGTCAGATGTTGATTTTTTAGGCACTCTTCGTGCTAGAAATTAAATTTATAATATATCTGTTAATAATACCACACGTTGCAGAAAAAAAAGATCAGTTACTAACATTTTTCATGCATATAACCCATGATTATTTAGAGGATTATAAGTTTGATGTTAAATGGATCAACAACAGAAGTAAGACTAACACCAAAGAGTGGATGCCAGGAAGTTAACTCTAGCAACAGTATTTTATTCTTCACTATTATACTAAGTTTCTTCTGACCCTTTCTGTTACATTTGTGATACATTGATGTGTTGGGGTGTGGGTTCTGAGCCAGCTGCCTATCAAAAAGTTGGAATTTGATTCCCATATTGTGGTGGCTGCATATTATAATTGCCTACTAGTGGATCCTGCAAACTTGAACAACCTTATGTTGAGCCATACCCTTTTGAAATCAACAGCAAGATGATTTATTTTCTTGGAAATTGTTTGTTTTGTCTTTTGATCCGCTGACAGATGAGATGAAACTACGTCATAATGAAATTTGACCTGGAACTCGCAATTTGTATTGCTAATGACTACACAAACCTGGCAGCCGGCATGTCCATCACATTAGAGGTTGATTAGTCACATCATAACAGTACACCAGTTTCTGATGATGTATATAAGACTCAAAAATATTATATCAATGACATGTAATATTTGTACAAAAACGAATGCACACCTATTTATTCCAAGAACAGTGACCAGAAACATGTCACTTCACAACTACCTGGAGAAAGTCAGATTAGTCGAGCATAAAGCATGTCTCAGCAATGTTTGTGTTGGTATCAAGTGACTATGCACATGAAATTCAAAACTGACTTTGGTAAAGTTTTGGCGTTTAGCTAATGACCACACTACTTTTTGGCAAGGGGCTCAGGGGTGCCAAGTGGGCTAAAGCACTTGACTTTACAAATCATAGCCATTTCACCCTTGTTTGCATGGGTCAGTCTCCATCTCAGCCAGTGTGTGCATGTGAGAAAACTATCAGTAGCTTCCCTTGGGTCAGTTAGTTTTTCCCTTGTTCGTCATCCATCTATTATACTGGCTGCCATATGTATCCTATCTTGCCCAGAGAATTGGTATTGATCCCAAAACACTTTTTTTAACTTTTTGGCTTGCTGTATGCATCCTGAAATATCTGGAATCATGAAACTTGATGGGGCAATTAATCATGATAAGTACAAAACGTTGGAAAAAGTGGTCACTAGGACCAATTTTATGCTGCTATAATTGTCTTGGAATTTTGTTTGTAAAGATTATTTATTGGATGCTTATATGTTGAAATTGTGAAACTTGATAATTGGATGCATCTTTTCATATATTACACATATTAGACCAAAGGTCACTGTGAGCTGTATTAGTAGAATAATTTACTTCTGACATTTTGTGAGGAAAACTAGTACCCTTCTATCATTGCTTGAGTACATATATTAAAAACCTTGAAGAGACAAAAACAAGAATGCCATTACTAGGTAGAAGTGGACCAAGAAAAATTTTAAAATCTATTGAACATCAAGAATAATTTCTACCTCTGAAGACAATAGTGAGGGAGGGATGGAAGAACTCTGTCCTTGAGAAGTTAGATGCACTAGCAGCTATTTCTCAAAATGGCCAAGAAAGGAATACATAGCAGATAGATTGTGGTCACAGAAAGTACTGGAGCCTGCATTGGAGAAAGTTCAGAATACTTGTACAGAAGAGTTAAAATGAGGGTAAGAACATACAAGTCTGGAAAGTTAAGCAACTGAAAAAAGTGTTCACCATATAAAAAGATGAAGTTAAGTTTCAACATAAAGTTGAAAAGAAAAAGTATGCAAAGAAAATAAGAATCATGACTGACAGGTTGTTTCAAATTTTATGGCTGTCGTTTTGACAACCTTGAAAAATATACACAAATTTATGAAAATTTATGGAATAATATAGTTAAAAAAGGAAAGTACTTTATAAAAGAAAGATGTTATCAGGTGATGGCTCCATTGCTGATTGAGATTTTTGGAAGAAGCAAATAGACCCAGCATTTGTAGATTTTCATCAAGAACTACAATGTTTATGCATTTTCCAGGAAAAGGACAATTTTTAAGATGCAAATATTGTGATAAATGAAGCTCTTACCATGGTTATCCATGTTTTTTTTCTCTTTATCCCTGAAGGGTACAGTGGATCACAGGCATGGATTTTCTATTGTAAATTGTTTTATGAAATGGGATGGTGATTTAAAAAAAAATCACTGAAATGACGTGTCAAAACTAATGGGATATTGTGTTTTATAATATTACTAAATATGTTGACCATGCTGATGGGCAATTTTTTGTTGCTACTTGATAAAATGGACATCGATACATACCATAAGGTTAGAAACCAGATTAGTCCAAAAAACATGCCTTGCAAGATTCTGATGCATATATCCTTTTCTCAATAACTGAAATTGAGGTACCTGGTGTCAATATTGTATTTCTACAGCATTAAACTCCACCTTAATAATCTCGGATGTATGATTTTTTTATTTTGCCAATTAAAGTAAGGGGGTTGTGATCACTGAATACAATAATCGGAGAAGGAGCTGAACTAATATACACTTCAAACTGTTGCAAAGCCAGGATCTACTTGGATTAATTCTGCACCAACCCCAACATCACTTGCATCAACAGATATTTTTTAAATGGTTGGCTGAAATTTGGAGCTGAAAGAACTGGTGCACCTGAAGTTGTGTGGCCTTGAACGTGTTTAACAACTATTGACATTTTACAAACCAATGAAACTTTGTTTTCTTACTCAACAAATTGGTCAGACGTTCGGCAATTATAGAAAAATTGGAGCAAAATTTCTGATTATATCCAAAAATCGCATCAGTTGCTTTTTACTGATAAGCTCAGAGAAATCAGAGACAGCCTTGACCTTAGCATCCATAGGTTTAATCATTCTGCGTTCTCCGATAAGTCCTATAAATATAACACAAGCAGGCAAAACTCACTTTTGCTTATATTGTCAAATTTGCATAATAAAATTTCGGAGTCGTTTTCAAGTGATCTTTCCAAGTGTTTTTGTAGATGATGACATCGATATAAGCATCAGAATTATCTTGACCAGATGTAATCATGTTCATTAAAATTCCAAACTACATCGCTTTGTAATGATAAAGTCCATGTGGAATTACAAATGCCGAAATTTCCTTTACCCTTTCTGTGACTGGAATTTGCCAGAATCCTTTTAAAAGGTCAAATTTGGCAACATATTTTACATTTTCAATTGAATCTATGTAGTCCTCGATTCTTGGCATTGGAAATGAATCTGTTTGCGTCGCACTATTCACTTTTCTATATTTAGAAATTAAATTAGATCACTGTAATTACCAAATGTTATTAATGCTTTTCAGACTAAACCATAATTTTAGAATTATTGCATATTCATTAAAAGACATTTTGGATTATGTCATTGTGATACATAAAGACTTTTAGCACGCCAACACTATCCCAGGCTATCACACATCAGAACGTTAAAAACTGGAATTCATTCAGAAATAACACTAAAATTTATTCATGTGGAAATTATTATCTGTTTACGGTTACTGAACACATAGTGAACTATAGTCAATTACTCTGTTCTATGAAATCATGTTCCACAAATACTGATTTTTTTTTTTCCCCAAGCATTCTTGTTTTTGAGAGGGTTCATCCTGTACAGATGCTGTTTCACAAATGTTGAAGCTACAATTTCAACCTCATCTTGGACCATACTACTTAGCATGAAGAGGATTTTGGAGTAAGGGCAAAAGAGCCAGAACTCCTATCACCAGGCTGAAAACTCATTTCCTTTGTACTTTTGTCATATCTTACTATCATTTTTGACTGACTATTGTGCAGATTCATTCTTGCAACTTCACAAGCCTTTGACATCTTATTTTCAAAACTTAGAAACATAGTCGAGAAGATTAATTTCTGTATCTTCGTTGGAAAGAACTTTCTCTTTTGACATCTTCGATGGTTCACAAGGTCCAGAAACTAGTTCAAAGCGACTAAATCCCAAAGATTTTTGAACTGATTCTTTAAAAGCAAACAACAATAAATTAACTCTTTAGTCCCACTCTTTTCCAGTATCAAAACAATTTAACCGAATCACATTTTTTACAGTCTGATGAAATCTTTCTAAAGCCCTTTGGCTTTCAGGGTGATTGGCAGAAGATTTAAATTGCTGGATGCCTGATTCCTGTATTATTTTACTGGAAAATTCCAGATATAAAATTTTAACCCTGATCAGATTGGACATCTTTGGTAAGGCCTAATTATGTTTAAAATAAAACTATAAAAACTTTTACTATGGTTTCAGTTTTAATAATCCTCAAAGAAATTGCCTTTGAGAATATTGTGGGATGCACACATTATGGTCAGCAAGTATTGGTTGCCTGACTCGGTCTTAGGTAAGAGACCGACACATTCTACCATTATTCTGCTAAATCGTTGGTCAAATGCAGGAATAAGTTGCTGAAGAGCCTTATATATCTCTTGAGTGGGGTTTTTATACCATTTGACTAGATCTATAGTATTTACGAACATCACTTCAATTTTTAGCCAATAAAAATGATTAAAATCTTGTGCTAAGTCTTTTTGATCCCTAAATGACAAGCCAAAGGATTTTCATGGGCTGAACTAAGAATTTCCCACTGTTATGTATCGGTTCGTTTAAAGTAACATAAACAATACATTGACTACAACAAACTTTGTAAATTTTAACAAAAATAATTTATTTCCCTTGAAAACAAGGTAAGAAGGTACAAATTTAAAACAAGACATACGATTTACGAATAAGATCCAAAACTGTGTCCTAAAATTGTGAAAAACACGTAAGTCCTGTGAATAAACAGTTCTAAATTAATGTAGTCTGAATCTCAATTCCGTTCCAAGATGGCGGATGATGACGTCAGACAAAGGTTAACATAAATGTCCAGAATTTTCACTGTGAATCACAATTTGTATTGTTCTGTTCCAAATTAGAAATAACTTCAGCAAATGTCTTTGTCCGATAGCCAGTTGTGTAGTTCTCCAGGGAGAATAATTATTCTTTGAAAGGTAGATGAAGTATAGCTATTATCAATAACATTACACAAGTTTCTCATACGTACGAACGAACAGCTCTTTCCAGCACATAAATACCTTCTTAAGGTATTATAAACTCTTTAAGATATTATATGACTCTAAGATGTTGAAACATGACTCTCAACGATGATTGACTATTTCGCTCTCAACGATGACTATTTCGCAAGTACGTGCGTATTTAAACCAAATTAATACGTCACCCCATGTACAAGCATGAAAACATCGTGAAGATTTCGAAATCAACCATGCATTACAAAAGCGTAAACAATTATAATTGGAAATGACCTCGGTCACAGCCAATCATTTACATAGCTCTTTTAGACTGTTTACTTAATACGAAAAACTGTCATACAACTGTCGTGCTTACTCAAGTCACATTTACGTTTTAAATAAATACGATGTTTCGAATAACATATCAAAACTAGAACCAATCTGCACACTCTATCATGGAATTCATCTGATTTCAACTTTTATTTATTATTTATACAGCCTGTGATTAAAGGCGGAAGGGAAGATTGTTCTCTTGGTTTGAATTCGATCTGTTTATTTTCTGTTACTTCCAATATGGGCTTTAAAAAATGATCCATATATATTTATTCTGTAGTCGTTAATCATGAGCATTGTTATGAGTTCTGCAATTTTTTAAATCAACGATCACTGTGAGGAACATTATCAGTGGTCAGAAGTTTCTACCGTCAAATGAATCGTAGCACAATAAAAAAATTTTGGATCAAGGTTTTGAAAAACATGCGAAAATTGTTATGACTCCATGGCCTTAAACTAAGTAATGAAAAAGAGCGAAATCCAACAAGTTTTCCAAAATTCAACAAATGATTTTATTTCCCTAGAATACAAAGTGAAAATTTAAAACGAACTTACATTATTGTGAATTAAATCCCAAATAGTCCAAACTGGTCTTCCACATGAATGAATTTTAGTGTTATTTCTGAATGCATTCCAGTTTTAAACGTTCTGATGTGTGATAGCTTGGGATAGTGGTGGCGTGCTAAAAGTCTTTATGTATCACAATGACATAATCCAAAATGTCCTTTAATGAATACGCAATAATTCTAAAATTATGGTTTAGTCTGAAAAGCATTAAAAACACTTGGTAATTACAGTGATCTAATTTAATTGTAAATTAAATAAATAAATCCTCTCAAATATTAACAAAACGCAGTTTAAATTGATTCCATTAAGACTGATATTAAGATATGGAATTCTATATAATCAACCTTAATATAAAACCAAAGACTCGATTTGATGACCAGGATGAGGATCATCTTAATTGAAATTTCCATCAAACTGTAAACAAAATTCGTTTATAGAAAATGTAAAGCTCAGAACCAATGTTGTATCTAGAAAAAAAACCCCAGGGTAAACATGTTTACCCTACATAACATTAGACATGTAGGTCCAACTCCTACCTTCAACAATGAATAAAGGTCAATCATACAGTACAAATTAAATATACTTTAGTCCGAGTCTCTTAACCCATTTGTTTGTACCCATCTACGAATTTCAAAAACGAAAACTTAATTTGATAAAAAGTTCAAAGAACTTAGTCAATTCATTCATTGATTTATATTTTCTCACCTGGCTGTGAGTAGAATGGCCATAACACCGTCATCGTCTGCGCGTTTCATGCTTAACGGAAGTTTTCAATATAAAAGACAGACATGCTTGATATCCATTTCCAGTTCCTAGACCAGTCCATTTTCAGTAAAGGGGTGTATGCGCGACCAAAGATGTACACACATGTCTGCTTCCGATATTTACAATTTTCAATCAAGCAAAGGAAAAGAATGACAACAAATTTGCCTTTCACATGGATTTAACAAGCGGTTTCATTAATGTAATCATGTGTGCAAATGAATATAATTCCAAATTCAACACTATGGTAAGTTATGAAATTATCCGGCAAATACCGAATAGTATGAATTACTTCATTATGTTGTCTGAGGGAATTAAACTCTATATTTTACGGAATATGGCGCCGTATTAGTATGGTAAGTTCGTTATGCATAAAAGAAGCAAGGGGATGTCAGTATTAGTGCCATTCTGGGCAGTTATGTTAGAAATTATAAATCAATAATTCAATTGACTTAGTTCTGGGCACCTTTAATCAGACCAAACGTTTTCGTTATTGAAATCGGTAGGGGGTACAAACGAACGGTTTTATAGACTCGGACTATACATCATCTGTTTAATGTAATCTTGGCGGTGACGGCTGCCCGTATGTTCCATCCTTGCCATACATCGTCCAATTTGTGTAAATTTACAAGACGGAACAAAGAAATAGACTTTGTTAAGACTGATTTCATCTCAGTCTGATTAAAATCAGATAACCAGTCCTACGTGGTATAGGTACCAGTACTGTACGAATAATAATAAAAATAAGAGACCTACATGTTAGTATGTAACAAGGCTAACGTGGGTTATGTGAGAAACAAGAAATTCTCAGTGCGTTTTTAGTTTCTAATAGAACGGCCATAGAACTGAAATAAAACTCAATACGAAATCGTTTAACAATCCACACTCTCTTCGTACGTTTCAGACCAAACAATTTTATTTTCGTTTTGTTGACACTACTTTATCCGTCCCAGCATATATGCTGGTAAGGATTTTGGTAGTGACACCCTGTTTTCCAAATGTTTATCCCTTTTTTGTGTTTTTATTCCCTTTCCCTTTTGTGTGGTTTGCTTGTTTAATTTTTTTCAGGGTTACTTTCTTTATGCTTATCATATTTCGAGTTTACATTGTCCCATAGTTCAGGTCTATTGCATTGGGTCTGCTTTCAGCTATTCCTTCACTGTAAGCGCAGAGCTGTACTCCATTTTCACATGACTATATTTGTTGATTTGTTTCCCGTTCTTTTTCCTTATGGTTGATTATTTAAATAGTGACTTTGCCAGTCATTGTCCCATGTGTGCAAAATGTTTTGTGGTTGTTGTCTTGTATATGGGTTTGTAGGGACGACTTTTTTCCCTCCACATATTTCAGTTTTTCTAAATTTGTTGTGCATTTTACTTGTATTTGGAGCGTGTCATGCTGTATTTCATACACCGTGGCGCATAATAAGAGGTTTGTTTTTTGAACGGTCTTAGTTCACACCGCAGTGCTTTACATTATGTCAGATGTTGATTAACTCTCGTTAGAGAGGGCCAAATATTTAAGCAATGCAATAGTAACAGGTAACTGTTAAAAGCAAAATTAAAGTTAATAAAGTAAGTAAAATAATATATGAACAACTTATTTATGATTTGCTTATTTTCTAAGATTTCCAACTAATTTTTGATAATAAGGATTCACTTTGTAAATTTTAAGATCTGAAGAATATCTTATAAAATTCGATAAACACCTATACATTATGCGAATTCTCGGGCGAGTTTCTAAATTTTCGCAATGTTACCCACCATAAATCTAATATCAGACAGTATTGGAGTTGCGTCCCCTATAGGTCATGAATTATTTTAGTTATTCCCCCTACATGAACAAACACAGATTCGACACAAAATATGCAGCCCTATGCCAAACTTTGAACCAAGTTTTGCGTGTAATACTCAAATAAAACGATTTGATGAAATAAAACAAACGAAAAACAAACAACAATTACTTTCACAAAATGTGTCACTTAAATTTCATTTTTTAACAATGCATGGTGCAAATAATTGTAAATGTATCTGAATACTTGTACATATGATATGTATATATGTTTTAGTGTATATGTATGTGTGTATGTGTATGGGTGTATATATATATATATATATATATATATATATATATATATATATATATTTGTATGTATGTATATATATATATATATGTATATATGTTCTTTTATGTTTACAATGTTTTACTCTATATCAGTATTTTAATTTAGATGTATGGACTATGCAGTCTGAAATAAAGAATTCTTATCTTCTTATCTTATAACCCTAACCCTTCCTATATACCTGTCAGCTTTTTTGTTTCTAACAGTATCACCTTTTTTTAAAAAGTGCATTAATGTCTTGATCATGTCAAAACATTATAAGACTGTTTCCAATTAGACTATAATAATAATAATAATAATAATAATAATAATAATAATAATAATAATAATAATAGCAAAAACAATATAAACAAGAGAATATTGATGCTAAATATTAAGCCAAGTGGACAAGATGAAAATTTGTACAGCCATGCTGTAAATTTGTTAGCCATTCTTTAACCATTCTGTCTGCCTTATTATGAAATTGAAAGATGGCATTACTGCTGTACATACAGTTTCTGATGAGAATTTGTGTGTGTGTGTGTGTGTGTGTGAGTGTGTATATATATATATATATATATATATATATATATATATATATATATATATATATATATATATATATATATATAATTTTTGGGAATGGACGTTTCATTGAGGGAAGAGAGAGAACATAGTATTTTCAAGTTTAATAGAGTCATTACAGGTAATACAGCAGTAATACACACATCAGAAAATGCAGGTAGTAAAATTAAATAGAAGAATTAAGAATTGGTTCTAAAGATGACTGATGACAGGATAATCAGGATAATTTGCAATTGACTTGGAGTGAACTCTGTTAATGTTCGGAAGATCAAGATTAAAAAAATCTATTGTTTCACACACAATGGTATAAGTTAAAATAAATCATAAGGCGGATAATGGGAACCACTCTCTTGCTATAAAGAACAATGATAGAATGATATCTTGCTTTAAAGAACAGTATAAAGATATTTTTCAAGAAGAAAAAATTGAAGCTTTCAATCTCTAAGATTCAATATAATAAGATCAAAACAAGTTTGGTTGTCAATATTGGATAGATTGTTTTAATTCTGCATACCATGTTCACATATTATGTATGTTCTGAAATTGAAACTTTCCTATGATGTTTGTAGAATCTTTTAAATTCCATAGGGTTTAGATTAAGTGCAATTTGTATTCTGAAATTACACACTGTAATATTTTAAAATGAGTCTTCCCAAATTTAATTTTTTTTCTTTGCTATTGACTGATTTCATTTGAAAATATACTGTCAAACATCACTGTGTGTGTGTGTGTATGAGTGTGTGTGTGAGAGAGAGTGTGTGTGATTATGAATGTAGCTATACAATTAGTCATAATTCTACAATGTCTGCATGACAGTTTATGATGATGTCTAGCAAACATGTAGCATCATGACTCACCCATTCACATTATCTTGACACAGGACTGACCAGTCCAACAATAACTCTTAATGTTGAGTGCCAAGTGAGACAGCTGCCAGTACCATTTTTATAAGTCTTTGGTATGACTCAGCTGGGGTTTGAAGCCACAAACTCCTGCATGCAAGTCATAACAAAGACTGAAACCAGTCACTCTGGGATAACGTTCCCATACCAAAAGTTACCAAGTAGCATATTATGCAAGTTGCAAGTTTGGTATTAGCTTGATGTAAGATGCAAGGGATTAATGTCCCATTACTACAACTGAGGATTCCATCATGTCTGACAGTGGCTGTGCTTTGCTTTCATACCTTGCATAAGGAGGGTTTAATTTTTTTTAAAAAAGAATTTCCTATGTTTTCCTCACTGGTTATTGTGGCTATTTAAAACAAATACCTTGTATATCTTGATAATGTTAAAAGAACTTTCAATTCCATTTTTTTTGGTGCAATATTGATGAGTGTTTATTCTGTTTCCTAAATTAACAGGAATAAAGGTATTTACCAGAATAAATACATGAATAACTGTGAAATACCAAAATAAAACAAAGATTTGTAACTCTTATCAGATAGATTTTGACTCAGTTTTATTAATACTTGTTAGTGTACAAATGATTTTAATTTTATGCATTTGTAAGCGTAATTGGGGTTTTGTTTGCTACTTCCCAATGTAAGACATGTATGTAAAATCTATTAAGGAAAATTAACCCTTTGATATCTATCATCAAAATAATTATCAACAAATAATAACTAAAACTGTCTATTGATCCATTTAAACAATTTTAGCTTGGAACTTGTCAAATAAGAAGATATAAACAAGACAGCACATACTATCCCATGTGAAGTAGAGAATACATCATGCCAGATTGTAGCAATGGGGTTTTGTAAGCAAATAATGAAATCCACATTTTGTCTGAATACATTTATTGACTGGATATGTATTGACAAAAGCTTCCTAAACATTATCATTTTATTAGAATTGACTTGAGAAATAAAAACACTAATTAAATAGATATACCTGATGTATCAACATCATCTGGCTAGCTAAGTAAAGAGGGACAGTAAATGTTCATAAATTACAATTTACACAAATCATATAAATTAGGAAATATGAATTTAAGGTCACATCGGGTCAAAATACAGCCATCATTGATATGTTTGATTATATATATATATATATATATATATATATATATATATATATATAAGAAACTTTAAACAGTAACCTCTTGCAAAATTTATTGTATACATTTTCTTTGTTCATCTCATTTTGATATGTCTTTGGTGTCCATTATTTTAGTTACGTATGTCATAATTCAGGTGTTTCTCTTATTTTGCCTGATAGGGCATTCTTTTGAGTTTTTTATACATGTGTTAATACAATTAATTCAGGCCATTTAAACAGAATAGGCATCCTATAATATGCACCCAAATTGTTTTTAAAATAAAATCTTTGTGTCCAAAACTTTATACTCTTTCTGCTTTTACTCCTGGTTAAAAAATAAAACCTTAATAAAAAAAATATACAAGTCTTTCTTACATATTTAATTGCTCAGGTAATGATATTTCTATATTAATGACAACTAATTAATTCTTGTTTTCAGGTGAGGCACATTTCTATGTTAATGGCAACTGATTGTCAGGTAATGCAGACACTGAACACAATAAATATCTGGGAATATTCCATCTATATTATGTGGAACTGAAATAGCACTAGGCTTCATGTGATATTTCTTTCCATATCTTCAATAACTTTGCCATTACTGAATTTAAAATACACATAACTTAAATATCATGATCTCATGTGTACCATTGTATATGTAGTAATGTGCCAATCACAAACCAGACATGCTGGCCTTCTGAAGGGCAAACCTCAACATGAGTACAAACCCTGCTAGCATCCATGGGTAGTGGGATGTATTGTTGACTTGTGTACCAAACTGAGATGGAATTTTATTAATGTGAATTCAATCAATAAACTGTTCTGATGATGTACTATCAGAGAAAATATTAGACTTTCTGAGGAAATGCAAGCTATTGCTATTTTAAAAGATTTAAAAAATGTATTTGTTACCATTATCTTTTATTTTAGATATAATCCATAGAATCTCTGCCTTTCATCTTGTGGTACTTTGTCTAAACATTCATTTGGAAAGATTTATCTTCTTAAAGCTTTTTGTTCAATTCTTGATACACATATTAGCATTTTAAATATTTTACTTTATACATATATGAAAAATGATTTTAAAAAAATAAATATAAAAAATTAGTTATTTCACATTTGTGAAAAGATATTTTTCACATTTGTGAAATATTACTGACCCTCGAACATGTCAAAGGAAACAGCTCTTTCAAAAACTACCCTTCGTGAAAAGGGAATATTTGGTATATGACATGTGCTGCTCATTTATAACAACTTGTATTACTGACTGAAATACACAATTCAGCAATACCATATGCTTGCATATCTTTCCATATGCAACTTGAATTCCACTGAATACTGTAACATGATCCATCTTGGAATTTTTATCTTCATGGTACAGTCATATGCTTGTAAATACTCCTTATATATTTCAGTAGAACTACATTGAAACAATTTTAATCTAGAATCCATTAATCCATATGTCATGATATCATAATTTTAGGATGAATTCTTTGAACCAATTGTTTAATCCATTTTCCTCAACAATCCAAACCAAATAGGTTGGCACACATGGGACTAAATCAGCTGTATTTTATTGTAATTACTTTCTGGTATCTTACTACTTACTATTAGTCTTTACTTATCAAATCTGCAGGGAGCAGAATCCAATAACCAATTTATCCTCAATGTTTCACCTACCATATATACTTGCTTATAACTCCTGTCCAACTGCAAACGACCTTGATCCTGATCTGCCATCAAATAATGCAATAACAGACCAGGGTCTATGTTATTTGTTGTTCTGATTACTCCTAACAAACTGTACAGACACAGACCCACTTGCACATTATGTGATAGTAGATCTAGGTCTATGTAGTTTGCAGTTGGAAAGGACTTATAAGTATATTACAGTAAGATAACAAAAATTAACTATGTACAAATGGAGAATTCATTGCATTTACAAAAAAAAAATGGGTTTCCCTCTTGCTATAGAAGGAGTTTCATCAATTATTTGCAGACCTGACAATACACAACCATTTACAATGGACTCTTTGTAGTTTTAAACAGTGATATTAGCAAATCCGACTCAGATACATGCAGTAACACTGTCTTCACATAGTATGGCAAGAATGACCAATACACTGCTGATGCACAATTTTAAAACTTCAAACCTATTTCTAATACCTGCCCCTAAGTTCACACACAGCCACAGTTTAGGACTTATGTAATTTCAGTTTGTAAAACATTCTGAAAAGGAGCTAAACTGTAGTGCACTGGCAGCAATCTCTCTTTCCTGTTTCCAGAGATGGGGAGAGGGCCAAATGTCAGAAGTCTGAATAGTATGTGAAACAAAATGAAGCACCTTGGCAGAGAACTTGCTGTCAGAGCAAGAGAAGGCCACTAGATGGGAAGCCATTCTTGTGTGGGTATATCCAAGACCACATCCATGTCTGGGGTACATCTGCAACACAAAAAGATATATTCACAAAAATATTATCTGACATTATATACTGATTCCATATTTATGGAGTGTCATTACAAAACACAAAGTACAAGAGATACCGATTACACAGTACTGTAGCAAGACACATGCAAATTATAGTATTTTAATCTCAACATATTTTAATAATTTATGTGGCTTTAAAACTTTCATGACAAAAGTTTGCAAATTACATACTGGCAAATTATTTATTGTTAATTGTACAAACTGTTGTATCATCTAATATAAAAAGAACACTAGTTAATTAACTACCTATACAGGGGTCAAGCTAGACTTAAATTTTAGGGAGAAGTGACTTCTTCTTTTGGTCAGAACAGGGAGAAGTGGGAGTTAATCAGGGAGAAATGAGACCGAAACAATAAACACTATATATATATATATATATATATATATATATATATATATATATACACACACACACACACACACACACACACACACACACACACACACACACACACACACACACACACAAAGATACATTATCATATTGTAATGATGGGCTCTATTTCTTGGTATGCTTTTAACAGTTTTAAGCAATGCCTTTTTTTCAAGTTGAAAAATATTTGTTATTTGTGAGTATCAATATATTTTGTACGTGTATAAAAAAATTATATTCATACCCATTCTATTCATACTAATATATGTGTTTTTGAATTGAAGTAAATGCAGGGATTTTTTGGCTATATGACTTAAAAATCACATATGAAGTTAACATTGCAATTAATTTTCACTGATAAAAGTAACAAGATTAAAGCCTTGTAAATGCAAGTTGGTAAAAATGCTTAATAAACTACCACTTAATTATTTTATTTTTCTTAAGTTTTGTGTGCATTTGCAGTCAAAAAGATTTCTAGCATTTTTTGAAAAAGCCCCTAATACATGTACATATGAATAAATGCACTGGTGACTTCAAACCACACTCTTTGTCCTGATTTCATTGTTCCTATAAAACATTACTGTAACTATTCATAAACAACACACTGAAGCACTAAAGTTGATATATAACTAAATGGGACCCTACTTTTTACCCCTAACCAAAAATCCAAGAATCGGTCTTGCACAGAGTGAGTGCATCTATTTTTAGACTGCAGGAGGGAGGGTCTTGAACTACATACTTTCTTGTTTTGTTACAAAAACCCATTAAAAGTTCTGCATATGGTTTGTCTACCTACTGGTAATAATGACATGGATTGGTTAAATATTATTTGCTTCATTACTATATATATATTTTTGTATTTTCATACTTTAATGACGTGGTATATCAAATACTCAGCGATGTCCTCCATTAAAATTTCATTTACGGTTTCAAACTGATTTTATACAGAAAATATGCAAATACGGCTGTTAAAATCTCTGTTTATTAAAAATAGGATATAAATTAGAAAACGCACTTCACCGATCATATTTTTAAAAGCAAATTACTATTTGCATATTGATGTTTAAATTTTGAAACAAAATTTGGCTTTTTTTTTATCATAGCACAGTAGGCCCAACTTCACGAAATCAAGCAGTGATATCTTGCTCCGGAAAAGGGTTAATGGTCAGTTAGCTATTAAAACTTGCATGTGAATGTGCAAGAATTTCTTTGTCGCCATAAGCAGATTGGTATGAACACAACGTAAATACATTTGGCGTTGGGTTACAGCAGTGCCAGAACTTACTGGCTACAGCGAGGGGGCATCTCAAACAGTCATATTATGTCAGAAAAATCAGAGGGCGAAGTCGTTTTCGCTTTCATAACAGAAGAAGGTGAAGTTTACTCTTCTCAGGTGACTTTTTCGCCCACTTCGCCTGATAGCATGACCCCTGCCTATATGCTTCAGTTTTTAGATTTAGAATAACATTGATGATTATCAAATAAAAGATTGTATCTGAAAATACCATAACAATGAAACCATAATTTCAGATAATGTTTACCCCAAGTTCTTTTTTGCATACATATACAAGAAATCATAATGAATCAATCATTTCAAAGAATAATAATGAATTTTTTTTTACAGTAACTGTTGTTCTGACACCAAAATATCAAGGAAAATGAGGCTTCAGTTAGTACAAGTTTATGTTAAACCTACTGAAATAGTCATCACAATGTACTGAAATAGTCATCACAATATACTGAAATAGTTATCACAATGCTTGCAATACTAATGGTCCTAATCCTAGGCAACATTCATAAAAAACAACTTACTTTTGCTGTGATGGGAAGAACTCTGGAAACATCTGAAAGCGTGTATTTGTTTTTGGATCATGCAGCAACTTTGTAACTTCAGTCTCCAACTCTTGGTTTGCTATTTCTAACTCCTCCTGTTCTTTCCTGTGGAATTCAATCTCCTGAAATGAATGAAATTTTTAATTCAGACAAAAGATTCATAGAACAATATATACAAAGTTACAACAACATAAAACAGAATAACATATGCATAGACATGATGCATAAATTAGATGAGTTCCTATGTACAATCAACTTTTTTAAATGGGAATTGCTAACTAAAATTAAATGCACATTCTATCCACAATGAAACTTGACTAATCAAAACTCTGGCTACTCAGAATTCTTGTCAAATTCAAACATTAATTTTATATAAATAAAACTATCTTTTGCCCATTACAGGCATATTCCAAAAGCAGTTTCTATTTCCAATGATATAGTTTTAACTTGATACAATGAGCCCTAATACATACATTTGTACCTTGAAATCACTGTCATATCTATTCTGCATCATCCACTGAGATGAAATGTACAAGCAAAACTGGTTTCATAAAAACTTTGGTAATTGAAAAAAAAATCATGTAATTTTGAAAAAAAAGAATATTTAATGTACATGTACTTCTAATTATGTACACTGGTTTTTTGAAGGCCAATTTGATAATACACAATTATGGAATTCTAATGAGGTTGGTACAAAGACTTAAAAATGACAAGAAAATCATCTTCACCAAGGCTGCAAACTTTTAAGAATATAGAGGTTGGTTAAATTTTTATATCAACTAAAATCTGTTAGAAATTATTTTATTATATGACTTAATTGTTTTTTCTTTCTAAAAGTACTGAGACATAATTCAATTAAGTTTGAACCATATAAAATATACACAGTGAAATTTAACCATATATTTTTTAATATATTAAATAAAGTACAGTACTGACATTAATTTTAAGAGTCAAATATAAATAAAAACAATAAACAATAATGAAAACAGAATCATCCATTTTCCTACAAAAGAATGGTTTGAAACATCTAAAAGGAAATAATCATTCAGATAGAGAAATGGATGGATAAACAAGATAGACAGGATTAGACACATTTCAAGTCTACAAAAGGCTTTGTGGTTTAATTTTTTATACTTTGGACTTTGTTACATTACTTCCATTTTGGATGTAAATAGTAACATGCTTCTCTGACTTTACCTTCCCTGATTTGATATTCTTGATATTCCATCAAAGGATTGTCTTTACTCCTTAAATGGGTAGTGATGTCAAGCTGACTGAATGGTAGTGATGTTAGGCTGACTGAATGGTAGTGATGTCAAGTAGACTGAATGGTAGTGATGTCAAGCTGACTGAATGGTAGTGATGTTAGGCTGACTGAATGGTAGTGATGTCAAGCTGACTGAATGGTAGTGATGTCAAGCTGAATGAATGATAGTGATGTCAAGCTGACTGAATGGTAGTGATGTAAAGCTGACTGAATGGTAGTGATATCAGACTGACTGAATGGTAGTGATGTCAAGTAGACTGAATGGTAGTGATGTCAAGCTGAATGAATGGTAGTGATGTCAAGCAGACTGAATGGTAGTGATGTCACACTGATTGAATGGTAGTGATGTCAAGCTGACTGAATGGTAGTGATGTCAAGCTGATTGAATGGTAGTGATGTCAAGCTGAATGAATGGTAGTGATGTCAGGCTGACTGAATGGTAGTGATGTCATTCTGACTGAATGGTAGTGATGTCAAGTTGACTGAATAGTAGTAATGTCTAGGCTGACTGAATGGTAGTGATGTCAAGCTGACTGAATGGTAGTGATGTCAGGCTGACTGAATGGTAGTGATGTCATTCTGACTGAATGGTAGTGATGTCAAGCTGACTGAATGGTAGTGATGTCAGGCTGACTGAATGGTAGTGATATCAAGCAGACTGAATGATTGTGATGTCAAGCTGAATGAATGGTAGTGATGTCAAGCTGAATGAATGGTAGTGATGTCAAGCTGAATGAATGGTAGTGATGTCAAGCTGAATGAATGGTAGTAATGTCAGGCTGACTGAATGGTAGTGATGTCAGGCTGACTGAATAGTAGTGATGTCATTCTGACTGAATGGTAGTGATGTCAAGCTGATTGAATGGTAGTGATGTCAAGCTGACTGAATAGTAGTAATGTCAGGCTGACTGAATGGTAGTGATGTCAAGCTGATTGAATGGTAGTGATGTCAAGCTGACTGAATAGTAGTAATGTCAAGCTGAATAAATGGTAGTGATGTTAAGCTAAATGAATGGTAGTGATGTCAGGCTGACTGAATGGTAGTGATGTCAAGCTGACTGAATAGTAGTGATGTCAAGCTGACTGAATGGTAGTGATGTCAAGCTGAATGAATGATAGTGATGTCAAACTGACTGAATGGTAGTGATGTCAGGCTGACTGAATGGTAGTGATGTCAAACTGAATGGTAGTGATGTCCAGCTGAATGAATGGTAGTGATGTCAAACTGACTGAATGGTAGTGATGTCAGGCTGACTGAATGGTAGTGATGTCATGATGACTGAATGGTAGTGATTTCAGGCTGACTGAATGGTATTGATGTCAAGATGACTGAATGGTAGTGATGGCAAACTGACTGAATGGTAGTGATATCGGCTGACTGAATGGTAGTGATGTCAAGCTGACTGAATGGTAGTGATGTCCAGCTGACTGAATGGTAGTGATGTCCAGCTGACTGAATGGTAGTGATGTCAAGCTGACTGAATGGTAGTGATGTCAAACTGGCTGAATGGTATTGATGTCAAACTGACTGAATGGTAGTGATGTGAAACTGACTGAATGGTAGTGATGTCAAACTGACTGGTAGTGATGTCAAACTGACTGAATGGTAATGATATCAAGCTGACTGAATGGTAGTGATGTCAGGCTGAATGAATGGTAGTGATGTCAAGCTGACTGAATGGTAGTGATGTCAAGCTGACTGAATGGTAGTGATGTCAGGCTGATTGAATGGTAGTAATGTCAAGCTGACTGAATGGTAGTGATGTTAAGCTGACTGAATGGTAGTGATGTCAAACTGAATGAATGGTAGTGATGTCAAGCTGAATAAATGGTAGTGATGTCAAGCTGAATAAATGGTAGTGATGTCAAGCTGACTGAATGGCAGTGATGTCAAGCTGACTGAATGGTAGTGATGTCAAGCTGAATGAATGGTAGTGATGTCAAGCTGACTGAATGGTGGTGATAAAAGCTGAATGAATGGTCTGTATATGTGCAATGACACTGATCAGTAATTCCATCTCTCTACACTTGAGTAGTTAGGGATAGACCATTTAATTTTCATGAAGTGATGTGGGATAAACAATTTTATTTCAATCCAATGCTTAAATAGTTTTAAAACATTGTCATGTTCTGATTTGTATTTAAAAAAAATATTTTTACTATATTAGTGTTAAAATCCATCATAAAATTTAACTATCATGACTCAAAGAAAAAACAAATATTTTGATTCAAAACAAAATATCAGGCTATGTCCCACCTCCCCCAACTAAGTAGTTGGTGCCTTGGAAAGGTTTGCATCCATAATGTATATATCACCATCTCCTGACTAAGGTATGTATGCAGAGGTCACAGTACCAACTGAAACAGGCAAAACAGTCCCTCTCCTCTCATGTTTTTAATATCAATTTTTTTGGACACACACATTACTTACAGTATATACTTATACACTCTTAAAATTCAAGTCCAACTGCAAACTGCACAGAACATTATCTGCAAACATATATGGGTCTGTACAATTTGTTAGGAGTAGTCAGTAGAACAATTTTTAAAAAATGGTTTCTTCACATATTTAGTGAATCCGTGCCAAAATCTTGACAAAATTTTGTGTGCTGGAAACTTGCATTATATTTTAGAAAAGTTGCTTCCAAGAAAATAACCCAAGTTCTTAATAATATATTATTGGCAGGCTTTTTTATCAATGATTTTCTGGCAGATGGTAAATTGAGGTAATCAATGAACTGATCTAAGAGATCAATATAACAGCCATTAAATCTTTGTCTAAATTCTGATGTCAACTGTAATCCATATGAAGAAAGCAAGGAGTGATAGTAATACAAAACAATATAAATTTATATCATCAAATAAGTCCATTTTGTTTAACATGCTTGTATTGCCAACTTTTTATCCTTCTCTTTTTATCAATATTTTGAAATAATTGATAACAGTGTGCCATACCAGTGACATTTGTTTAAAATAAATATAAGACAAAATTAATATTTCTCTGCAATTATAGATTAGATATAGATATCCGTACTAATGGTAATTATGTTTACTTGAATCTGAGTCTAGGACATTAAGTTTTTTACTTGGAAATTCCTGAACTTGCTGAAAACATTGAATCCTGGTTCTATTATTGTCGCAAAGCTTTTTATATAATGTTTACTTGAAAAATTATTCATTCTTGCCTTAACATCTAAAGCAGAAAAAGTCTTATTTTTGTTGTGCTCAGTTTTTCATTTGGCTGGATTTGCTTAATCACTGGAATTACAAAGTGCTCAATGATATTCTTGGGCTAAAACATTGTATTGATCTTTATTTGTTAAAGGTGAGAAAAATATTCATCAAAATTAGTAAATGAAACTTTGATATATCACTTGTTTTATTGTCTATAATAGTTACTGCCTAGAAATCTAATTCAACATAAAGAAACTTTTAATAAGAAGTCTTATTATTTAGACTTTTCTATCCAAAAGTTTCTCAGTATACTGTAATTAACAATATTTGACAATATTTTGATCCATGAAAATGTCAGTAATTTAGGTCCAGCACTTTTTAAAACACAATACAGATTAAATAAATTCTGTCAAGTGAAATTTTCGTTTCAGTTTTTTTTTTTAATTTGATTTCAGTGTCATCATTATAATGTTATATGCTTTTTGGCATTCAATCACGAAAAGTGTCAGCCTACCATCACATCTACAGCCACAAGCATTTCTGAGAACCAAATTAAATGTCAACTGTGCCTTGATCTCCAGGTTGTAGAAGTGTTTGTTGCATTGTTTCTATAAATTAAAAGTAGACTTACATTATATTGTCAAATTAATTATGTCTTTTGTATCAAATCAAAAAAAGTTGAAGGAATAATTTTTAAAAATAATTAAAAGGTATGCAAGTGCTAGCATTCATGACATAATTATTAATTGACATAATTATAAATGCTATTAAGTAGGTACCTTAA
Source organism: Potamilus streckersoni (assembly GCA_016746295.1). Taxonomy (NCBI): domain Eukaryota; kingdom Metazoa; phylum Mollusca; class Bivalvia; order Unionida; family Unionidae; genus Potamilus; species Potamilus streckersoni. The sequence continues at coordinate 201,294 of JAEAOA010001076.1, read as the reverse complement.
TCAAAGCATCTAACATTAATTAGTAATTTATTATAATATCTTGCAAATATGATCTAGAATAGCAAGAGAAACAAGCCAAAGGACTATTTTGTGCATGAAAAGCATTGTTTCATAGATACAGTCTATTAAAGAGAATTCATTTTCATTGTCTGTAGCTAACATAAAATTCCTGAACTGACACTGAAAGATTTGCTCACATATGAGCAGAAATTTCACTACTACTCATCACTGTGTTTACTAATAGAACAATATGCAAAAAAAACTTGAGTTTCAGCATTGATAACTTTTGTTTTAAAAATTAAATGTTCCTACTTTTTGAAGAAAGGAAATCTTGTTTTGTTGTGAATTAACAAGAGCACTTGATTATATCCCAAAAAAGTGATGTTTTCAGAATATGTATGCAATATGTGTCAAAATGGCTTAAATTGATTTTTAATTATCTTTTAAAGGTTGGTTATCCAAAAAATAAAGATAATTTCAATAGAAAAGAGAACAACTTCACTAGAAATTTTTTTTAAAATTACAATTATTTCGAATTTAATTATAAAACAAGTATTAATTAGACTATAGCTCCCATCTTCTTCTCAATTTCCAGCTGGAACATCATCCTGTTCTTAAATTTTCAGAGGTCCTACAGTAACTAGTTCCTTCATTTATAATCAGACCTGTGTTTCTGAACCTTAATGTGCACAAGTTATTGAAGGAGAGGTGTAACCAATGCCTAACTTGTTTGAGGAGTATATATTCCACAAAAGCTTCTGGATATTTGACTGCTGGCATTGGTATTTTCATGTCCTTAGTTTTATCCATTTACCATCAATCAATTATGTGTCTTGTTTTGAGCAATATATACTCTCTAAGTGCATTAGGACATTTGAATCTGATGTTAATAATAACATGTCTTTATCAATTAACCATCAGTAAATTATATGCATTATTTGTAGCAAGAAATATGCTCTATAACTACACCATAAACAGTGAATATTATCTGACGACTACACTGCTGATTAAGAGAAGTTATAATTAATTTTTTTGTTAGCTTACCTTTTGCATAACCATGTTCTGAAGTGCCATGTCTTTCAAGCTAGGATGCATCATTGATATAGCTTTCTAAAAAAATGTAAATTTAAACATTGAATTAATACAACTGACTTTAAAGAATATTTAAACTTATTATTTCTAATTTGGTTGCTTAAGAATGATAAAATAAAAATGTAATGCTGTCTAAAGTCTTCTATAATAGCAAGACTTTTTGTTAAAATTTAAACACATTTTGGAATTTATAATGCAAACATTGTATACCTAATTTTTCTATCTTCAGGAGGGTGTCATCTTTTACAGTATGACAAAATAAACAGTTTTTTCTATAGGTCTGACATGACAAGAGGACCATAGACATAAAGCTGCCTACACACATCATGTTTCTATGAAATACAAAAGTCTCTAAATTATAACTACATGGTGATTAGCTTTAAGAAATAACTTAACTTACAAGTCTTGATAAACATATTCTAAGATTGCTTGTTAATAAACTCAATTCATTTCACATTGTTGTGTAGTTTTTGTTCTGCAACAGAACCAGAAATATGCAAAATAGGTAATGTGTTCATCTCTTCTGTCATGAATACTTTCTTCTCAAAATATTGCATTATGGTAACATTGACACCTATTTTTAAATTAAAGAATATGATACTGTATCAATGTTAGTGATTTATATTACTAGGACTCTAGGGTCTTAAACTAATTAATAGAAAAAACCAAAATGTTTAGTATGATTCAGCAAATAATTTATTTCTCTTGAATACAAAAGTAAAAATTTAAAATGAACTTACAGTATTCTACACTAAATCCCAAATAGTTACAAAAGTTGTATCGAAAATCAAAAAGGACAGAGTGTTCTGAATGAATTCCAATGTTGAATGTTCTGATGTACTAACACTCTTGATGTATTAGAATGATATAATCCAAAATGTATTTGAATGATTTCACAATAATCCCAAATTAGTGATTAGTCTGAAAGTCAATAAACACCTTGTAATTCCAATGAATAATTTAAATAAATAAATCCTCTCAAAGTATAGATGAATGCAACAAAACAACTGATTCCACCAGAGAAATGTTAGAAAAGGAATGAATAATTTTAATGTAAACAACTTTATATACATCTCAACTTGAAAAATTACTACAAGCAGTAAACAAGGCCAAGGCTGTTTACCTCAATTTTCAAATATCAACCCAGCCTCAATTTTCACAAAGCAACCCAATAAATATCACCAAGACCATGGGATTTTTCCAAGAGAAAAAAACCCAATGTCCTGAACTCAAACATTACAAATACTATCTTAAAGTTTATTCAATATCCACAGAAAAAGATTGTAATGTAATATGTTGTAATTGACCCTTAAAATCTACAATCATAAACAAAACTTAAACACACAATATAGATATACACAGCAATATACTTTTCTTTCAAAAATAAGCTTCACTTTTTTCTTTATTTCTCATCTTAAATCACAGTACTTTTATTTTTGTGGCCATACATTGATAAATGTTTAATTGAAACAGCACTATGTTTTCACTTGTAGTATTTGCATATGCTAGTGTTTGTGCCCTCCTACTGATTTCTAAAACAAAATGCATCAAGTATATAAAAATGCAAAAAATAAATCCTTTCATTTTTGAAAATAAATTTATCATTTCTTACTTCACTGTCACCAGGGTGTCCCTAACACTGTAAACTTATTGGCATTTCAAATCAATCAGAAGTTCATGAAATAAATAAGCAGCCAGACTGCTCATTGTCCTTTTCTAATTTTTAGAACAGTCCATTTAAGTAAAATCTGTGTCATACGCATCTAATATTTACAATGTTTAGTTTTAATACTTCTAAGAGAAAATTGAAAAAATTAAAAGAAGGAACTCTTGTATACATGTGTTCAAAGAGATGTAACTCCCAAATTTACAGAATTATTGAGATTATCAAAGATGATGAAATACACACAATGGTTGTTTTAAAACACTGACTTGCACATGTCAGTATGGTGACAATGTTACTAAAGAAACTTGTTGGATTAGAAACTTCAACAACTTAACAGTGTTTGGGGCCCTCTGACAACAATCAGGTTAGAAATTATGGACTGATGAATGAAATGACTGTTTTGTGCATATTTATATTCTTTAAGCATTTTGTTTTTAAACTCCATAGGAGAGGGTACCCAACACATGTGCAAATACCATATTCAGCAGTGGCAATAGTTTTGATGATCTAGGTTTAAGATCAATGTACTGGCAAGGTAAATTTGGTAATATATTTACTTTGAAAAATAAACTTGGTTCTTTATTTTATACTTCATCTTAAATCACAGTATCTGACATTCTTTGTGCTTCACAGACTCAGCAAGGGTTTTTCAAAGGTAAGTGATGTTAGTTACAGCTTTTATGTGCCCAACATCATTGCAATGTAATGTGTGTGTAAGTAAATTCTAGCTTGGACTTTGAGATATTTTTCAGAGGTGTGTTTGATCTGAAATATGAATGAATATAGTCAAAAAAACAAAATAAGCCATGTACGAAATTCTTACAATGAGAGAGATGAGACAACCATCAAAGCCAAATTTAATTATTAAGCAATTACAAAAAAGAACAGAGAAACAGTCAAGCACTATTTATTGTAAAACTAATAAAATGCATGTAACAAATGATCAGTACACTTTTCAAAATGGTGGAATTTTGTTTCATGAAAAATGGGGTGAAATAATCATGATTTTGAATTGCATTGGAACTAAGTTTCCACCTAATGCTGGGTCAAATAATCAGGGTGTACATAACTCATTAGTGAACACTATATACAAAAAATATGGCAATGCATGTTGAAATAACTCAGTAATCTAAAAAAAATTTTTACTTTTGCTGCATTAATCAGTGTTCCTTCTTTCAATACAGAAGCTTTCAAAGTGACTCTGGTGCATAGTTAATATTGCAATAACCAGGTAGTTAAAATGCAACAAAGACCTGATACATAGTTAATGCAACAATTTATGAATGTTGAGTGGCTTGTAAAGCCTGCCATATGCTTTGTTGGGCTAAAGAAGAAAGTGATGATCAGTAAAGATGTCAATTACATTGTTAGAACTTCTAATCAGTGATTAAATATTAGGTTGCAAAGTCTCACTGGAAATCTTGGAGGAGAGTAGACGGGTTTGTTGTTGTTATTGTGGTGTAAGGCACAAGTATAGATAAAGCTGGAAAGTGACTGGAAACCAAGAGTAATTACCAGAATTTACCAATTTGTAAAAAATGTCAGATCAGTATCACATTATTATTTATATCCAATCACATGAATTGTTTTTGTTATATCAGAACCAAGAAAGTTTACATAACATGCTAAATAACATGCCATATGTAATATCCCATATTTTTTCTACATCTAATTTTGTTATAAATGTAGTTTAAAGTAACAACCTTCTTTTTCATTGTTATTATATATCCTTATAAAACCCAAACTAAAACCATACTGAAAACAAGTTACCTTGCAAGATTCTTTCAACGGATTGTTACATGCAGCCTTGTCTCTATTGTTTGTACTAATACACTCTACATATTTGTTCTAGTATACAAATGTTTGATTTTTGTGATACTAAGCCAATTCTTAAACTGACATTACAAAGGTACTTTTGGACTTTTTTTTATTAAAAGGCCCCATTCACATTCTATATGCTGAGTTATGTTTTTGCCACACATGCAGACAATCTAGCAATTAAAGTTATTCCTGTTAAGTTTCTATTGTTAAAACAAACAAAATCAACAAGCTTTCTTTTATTATGCAATCTTTGTTTAGTAGTCTTATGTTCCATCTTGTTAGTGAGCTATTACTGTCATCAGATTTACTTCTTACCTCTGGTCATTCTGCCTGAAAATTTTGATCAGGTCTCAACAAATTACTGATTGCAAGAAAGAGACATTCATTGTCTGATATCTTACCTCAGTTATTGACCTAACAATTTGATTAGTGCTGACAGTTCTTTCTTTTTCATACTTTCCAAGTTCCGTTTTTATTATATGTTCAAGTTCTTCTTGATCTTCCTGGAAATAAATATTGGTCAAAACATAAAATATTTTATGAAATTCATTATCATTTGGTATATCTATGTTTGTCTGCCTTCGACAGCTATTTGTTCTGGCGGCAAACAATTTAATGCAAGTTACTATTATGTCTCTTTAATACGTGTATTAAAAATATTTTAAATAGCTGTACGATAAGGATGAACAACAGAAAGGGGGAGAGATGGGCCTAATTAATATATGTGGCATATATGTGTTAAAATTGTAACATTTCAAAATTCTAGGGAACATAACTCTTGAAGAGAGAGAGAGAGAGATATCTAACATATCAAAAATGTGCTTTGCCAGTACCAAAAAAATTCAAAGATAACAGGATCTCCTGCACAATCTGTAATGCACATGTTACTGGTACTTTTCAAAAAGACTGATACATATTTTTAAACCATTTTATTTACCTTAAGAAAACATTTTTTCATTATCATTCATTTGGTTACATTTCTCAGCAGAAAATCCACTTTAATGTTTAAACCATTGTACTGGCACATATTCTTCATTATAAACTGTATGAAAGTAGACAATTACTGAACATGGTTGCAGATAAGTGAAATTAATTCATAAAAAATGACATGTTAATTTAGAAAGCAGAATATAGACACTCATTTTCTATTAAGTTTATAAAGGTATAGAAAGATAAGTATTAAAGTAATTTTATTGATATATGTTTTTTTTAGTACTGGATTGCATAACCTAGGTTCAGTGTCTTAGTCACAACTGCTATTTAAATATGACGAATAAACATGATTTTAATACAAGCTCTTTGTATCCAGCAAGTAAACACCCATGAGTAATGTTAATCAAAGATATGATACTTCAGCAATTTGAAAATCAGTAAGCCAATGAAAAATGAAAGTCACAAATGACAGTGTCAGCAAGTCATTGCTCATGCTATCGGGAAGAATTTATTTATTTATTTTATTGGTGAGGGGGAGGATTACCAGAGAAGATAAAAACATATAAGCATATTTGCATATTTCAATTTTAAGCATTTTGGCAATCTAAACAAGGTCAATTTTTTTGTAAATTAAAAGACTGAATACCAGATTTATTTGAAAAGGATGATTCAAGCATTGAATAAACACCACTTACATATAATTGTTTGAATTTTTACAGGTTGGGACATTAGTAGAAAAATATATTAGCATATCCAGATAATTTACCTCATTTGATATCTTCAGGGTTTGTGTTTCCTTTTGAAGATTTGAAATTTTCATAGCTTTGACTGGATACTCCTTGTCCTGCAGTAAAGAAAAATAACTTAAATTTAAAATGTAATGAACCAAATGTTGTGTAGCTACTTTAAATAATAATAAAAATAATAATAATAATAATAATAATAATAATAATAATAATAATAATAATAATAATAATAATAATAATAAAAATTAAGTTTCAATGACTCACTTTTGTGGTAGGCGTTTTGCACTAGTAATGACAAATTCTACGACAATATTTTATTTCTGAACAGAAAACAGTTTAAAAACTGATCTGCATGTGGATTCATATTACATAATTTATTGATGTACACAAATTACATAGACAGGGTCATTGTTAAAAATTCTTATGCTTTAAAGAATGCCTTCCAAAGTTCCTTCACCTGCGCTGTGTTGTGACATATTCCTCAATGATACAATGACAGAATTCAAAACCTCTGTTCTGTAATATTTAAGAACACCAGAAAACTAGTAAGTGTAAAAAACTTTATCTTACCTTGTAGCTCATGAGAATGTGATTTATAAGACATGACCAACAGGATTATCAATGGACTCGTGCTGTAGCTGATGTAGCAACTCATGACAATGTGATTTATTAGGTATGACCCCTAGGAATATTGATGGAGTAACACTATTGTAGCTCATGAGAATATGATTTTTTAGGTACAATCAAAAGGATTATCAAATGAGTAACACTATGAGAGTGTGATTTATAAGGCACAACCATAATGATTATCAATGGAGTGACACTATTTTACCTTGTAGCTCATGAGAATGGGATTTATAAGGCACAACCATAATGATTATCAATGGAGTGACACTATTTTACCTTGTAGCTCATGAGAATGGGATTTATAAGGCACAACCATAATGATTATCAATGGAGTGACACTATTTTACCTTGTAGCTCATGAGAATGGGATTTATAAGGCACAACCATAATGATTATCAATGGAGTGACACTATTTTACCTTGGAGCTCATGAGAATGGGATTTATAAGGCACAACCATAATGATTATCAATGAAGTAACACTATTTTACCTTGTAGCTCATAAGAATGGGATTTATAAGGCAAAACCATAAGGATTATCAATGAAGTAACACTTTTTTATCTTGTAGCTCATGAGAATGGGCTTTATAAGGCAAAACCATAAGGATTATCAATGGAGTGACACTATTTTACCTTGTAGCTCATGAGAATGGGATTTATAAGGCACAACCATAATGATTATCAATGGAGTGACACTATTTTACCTTGTAGCTCATGAGAATGGGATTTATAAGGCACAACCATAATGATTATCAATGGAGTGACACTATTTTACCTTGTAGCTCATGAGAATGGGATTTATAAGGCACAACCATAATGATTATCAATGGAGTGACACTATTTTACCTTATAGCTCATGAGAATGGGATTTATAAGGCACAACCATAATGATTATCAATGAAGTAACACTATTTTACCTTGTAGCTCATAAGAATGGGATTTATAAGGCAAAACCATAAGGATTATCAATGAAGTAACACTTTTTTATCTTGTAGCTCATGAGAATGGGCTTTATAAGGCAAAACCATAAGGATTACCAATGGAGTGACACTATTTTACCTTGTAGCTCATGAGAATGGGCTTTATAAGGCAAAACCATAAGGATTATCAATGGAGTGACACTATTTTACCTTATAGCTCATGAGAATGGGCTTTATAAGGCACAACCATAATGATTATCAATGGAGTGACACTATTTTACCTTGTAGCTCATAAGAATGGGCTTTATAACGCAAAACCATAAGGATTATCAATGGAGTGACACTATTTTACCTTGTAGCTCATGAGAATGGGCTTTATAAGGCAAAACCATAAGGATTATCAATGGAGTGACACTATTTTACCTTGTAGCTCATGAGAATGGGCTTTATAAGGCACAACCATAATGATTATCAATGGAGTAACACTATTTTACCTTGTAGCTCATGAGAATGGGATTTATAAGGCACAACCATAATGATTATCAATGGAGTGACACTATTTTACCTTGTAGCTCATGAGAATGGGCCTTATAAGGCACAACCATAATGATTATCAATGAAGTAACACTATTTTACCTTGTAGCTCATAAGAATGGACTTTATAAGGCAAAACCATAAGGATTATCAATGAAGTAACACTATTTTACCTTGTAGCTCATGAGAATGGGATTTATAAGGCAAAACCATAAGAATTATCAATGAAGTAACACTATTTTACCTTGTAGCTCATGAGAATGGGATTTATAAGGCAAAACCATAAGGATTATCAATGAAGTAACACTATTTTACCTTGTAGCTCATGAGAATGGGATTTATAAGGCAAAACCATAAGGATTATCAATGAAGTAACACTATTTTACCTTGTAGCTCATAAGAATGGGCTTTATAAGGCAACACCATAAGGATTATCAATGAAGTAACACTATTTTACCTTGTAGCTCATGAGAATGGGATTTATAAGGCAAAACCATAAGGATTATCAATGAAGTAACACTATTTTACCTTGTAGCTCATAAGAATGGGCTTTATAAGGCAAAACCATAAGGATTATCAATGAAGTAACACTATTTTACCTTGTAGCTCATGAGAATGGGATTTATAAGGCAAAACCATAAGGATTATCAATGAAGTAACACTATTTTACCTTGTAGCTCATGAGAATGGGATTTATAAGGCAAAACCATAATGATTATCAATGAAGTAACACTATTTTACCTTGTAGCTCATGAGAATGGGATTTATAAGGCAAAACCATAAGGATTATCAATGAAGTAACACTATTTTACCTTGTAACTCATAAGAATGGGCTTTATAAGGCAAAACCATAAGGATTATCAATGGAGTAACACTATTTTACCTTGTAGCTCATGAGAATGGGCTTTATAAGGCAAAACCATAAGGATTATCAATGAAGTAACACTATTTTACCTTGTAGCTCATAAGAATGGGCTTTATAAGGCAAAACCATAAGGATTATCAATGAAGTAACACTATTTTACCTTGTAGCTCATGAGAATGGGATTTATAAGGCAAAACCATAAGGATTATCAATGGAGTAACACTATTTTACCTTGTAACTCATAAGAATAGGCTTTATAAGGCAAAACCATAAGGATTATCAATGAAGTAACACTATTTTACCTTGTAGCTCATAAGAATGGGCTTTATAAGGCAAAACCATAAGGATTATCAGTGAAGTAACACTATTTTACCTTGTAGCTCATGAGAATGGGATTTATAAGGCAAAACCATAAGGATTATCAATGGAGTAACACTATTTTACCTTGTAGCTCATGAGAATGGGATTTATAAGGCAAAACCATAAGGATTATCAATGGAGTAACACTATTTTACCTTGTAGCTCATGAGAATGGGCTTTATAAGGCAAAACCATAAGGATTATCAATGAAGTAACACTATTTTACCTTGTAGCTCATAAGAATGGGATTTATAAGGCAAAACCATAAGGATTATCAATGAAGTAACACTATTTTACCTTGTAGCTCATGAGAATGGGATTTATAAGACAAAACCATAAGGATTATCAATGGAGTAACACTATTTTACCTTGTAACTCATAAGAATGGGCTTTATAAGGCAAAACCATAAGGATTATCAATGAAGTAACACTATTTTACCTTGTAGCTCATAAGAATGGGCTTTATAAGGCAAAACCATAAGGATTATCAATCAAGTAACACTATTTTACCTTGTAGCTCATGAGAATGGGATTTATAAGGCAAAACCATAAGGATTATCAATGGAGTGACACTATTTTAACTTGTAGCTCATGAGAATGGGATTTATAAGGCAAAACCATAAGGATTATCAATGAAGTAACACTATTTTACCTTGTAGCTCATGAGAATGGGATTTATAAGGCAAAACCATAAGGATTATCAATGAAGTAACACTATTTTACCTTGTAGCTCATGAGAATGGGATTTATAAGGCAAAACCATAAGGATCATCAATGAAGTAACACTATTTTACCTTGTAGCTCATGAGAATGGGATTTATAAGGCAAAACCATAAGGATTATCAATGAAGTAACACTATTTTACCTTGTAGCTCATGAGAATGGGATTTATAAGGCAAAACCATAAGGATTATCAATGAAGTAACACTATTTTACCTTGTAGCTCATGAGAATGGGATTTATAAGGCAAAACCATAAGGATCATCAATGAAGTAACACTATTTTACCTTGTAGCTCATGAGAATGGGATTTATGAGGCAAAACCATAAGGATTATCAATGAAGTAACACTATTTTACCTTGTAGCTCATGAGAATGGGATTTATAAGGCAAAACCATAAGGATTATCAATGAAGTAACACTATTTTACCTTGTAGCTCATGAGAATGGGATTTATAAGGCAAAACCATAAGGATTATCAATGAAGTAACACTATTTTACCTTGTAGCTCATGAGAATGGGATTTATAAGGCAAAACCATAAGGATTATCAATGAAGTAACACTATTTTACCTTGTAGCTCATGAGAATGGGATTTATAAGGCAAAACCATAAGGATTATCAATGAACTAACACTATTTTACCTTGTAACTCATAAGAATGGGCTTTATAAGGCAAAACCATAAGGATTATCAATGAAGTAACACTATTTTACCTTGTAGCTCATGAGAATGGGCTTTATAAGGCAAAACCATAAGGATTATCAATGAAGTAACACTTTTTTATCTTGTAGCTCATGAGAATGGGCTTCATAAGGCACAACCATAAGGATTATCAATGAAGTAACACTATTTTACCTTGTAACTCATAAGAATGGGCTTTATAAGGCAAAACCATAAGGATTATCAATGAAGTAACACTATTTTACCTTGTAGCTCATAAGAATGGGCTTTATAAGGCAAAACCATAAGGATTATCAATGAAGTGACACTATTTTACCTTGTAGCTCATAAGAATGGGCTTTATAAGGCAAAACCATAAGGATTATCAATGAAGTGACACTATTTTACCTTGTAACTCATAAGAATGGGATTTATAAGGCACAACCATAATGATTATCAATGGAGTGACACTATTTTACCTTGTAGCTCATGAGAATGGGCTTTATAAGGCAAAACCATAATGATTATCAATGGAGTGACACTATTTTACCTTGTAGCTCATGAGAATGGGCTTTATAAGGCAAAACCATAAGGATTATCAATGAAGTGACACTATTTTACCTTGTAACTCATGAGAATGGGATTTATAAGGCAAAACCATAAGGATCATCAATGAAGTAACACTATTTTACCTTGTAACTCATGAGAATGGGATTTATAAGGCAAAACCATAAGGATTATCAATGAAGTAACACTATTTTACCTTGTAGCTCATGAGAATGGGATTTATAAGGCAAAACCATAAGGATCATCAATGAAGTAACACTATTTTACCTTGTAGCTCATAAGAATGGGCTTTATAAGGCAAAACCATAAGGATTATCAATGAAGTAAAACTATTTTACCTTGTAGCTCATGAGAATGGGATTTATAAGGCAAAACCATAAGGATTATCAATGAAGTAACACTATTTTACCTTGTAGCTCATAAGAATGGGATTTATAAGGCAAAACCATAAGGATTATCAATGAAGTAACACTATTTTACCTTGTAGCTCATGAGAATAGGATTTATAAGGCAAAACCATAAGGATTATCAATGAAGTAACACTATTTTACCTTGTAGCTCATAAGAATGGGATTTATAAGGCAAAACCATAAGGATTATCAATGAAGTAACACTATTTTACCTTGTAGCTCATAAGAATGGGCTTTATAAGGCAGAACCATAAGGATCATCAATGGAGTAACACTATTTTACCTTGTAACTCATAAGAATGGGCTTTATAAGGCAAAACCATAAGGATTATCAATGAAGTAACACTATTTTACCTTGTAACTCATAAGAATGGGCTTTATAAGGCAAAACCATAAGGATCATCAATGGAGTAACACTATTTTACCTTGTAACTCATAAGAATGGGCTTTATAAGGCAAAACCATAAGGATTATCAATGAAGTAACACTATTTTACCTTGTAGCTCATGAGAATGGGCTTTATAAGGCAAAACCATAAGGATTATCAATGGAGTGACACTATTTTACCTTGTAGCTCATGAGAATGGGCTTTATAAGGCAAAACCATAAGGATTATCAATGGAGTAACACTATTTTACCTTGTAACTCATGAGAATGTGAAGTTCATCTTGTTTTACTTTTAGCTGCTGGTCCAGATCAGCAACTTTGTTTTCAAGTTCTGAAATAATAATTACCTGTGTCAGATCTATTTGCATTACATTTATAAATTTAAACACATATTATGAAGTATCTAGACTAACTGAAACCATATTAGACATACAAAATGTTCCACAGGAACAAATATACATGTATATACAATACACAAAAGACACCTGAACAAGAACAATTCACACTAGTGCTTGACAAGGATATTTTCAGTCAAAGTCAAACAAGGTTAATTTTCCCTGGCACTTGACAAGAATACCTGAAATTGAACAAGAATATATCCCCCAAGCATCTGACACTGGTACATGCAGTTAATTCTTTCTACTGCTCGACAAGAGAGCATGCAGTCAAAGATAATTCCCACTAGTGCCTAACATGGGCATCTACAGTGAAACAAAGATAATTCCTACTAGTGGCTTATAAGGTTATCTACAGTCAATCTAGGATAATTCCCTTTATTGCTGCCTTAGAGTACAAGCAGTCAAACAGGAATAATTACTCCTGTTGCTTAGCAAGTGTACTTTCAAACAATTCCATGAGTGCTTAACAATGGTATCTGCAGTCAAACATGCTTAATTCCCACTAGTGCTTGACACAGATGCCTACAGTAAAACGAGGATAATTACATGAGTGCATGATAAGGGTAACAAAAGTAAAACACGGATAATTTTCACTCATACTCAACTAGGATACCTAATGTAACCTAATGGTCATCAAGGGTAACTGCTGTCAAACAAACAAGGATAATTCTCCATAATGCTTCTGAAGGCTACTTGCAGCCAGATAGGGATAATTACCACTAGTGCTTGGTAAGGACACCTGCAATCAAACAATAGTGCATGGCAATGCAGTCAAACAATGATAGCTACCACTGGCTTTTGAAAAGGTACTTGCAATCAAACAAGGATATTTCCCCATAGTGCTTGACAAGGGTACTTTTAGTCACACAACAATCATTCTACACCTTATGCTTAGCAAGGTTACATACAGTCAAGCAAGGATTGTTTCTGCTCGTGTTTGACAATAACATCCTACAGTCATATTTGCACTAACAAGACTTTTACATAAGCATTTCAGTATGAATGTCAACAAAGTTTGATACAAAAAATTATTTTTTTAAACAGAAAATGTTTAGAAACCTTTACAAAATCTTTACCTTTCATGTTAAAAGACAACTTATTTACATTTATTTGGAATGGTATATCTTTACTTTTAATTGACACTATATAACCTGGATTCTGCTTATATACCATTAAACCATTTATATACATGAATCTTACAATAAAAAATTTGATTATGAACAGTAAAGTAACTTATATTCATCATACAAAGAAGATTCTTGATAATTTCAAAGTTTATACTGTTTGGGATTTTTTAAAACATATTTTACCAATTTTTCAGTCATATGATGTCTGCAGTGTGGCAGTTTATAGTTTTGACTAGCACTGGAGCATCATGCTGCAGACATGTAGCATCATGTGCCACCCAGTTACATTATCTGGACACGGTTCGAACTGGTCCTAACACTAATCTCTTAATGTGAGTATCAAATGAGGCAGCTGCTAGTACCATTTTTATAAGTTTTTGGTATAACTCAGCTGTGGCTTGAACCCACAACCTCTCACATTCAAGGTGGATGCTCTAACCACCAGGCCAAAGAAACCGTCACAAAGTATGTGGTAGCATCTCTAATTTATACAAGTCAGATGTGAGGCTTTACCCACACAATTTAATTTTATATTAAAAAACTAATTTATAAAAGTGCAATTAATAAATGACTGCACATGGACAGTTAGATAGTTTGAAAACAGACAATGGCTAACTAGAAACTAGCCAAGGTATTTTGCAAAAGGCCCAATTAATGTGAAGTGCCATAATTATGTACATATACTTGTTTCTGTAGTCTGAAACCAGGATTAAAGAATTCATTCATCTACTTGTCTGAAGTGGTTGATAGATAAGGAAAAGTGCACATTTTCTTAACAAGCATCACAAATTACTGTCACAGGGAAATGCAAAATAGAAGATAAGTGCAAATTTTAAAAAATGATGAGGCTTGTTAAGGCTGGTATATGTTTCTGCATTACAAAGTGTACTGTGAAACCTAGTCCTAATATGTAAAATGGCTAACCTTACATATTTATGCTTCTGATGAGATCCAAAAACACAAATATCAGGAGAGGCATCCTACATTGTAGGGTTAAGTGAAACCCTGCTGTATCATTGTAATCAGGATCTACAATGTGTTACAGTGCTATGTAATATATCATGCAATATCCAATGAAATCAGTTAACTAAAACAAATTTACTGTAACTGTCTCCTCAAAGCTAAACAAGATGTGTGTGTTAGGGATGAGTGGTAGAAAACAACAAACCTCAGTGATGTAGTTATCTTACACACTGACTAAAAAGTCAAGTCCAGCAGCAAACAACATAGATCCTAATTTGCCATAGCATAATGCACCTACAGATCAGGGTTTACATTGTTTGTTCTTCTGTTTACTCCTTACAAACTGCAGAGACCTAGATCTGCTGGCACATTATGCAACGGAAGATCTGGGTCTGTGCAGTTTGCAATTGGACTCATCTTATAGGCAAATATATATGGTTGTTTATTCTATTGCCTATTACACCATTAAGCTCTAATTACATTTTTTATATTTATATTTTGGCCAAGAACCATGCACTTCAACATATACATTCATGTTTAAGAAAACACAATTGAATAATGTAAATAGTTGGAGTACCAGTCAGTCTCACTGTATCCAATAGTAACTTCCACCAAAAATGAAAACAAAGCATAATTTATAAAATTTTTCAGCTTGATTTCATTCAAATGCAAATACTTTATTACTTGCTAATATACTCATATTAACTTATGAAATGCTGCATTTTCCAAAACATTCATATGTGCTGGGTGTGTTGAAATAGAACTGAGTTTTGACCAACAAAAGTAAATAAGTCAGAAACTTAGTTTCTAAAAAAGAACTTGTAGTAGGATTTGAAAAGTACTGTAACTGAAATTTATATATCAGGTAAAGGGTGCTGACATTGTAATGTACTTAAGATAAAACAGCTTTAACCAAGTTGAGAGAAAACCATTTGATTGCATATTACTGTAAAACAAATTAGAAGCCATGCTACTTGTAATTTGAATATATCTGATGTAATGTATTAAAGGGTTTCACTGTGATTTAGATTTGCTCTTGTGAAAAACCTCAACCAACCAATGATTACAAAGTTTATGACCAGTAATCAAGTTATGAAATTGTCAATCAATCTGAGTCCTGTAGAGTCAAACTTAAGAATATATTACCATGGAGTCTGGCTCCAATTCTCTTCTTTGTCTCCTGTAATTCTGTCTTGGCTGCCTCATATTCTTTTTGGAAATGTGAATTTAAAGTTGTAATTCCTCCCTGAAAAATTACATTTTCCACCTAATTATCCAAACTACCATAACCACAGATCTTCAAAAACATGTTGACAGCACTAATACATACCTTACAAAAATATATGATTTGAGTGAACTATTAACCATTAACTTTGCTCTCTATCTGAGATTCCTGAAATCATGGTGAAAAATCAACTATGGCCTTTGTTTTTAATTGATGATCATGTTCACAATGTCACATAGACTTTTGAAACCATGTTCTAAATGTATGCAAGGTGAAGTGCTTGACAATGATATACCTGGTCCATTAACATTATCAAATCCAAGATTTTCAAAGCATTCTAAAAACTGATGCTACAATATCCAGAAACAAGAATTTTATAATATAAAGGCAAAGATAAAAAGTGAAAATTATAAATAATTAAGTTATAAGTTTAATAATAACTTCTTTCATATTAATAGTTTGAATTAAAATATATAACAAACTTTAAACACCTTACAAAAAATAAAACAATACTCAGTCACTTTAATATTGTAAATGGGCATGTATATTTTTGAGGTTTTGAAGAAATAAGACATTTGTGGATAATGGTACTTAAATCTGTAGTCATGCATAGGTGTAATATTCTCTTTCAAGGAAGAATAAATTTCAATTGGGCTTATAACTGGGCTTAGAATTTTTAGTTTAAACTACCACAAAAATAGTGAATTCATAGCATATATTTAAGCCCTTACCTGGCACCACCACTTAAAAACTATGGAAAGAAAATAATAACATATAAACTATAAAATGGACTGTACATATTGTTACATATATGTGATTAAATTGCTTGTGTAAGCTTTAAAATTCTTTTTATTTCATTTTTGTTTCATTGTATTTAATTGCAATGAACTTTTTTTTCTCAGATTTGGGATTCTATTTTTAGTAGTGAGATATAATTTTAGCACAAAGTTTGTTTATTCAAGACAAAGATGTAATATATGAGTGTTGGCATTTAGTTCATCTTACCTTGGTAACAAATCAACAGGAAGTTAAAATGATTAGTCGGCATCCCGGACATGCTTTCTCCAAGTAATCAATGTTTGTAAACAACTTTATTTTTAGTGGAGTGACATCGGTCTATGTGTGAATTTTAGCGTAATAAGAGACCACATAACCAATCTCACAAGATTTGAAGTGATGTTTTGAGTGTAAATACACATTCTTAATATTGGTTTGGCCAGAGTCATTCACTACCATGAAGGAACAAGGTGTATGCATGTATTTATTTTAAATTTTTTGCCAGAATATTTTATTTTTCATCCAATTTTTGGATTTAATAATTTTTTTTCCTGGAGATTCAACAAGTTGACATTCTTATAAAAAATTCTTAAAGCTATTCAAGGAAATTAATTCTGGAATTACTTGGAAACAAAGACTGTGATTCAAGTGAGGAATTATTGTTATTCATACATTGGACTACATCCGACATCATCGCCATCCATATTCATACATTGTCGGGACTTGAATCTGGATTCTTATAGGACTATTTAATGATAGGATTTATGTTTTTATTCTTAGAATCATATTTGGATTATATTCACCAACTATACTATTTACCAATTTTTACATTGTTGTCTAGGGAAATAAATTGTTTTGTTAAAATTTACAAAGCTTGTTGGCTTTCACTCTTTTCTTTGTTACTGAGCATGGGCCCTTGTCATGTAACAATACCAAAAAATTATAAAATGGATTTCACATATCAAATAATTATAAAATGGGCTTTACATACCAGATATTTATAAAAAAAGCTTTACAAACCAAATAATCAGGGAATATATCTAGGATTCTTCCACCTTTTATTTTAGTAGGTACTATTGTTGAAGATACTGAAATCTAAATGAGTTAATTTAACTTCAATAAATAAGTATTGAAATCCATATAGATGATGCTGCAGATTGATGGAAATCAAACTTCACAATGGTCTCATCAATACAAAACAATTTGCCAAATTTTGTTTAAACCCATCAATTCTTGGAAACATAGTGTTCTGAAAACCAAAGTCACAAGAATGGGCAATCAGGGAGCATAACTCTTGTAGATTATATTGTAGAATGTTTAACTTCAAAGTCTTTCAAGTCTGCTCAACATAAAGCCACATGCAAAATTTGGTTGAAATACAAGAATCACTGGTGAAGTTATACTGCAGAAACCAGTTAGCAGGATGGACAATTATTGTGTGTAACACTTATAAATGATGCCCTATAGTGCTGAAAATCAAACTGAATGTATGATCTCAACAGTATAAAGCTGTATGGGAAATATGGCTGAAATCCAGCAATCTTTATTAAAGGAATCCTGCGGAAATTAAAGTCAGGAATATATGTGATCAAGGGGAATAACTTCTGCAATTGCTGTTGTGGAATGCCAGAAATAAAACTTTAAAAACATCTACTCAAAGCTGCATGTCAAAATTATCTAATGGCAATAGTGTTTGGTAAAGTTACAGTGCAAGTGCCAAAGTTAGGTAGTCATGCAATTAGAGGATATAACTCCTGTGATGTGTATGTGTGTGTTTGTGTGTGTGTGTGTGTGTGTGTGTGTGTGTGTTTATTTTTAATGTAGCTTTAACAATTTTTTTAGCCATATCACTATGATAAATGCAGTGTGTCAGCTTATAGTGATGTCTTTCACTGAGGCAACATGCTGCAGACATGTAGCTTGATGTCCCACCAGGAACATTATCCTGACACCAGGCCAACCAGTCTTAACACAAACATCTTAACACTGAGCACCTAGCAAGGCAGCTGTTAGTACAATTTTATAAGTTTTTGGTACGACTTGGCCGGGGTTAGAATCCATGACAACCCACATCCAAGGCAGGCACCCTAACCACTAGGCCAGAGTGGTAAACTCCTGTTCCTGATATTGTAAAAAACCTGAAGGTTTCAATAATATAAAGTTGCAAAACAAATATGGTTTAAATCCAATGAACTTCAGTAAAATTAAGCTGCAGAAATTATATTTAAATGGATGGAAAATCTGGGGCCATAACTGCTCCAAATGATAATATAAATGCATATAAGACTGAAACTCAAACTCTTCTGAGACTTGATAAATATAAAGCTGAATACCAAATTTGTCAAAATTTGTCCAATAAATCCCAACTGTGGATGAATGGACAGATGTACAGCTGATATTAGCATAAGGCTTAACTTCCCTTTACAAAAGGCTGTGATAAGCATTTTAAAAACTTTGATACTTTACCATCAATTTATACACATACCCTGTATTTTTCATATTTCCTGAGAAGGCCCTTGACTTGATCCAATGTTTGATGCTCATGCTGGTCAATGCTGCCCTTCAGTGTAATATTTTTTTCTAGTCTGGTAAAAACAGTCAAGGTAATGCAGGATAGTGCCTTCTAAACACACTACACTGTGATTAATAATGTTCTAATAGCACAGAAAACATTAGGTACTGTATACACACTTATAATTCAAATACAGCTGCATACTGCACAGATCCAAATCTGCTTTCACATAATGTGCTTGTAGATCTGGGTCTTTGCTGTTTGTTTGAAGTAATCAGTAGAATAAACTACATAGGTCTTGATTTATCAGCTAATTATATAACCAGATCAGGATATATCTACTTTACAGTTGGACTCAACTTATAAGCAAGTACATACTGTAAATTGCCATCACTGCATTTTCATTGTCATGATGCAAGATGAAAGTTAAATGTAAATATGTAAATTTGCAAAATTTGTTTCTTACAGACAGACTCATTGGATTGCATGCTGGTTTATTTTTTTAAAACATCTTTTATAATTTTCTTTCAAAATTTGTTCTTTTATGATAAATATTTAGAGTTATAGTTTTTATTCAAACTGTTAGAGAGCCAGTGCTAAGATAGCAAAATGCCACAACAAAAATGTCAAGTTAATCATAACTTGTTTGAATAGTAATTGGAAGGTGTATATAAAGGACACCACACAAGTGTTCATTAGATATGAAATCTTTTAACGAGCTTTTAAATATTATATGCCTTGCGCTGCTTACAGCAAAATTTTAAAAACTGAAGGTCAGATGAACAAAAGTTTAAGATTTTATGTATAATATCATGTTAAAGGATTTTACATTACTCCAACAAATAATATGTGATGTTATTAAGTGGCACACCACAGTGTGGTTAATGATTTCTATCATGTGATGCCATAGTGCTAAGAAAGGTCAAAACAATACACAGGTCTAAACATTAACACACATATATTGCACTGATGCAGTCCTAAATTGGAATCTTGGTTACAGTATGCACTACAGATGGTATCTATGGCCGTATGGTGGTTGTCTCTGTACAGACCATAATTGATGTCAAAAGATCTCTAATTCTGCCACCTAAGCCATCAATGTATTTTACATCACTACATAAATTTGGATGTGATGTCATTAATATTAATGGGCTAGTAGCTAAATTTGGATGTGATGTCATGTTTAGCCAGTCAGATGGCTGAGTTTGGAGCATGTGATCAGGCATTGTCGGTTGTGGTGTCATTCATGTGGATACAGGATGCGTATGGAGATGTGTGCTTTTCGGTGAACTGTCGATTGGGACATCTAACTTAAAACATTTATCAGCGGAAAGAACCAGCCGCCTCCCCACCTTCCACCATGTATTTTTCTTTTAGCATCCTCAGGATAGGACTTGTCGAGTTTCGGTTGGTGTCAGACACTCTTCACAACCCTACATACTCCAACATGTCTCCTGTCCTGAGGTCCACTATGTCATTTCTTTGGGGCATTTCTTGCATAGCATACTGTTCCAGTTCTGTTCTTGGGTGCATTGCCCAACTTCAAGCATTCATGACTCGACTTTTGAACAAGGTTTTCAGCACTTTCAAAAACGGAAGGATTTCCAAGTTTTCATGCATTCAAAAAACTTTACATAGAAATGAATTTGGATCAGTTCTTAAATGTACTTGTACTATTATACCCAGATGTTTCATACCTGCTTTTTACGGTGCATGTATGGCCATTGCCAAGTTTCATTCATTCAAAAAACTTTGCTTTGAACCCCAATTTGTGTCAGTACTTAAATGTACTCCACTATTATGCCCATATACTTCATACCTGCTTCCTGCGGTGCATGTATAGAGTATCGGCTGATGTTTGTTATCATGGTATCCTCGGATCGGACTTGTCGTGTTGTCATTGTCCCTATATACCTCCTGTCAGACCCTGGCGGTTCAACATGCAGGTATCAGACCATCGTTCCTATATACCTCCTGTCAGCCCCTTTTGGCCCAACACTTGCAGGTATCGGACAATTTTCACAACCCTACAAACTCCAACATGCTTCCTGTCCTGAGGTATCCTTTAAAACAATTCAGAGCCGGGCTGGTGCAGTGTGCTGTGACAAGATTTGCCCCCATTATGCCAAAAAGATTATTTTATATGTACAATAAAGTGTCTATTGAACCTGGTGTATTGTGTGTTATTTAAACTGTACCTAATCAAACTATTTTTGAGCCTGCATGAAATACATATCCATTCTATTAACAAACTGATCAATTATTCATAGTTTATTAATTATTGATAGTTTATGATCACAATATTATGGAGCCATGGATAATCCTCTTGAATCACATGTATTTGTACCTATAATCATGCAAGTCATGCAGTAGACCAGTTGGATTGTTAAATATATAACAAAAGTCATCCATAGGGTCCTTTCAGAATGCTAAAAGTTTATACCTTTATAAAATTATAATTATTATTGTTTTTGTTGTTGCTGTCATTGTTGTTGTTGACACACCCTGACATTTCTCATTCCATCCATGGTAAATACAGTATATTACAAGAAGCTAAAGATTGTCATCTCCAAACCTATACTTTAAAAGGTGTATTCTGAACACAATTACAGGGCCAATAACTATAATTTACACAAGGCTCTTAAAAAATAAAATTAAGAATGATCTAGATGAACAAGAGAGAACTCAGATTTCTACTAAAAAAAAGCTACTCATAACCTATATTGTAATTTACAAAATGAAATTATGTTGTACATAGAAAGGATAAATTAAGTTGGACATAAAAAGGATAAATTAAGTTGTACATAGAAAGAATAAATTAAGTTCGACATAGAAAGATTAAATTAAGTTGGACATAAAAAGGATAAATTAAGTTGGACATAAAAAGGATACAATTCTGCTGCTCTCTTTTCATATTCAATCAATGTCCTTCTTCTTGTTCGAATTCTCAACTGAAAGAAAATGAAAAATGAATTCAATACTAATCAGATGCTTACATTATATTAGTGTGGTGTCAGCTCTCTTTCTCTGAATTTATATATATATATATATATATATATATATATATATATATATATATATATATATATATATATATATATATATATATATATATATATATATATATATATATATATATATTAAAATTATTTGCAATGCTTTGAGATATAAAATTAATCTGTTTAGCAAATAAAATTAAATAAATTATCAACATGAAACATTTATTCTACATTTTCACTGAGTACATGTTTAGTTAAATACAACTTGATAAAAACTTACCCCTTTCAAATCAGTTTGTTACAGCGTTTAATATTCTTGTTCATAAAATACCTGGACCAAGATATGCTTAAGGGAAACTAGAGGCACTAGTGGGCCCAATAGTGCTCACCTAGATTAAATTGATCTAAAAGGCATAGGCAGCAATAAAGCCAGGTGCCTTGGGTTTAAAAACACCCATGCCAGGCTATTGTACAGCTAACTGGTGGCATTTGACATTTAGTTAACTGTGTTTACTATGAGTAATGAAGCTACTAGACTAGATGAATGCAAATTGCATTGACATCTTATATGTGAATGTGAAATTTGCTGATCCCAGGACTCGACCGTTGTATTTGGTTTGATTTGATATAATAATTAGTTTTACAATGAATGTCCTTCTATATTCCTTCTTTTATACATTAGTAACAAACACTGTAATACCGGTACCCACTCCTGCAGTGTTTTCATCCACTCCAGTGATGTTGCTTCACAATGTATATTTCCAAAAGTACCAAAAGCAATATCATAGTAGCACTATGGTAGTATTGTGTTTAAGAGTTCAAAAGTTGCTAAATCTTTCAAATCCTTCAGAAGCTTTTTGTCCTGATGATGTACATCCAAAAATACTTACTAAACTTTTCTTAAGAGTTGGTACCATGCCATTTTCAAAATCTTTGGGCATTTGCAAGATCCAAAAGGACTGGTCTCTGGTAAATATATGTCTCCTGTTCATATAAAGGTGATCATGCAATGGCAGTAATTGACATTACTTTGTAATGTACTTGAGTATATTGTCTATTCTAACTTACTGAAGCACTTTGATAATTTTTTTATAATATCTGAAAAACAATGCACCTTCCAGAAATAGCATAGTTGTGAAACCCAACTGTGGAATGTTAATGACTGGGCTAAACATTTACATAAAGGTGACCAAGTATATATTTTGATATTAGACTCTGATAAGCTTTTGACACTGTCCCCACTAAATTGTTACAGAATAAATTATTTAATTATGAAATTGCAGGCAAAACTTTACTCTGGATGGACTCTTTTTACATGTTTCTGGGAGCAATATTCAGTAGTAAATGATTTCAAATCTAATTGATCTGGTTTAGCATCTGGTGAACCTCCAGGTAGAATGCTTGGACAAGTGCTTTTCTCCTTGCACATCAGTGACATCATGACTGGAACTGATTAAGAAAATTATCTCTTTGTAGATGACCATATATGTTACCAAACCCAGAAGGATACCAAGATGCTACAAAATCAAATTAATCAATCAGGACAGCAGATGTGAAAATGGGGCAGGAGATTACAACTGAAAAATGCAACATAATGCAAATAATAAGAAACACAGCCTATAAAATCACTAAGTCTTATTCCTTGATATGTACTACTTTAGAAAATCTTAATCAGATAAAATATTTAGACATTACAATTACTACTGAACTGAAAAGGAACCTTTAGATTCAAGAATTATGTATCAAAATAAATCCTAATTTAAACCTAACTTATCTTAAGTTATAACTTATGAAATAACTTATCTTGACCACAAAATGTACAAGAATTTCAAGGGTTAAATCAGAAATATTCTAGAATATATTTATATCATTTGGTATCCCTATACTCCAGAAAGTATGACTCAGTATAGTGAATAAGTTGTTCTGGCGACAATTCAATCAATATAGAATGGAAAACTGATCAATTGTTTTCAATATCCTGCTGTAATTTGATGAAATTAAAGTAAACCTTTAGAAATCAATGTAAATACCTACCTAAAACCCTAACTGAAAATTACAAATTAGGTTTATTCTACAATTACAATCAATGACTGAAGTTCTCTACCACAAATATTAATCACAACTGCTGAATCTTCCAAAAATGAACTTGATACCTTTGGAAAATTAGTACTGTCACATTTTTCCAAAAATAATCTTTTGTAAACAGTGTAATAATATTAAACTAATCAAGATCAAAATACAACTTTAATAGAGCAAAATAAGCAGCAGGTTTGATTAAAATTGGTTTTCCACATGGAAGCCACATAATTGCTAGGAAAACCACATCAGGCACACTTCTGATAAAGTATATCCAAAGTAACACTGCTACAAAATATTATCATAATTAGTTCTGCCAAACCAATGCTAGGAGAGTCATTCTGATCACATTTGCTCCTAAGAAACATTGCTACCAAATCTGATTAAAATTGACTCAGTTATTCTGGAGAAAATGTTGAAAATAGGTTTTCCACATGGTTGATATGGAAGCCACATCATTGCAAAGGGAGCTAACCATGACAATTTATGTAGAGCATGTCCAATGGTTAAGAAGTCAGAGATATTTTCCATATGATTTTGACAAAAGTCATACCACTGCAAAGGGAGACACCCTGTAAACTAACAATGATATAGCATGTCCTTGCAAATAGTTAAATTAAGTTTAATTGAAACTGGCTCTGCCATTCTAAAGTCAAAAATAGGTTTTCTATATGGTTGCTAAAGAGGCCACAGTGTTGTTGGCATAGTAATTCCATTGACAATTATGATAGTCTTTAGTGTGTCCAGAGAGATATTCCTGCCAAGTTTGAGAAAACTTGGCTCAACTGTTCTGGAGTGGATTCTGAAAACATGTTGTACACATAGTTGCTAGGGCAGCCACATCATTGCTAAGGGAGCCACCCCAGACAAATCTCCGATGAATCATTTGCTGAAAAAATTTCCAATCAGTTATGATTAAGCCATTTTGGATGAGTTGCAAATATGCTTTCCATTTTGATTCCTATAAAAGGCTACTTAATACCCAAGGGAGACATACCACATACAATTTTGGTTCAACATATCATGAGGAACATTTCTGATAAGTTTGTTTTTAAATTGGCTCAGCAGTTTTTGAGAAATTTATAAAAGCCATGTTGACAGATACCACAAAACAGATGTATCACACTGGATACAGGATGATACTGTAAGCTGACTTGGTCTGGAGCCATGTGAACTAAAAACATACTCTATGAAAATCTTACAAAATCAGAATATGCTTCTTGATATTTTCTTTTCTGTTTGTTTTCTGTTTCACTCAAGCATACTTTGATCACACTATGCATAACTATCAAAACATTTTACTAGTAACTATTTTTGCCCAGACATAGGAAATGTATTCAATGGAAAATAATTAAAAAATTTCAACTTACCTGTTCAGAAATAAAACTGTTTGGTAAAGGTTTCTCAACTTAATCTGAACAACACTTTACTAAATAATTTGATGTTGTAAACTTATTTATCTGACTACCTTAAGGTTGCACTCACCAGTTATTATGTACTTTTGAGAGATTGATGTATGTAAGGTAAAGTTGTTTGCATTTAAAATGTACACAGTGGAGAGAATATTGGCATACCTCTATGTTACTTTCATATAATGTGGCTGACATTTCTTTGGATATTAAACTTTTGGAAATTGTAAATGATCTTAACATGCTGCTTACTAAAATGACTGCTCCCTTATGCTCCGAAAATCAACCTGAATTTGTCTAAAGTACACTATTCTTGGCAGCTATTAAAATAGGGAAAATAAACTTTGCTAGACTAGACAATACCAGCTTCTGAAAGTGCAATGAATGAATTACCAAATACATAAAATGTAAAAATATTTATCAGTTCTTTTTTTTACAATTTATCTCTGAAGTTCAAGAAGTGAAAATGAGCAAGTGGAGCTAGCACTTTTTTGAAAGGTGCACATCTGAAGTAAGGCCAAGCTGTATACTCTATAATCCATAGTACACCCATCAATCAAACACCAAAATAAAGGGAATTAAATGTTCTTTGAACAACACCTAAGATATACAAAGTCTTTTTTAAATAGCCAGTATAACTGGTGAGGAAGCCTGGGGAAATCCTTTTTCATTAAAATTCTAACCCTATACTAAATATGAAACTGTAAAGTGCCACCTATATTCCACTCTTGGCTTACATAACTGCATTGGTAGGAGTGATTTAATTTAAAGCCAATAAAAATCAAACCTAGTCATAAAGAGACATTTATAATCAGAATGGTTTGAGCTGAATTCAGATTGAGACTATATCTGTGCACAAGATCATACTTCCAAAATCTTCAATCTTTCTGCTTTCTCTTTGTCTTGTTCCTGCTGCTTGATAGCCATCCTCTTTTCACGAAATGACAATCCCAGGCCAGCACCATGCCTACAGGAATCAGCAGAAAATATCCGCTGACTTGGGCCTGGCCCAACAAGGTCAAATTTAAATGAATCTGCAATAAAAGATGTGGATACCATAAATTCACAGTGAAAACAAAGTGTTTTGGAAGATCACCCACAATTATAAACTACAGTGTTGACAACAATATAGATAAGTGAGTTAGAGTAGATATGATTCTCAAATCTTGAAACCATCAATATTTGACAATGAAAATGAATTTTCCAAAGCTCAACTTTCTTCAAAGGATTAAAAATGTTGATTTTGTGAATGTTGGTCTTTACCTCTTAACTCCATCCTATCAAACTACTGTCTTTTATACAATTATAATCAATACACATCAAGCAGAGGTGGGAGGTGGCATATGTCAAAATATAGACTAAAAGAATTAAGAGTAGCATCAAAGAATTTGAGTTTAATATACACAATTACTTTATAATTGTAAACAGTTATAATTAACTGGTGACAAATTGATTAATGGATAACATACAATATTTTATTGTGCCAACTGCAAATAAGAAGGTCAAGAAATATTGTACAATCATGATTTAACTTTGTGATATGAACAGTGCAAATGTTCCATGCTTTCTCAATGAAATCAAATATTGTATGTCAAAATAACCATCAGCTGCTTGTTTTGGAGCAACAGGTCTTCTCACTGTCTTCCTTGTCCACTTATCATAATCAGCAAAGTCCACATTAAACTGACTTCCAAGAGACTTCAGTAGCTCATCCTTCTCAAACTGGGTACGGTCAATTCGATTTGCAGCTCGTTTGCCCCAGCTGGCTGCCATTCTAACTAAATATATGACAGACAAAAGCAGTTAAAATCTGACTCTAACCATGAAACAAACATTCTGAAGTATCTAATTAAACTCTGGCATTTATCTCTTTTATAAACATCAAAATTGTTTCTTTTGTAATGTATTCTTTGTTTACAAATTTTTAAAAGATTAAACTTTCTGAATAAATGGATTGTTATATGTGAATGGCTTTATTCAACATAGATTTTTCATACATGACATTTAATTTTAAATTTTTTGGTGTTGCTTTTCTTAAAATACATAAATGAATATAAATTCTACAGAGAAAGAAGACTGTAAAGATCAGGACATAAATGTTCTCATCAAATTGTTGACTGTAACTATTATTTATCTTTTTCATTGCATTTTTCAAAGGACCTATTTCATTTTGTTGTTAAGCTTCAATTATTTCAGGCATTTTTAGATATATTTTAACTTTAACAAGTAATAAAAAAAGAAAGTGATTAATTTCTGATTTTAATTTCAATATTACGAGTACATGTATACTAATGATATTTCTTGCTGCGCTAAGACTTGTATCTCATTCATATATCATGCCACCATTAATCAGTACTTGATCAAAAGTGCATTATAGTTACAAGAATTAAGATGTTATGGTTTAAAAGATAAGTCACATATCATTTTTTAATGTGAGTACTGATTTAGCATGGAAATAAAAAAGGTAGCTTTTCCCTTACTTTGGAATAGAGTATAATAGGTGTCATATACATGAAAAATGCTTGATCACATTGTCAATCATTATTCAATAAACAAAGTGGTAGACATAATTTTACACTGTACCTTAAATTAGCAAGACTATCACGAATAGCACATTTTGCATTTATGTACATTGTATTTCAGGTATTAAGCAGCCAGTTTAGGAAAATCAAGGTAAGTTTACAATCTGTAATGTCTGTAATAAATATTCACTGAACTTTGCAGTTTTTCTTTTTATTTATTCAAGTAAATATCTGTCTTTCCATATCCACTTTTTAGCTTACAGAAGCATTCATCTGTCAAGTTCATTATCTGTTCTGACATCACTTGCTTAGAATATTGAGAAATATATCTCTAGCTGGGGGGGGGGAGAGGCAGACTGGCTGAAATATGGGACTCACTCCACATATTCAGCTTCCCAGTAAAATCAACATCAGATTTAGGCAACAAACTAATAGTAATATTTGTTGTTTTTTGCTCTGTACTAAAATGCATTTAATTTCCATAATAAATCTGATGACTGTGGGAAACATCTGATCAACATACACCATAAGGATTTCAGGTTATGTAAGTGAAGTTACTCTGATATCATTGTAATACTTAATATATATTTATATATATATATATATATATATATATATATATATATATATATATATATATATATATATATATATATATATATATATATATATATATATGATGGCATATATTTGTCATAATGTTGGGCTCTTTATGTATATACTGTACAAAGTGTAAAACTTGAAAATTTATTGCTAGTTATATGGTAATTATTCTGACACATGTGCCACCTAAAAGAAACTTATTCAAGTGAATTAAATAACTTAATTTGTAACCACTAATTATAGTGAGTAGGGCCTGGATGGTCACTGAAAATGGGCTACCAATAAGATCAAGAAAATACATGTTGACCTCAAACTGTTTTAAATAACTCCCTGTCTTCCAATGAAAAGTAATAAATCATGTACAATAAAGTTTTAAAGTAAATACCTGCCTAGTGTGAAAGCCACCAGAAAACAACAACATCCATACCTCAATTTTTTACTCTTATTTGCTACTATAAATTAGATCTCTTGGTTCCTAACAAATACTGTAATCATGTGATTTGACTCTTACAAGACATCATTGGACATTTTCAGATAACAAACTGGTTAACATATTGTTTATACTGACATAGGTTTGGAGAAGATATCAACTATATTTTGGATCATATGTTTGGAAATGAGTGACATTCATGGATTCATTTTTAAAATAGTATACTCACCAATAATCTCGACATCTGCCGAAAATTTTGGTCAGCTTGTATACCGGTGTATGTAGGGTAAAAAAGGATAGCTTAAAGAACAATTACGAAAACTGAAAACCATGATACTGTAGAATCCACGATATAGCATGTACCTACCATACAGTATATTTCTGATATAAATTTACAACGGGCAAGACGCCAGCATTAGCACAACGTGCGTTACTTTCCAATACCACTGAATTTTCAATTATATCTTGCTGCGGCCATCAGCCACAAAATTCTTAACCAAAATGACTAAAAGTATGGTTTCTATACCTTTGATAGCTGGTACGAGCCTCTAATATATCGCTAACTACAACCGTGGAAACATTATTTCGCTAGTCTGCCGCCATTTTTCAACAACGTCATAGCAACTAGTTCCTATCTAACTTTACAATGAAGATTAATTTGACATGGGGAATTAACTCTGCTATCATTTAATTTAGGAACAAAATGTGCCGTGTTCACCCCCTTGTGTATCCTTCGGCTATGGGAAAAGACAAAATGTTTTATCAATAGTTTTCATCAGCTACAATTTTGAGGTGATAAATGAGTCAAGGACTTTGTTAAATTCAAGGAGTGGGCGTAGGAGGGTAACCAATCAGATACACACAAATCATCCTGGTACTTTTAGACTTCATATCTAACAATAGAAATAGTACAGTTCTCTATAATCTAGCAGAAAAAGTTTAAATTAACACATCCTTTCTGGTCCAGCATCTCGTGAGTTCAAGAATCCTTTTTCAAATTACATATTCTAAAACCTGATATGTATTATAACTCAACTTTTACAAGTTGAACAAATATTATGCCCAAATCATGTTTGTTTAGCTTTTAGGGGGGGGGTATACAGTATAC
Source organism: Potamilus streckersoni (assembly GCA_016746295.1). Taxonomy (NCBI): domain Eukaryota; kingdom Metazoa; phylum Mollusca; class Bivalvia; order Unionida; family Unionidae; genus Potamilus; species Potamilus streckersoni. Next base: position 170,839 of record JAEAOA010001076.1, on the reverse strand, counting down.
AGATACTTAAAAAGATGAAAAATGTATAATAACCAATCATAAATTAAATCAAGCAATTAAAGCGATCTGTTTCTTATACACATTATGTGAAAAATCACTATAATAGTATTTGCAGTAAGCACACCTTCCATTAATGCCTCTTAAAGTGGAATTTAAAAGGAGTCAAATCCAGTCACATTAAAACGACAGTTGTAATAGAGGCCACTCTGTATTGCTTAGAGTTTGTTTGCTTTCTTATCTTTTATTTTTTCTTTAACATGAAGAAAAAAAATGAACTATATGTATGTTCTAGAATGACTGCAAATGAGGATTATGTGGAAAACTACACTTACTCAAGCATTAATGCTAGTTGTACGGATATTTTTTTTTGTGAGCATTAAATATAATTAACAGTCACCCAAATTTATTTTTAAATGTTTTATACATGCGTGCTGTTTCTTAGATTTTCATTGACAATTCTTTTCGATATACATTTTACTGGAACTGTTTATAAACGATACGTATAAGACTTGCCAAGTGCGAACATTCTCATTTACGAGTATTTGCGCGAAGAATGGATTGTCTTCTCCAAAGGCCACATTACATTACTCGAATTATTAGACAGCCTGTAGCCTACAGTTATTGTTCAGGTAGAAGATTACAGTTATAAATTGATCAAATTCAATTAGTAGGTGTGGTTCAGAGTTTAGAAATTTGTTTAGTGTTTCTGACAAATAACTAATTCTTTTAAAATGAAACAAAACTCCGAGCTTCAGTGTAGGAAAAACTCAGATTTGTGGCTTACTTTTTTCAACATAAAAGCAAATATTAGCTAGAGATAAATGGCAAAGATATAACTATATAATAAACTGATCACCGATAGTAGTAAGTGGGTTGTTAAGGCATCGTGTATCTCCAGGATGTCAACACAAAGGAAAACTGTAATGGATGAAATTTTTCCAAGGGTGAGTCTAAAATTATAACGTTGTTGACTAACAATTTTTAAACATTGTGACAAAAATCTGGGAATCATTGTTTAATATTTTAAAGGTAGAATTATCTTAAATATTATATTTCAAAACATGTGGCTAAACCGATTAAAAAATCGTGAAAAATTACACACACAAACGGTGGTAATTTAAGACTTCTGGACTAAAAGACAAATATTTAATTTCACTGCCAGATAAAGTAAGAAGTGGATATGTTTTTAATTTTGTTCACATGGTCTTCATAGACTTGTGGCTCTTTTAGCATAGAGAAAGTTTTAGGTTAAAAAAAATAAATTAATACAACATATATTTTTTTCCGGACAGACGAAGAATGCTTTAGGAGTAAACCTAATGCCCGTTTTACGCATCTAGGTCACGGAATGGTACACCTAACCCCCTCTGAAAAAGGCACAATATATAATTGTATATATTGATACCATTTACTGCCTAGTCATATTTGTAGGAAATACGATGGCATGGTTGATTACGTATATTATTCACAAGCAGGTCTGTCTTGGTAAATGTTTGCGTTTTTTTTTAAGTAAACTTACTATACCATTTTTTTCCCAGTGATTGGAGCGTCCGCCTCGGATTGGGAAGGCCGCAGGGTCAAACATCGGCTGGGTCATACCAAAGACTTTTAAAATGGTACTCACGGCTGCCTCGCTTGGCGCTCAGCATTAAGAGGTTAGTGTTAGGACTGGTCGGCCTGGTGACAGGATAATGTGACTGGGTGGGACATCTTGCCACATGTCCGCGGCATGATGCCCCAGTGCTAGACATCACCTTAAACTATCACACTGCAGACGTTGTAGCGATATTACTGAAAATTTTTTAAAGCTACGTTAAAAATATAAATCACACACACACACACACACACACACACACACATATATATATATATATATATATATATATATATATATATATATATATATATATATATATATATATTTCTCGCATTACCTTTTTTATCTTCGGTATTTAACTCGGTGGTTATCGTGCCCGACTCACAATAATGACCTCTGCATTTTATAACTTTCTTGTGAAGCAATTTGATTAAAAAAGAGTTCCATTGTCACACGTGACAGCATCTTCGCTAGCCAAGGTTCCGATGTGCTAACTCTATCTACAGATATGATTAGCTCATCGAAACAAGGACTAGGGAAGATGACGTGTCATGGAGATTTCATTTTAATCCTATTTACTTATGTGGCTGTGAGGTAACGCACCAAACTCAACCTTCAGTGTTGATGTCATTTTCGTTACAAGCATTGATCCAAACTTTGCATTTTTATTAGAAACCTTTACGATGGAAACATATTTTAATAATTTTATGATTTAAAAAAAAGATGTGAATCATACACATTAAATAATACTTCATGGTGACGAGATTTAAAAACCAGGTGTAAATCATGGTGACAAGTATTTGAAGACAAGAACAGCATTAATCACGTAACAATGTGCATATTATAAAGAAAACATACCCCTGAATAAAACGAAAGAACCGTAGGATCCCGGGATAGCAAAGTTTTATTTGTAATCAGGGCCGGATCAGGTTAAGTGTTGACAGGGGTCAAAACTGTCAAAAGGGCCCTGACTGTTCTCAAAAGGGCACCAAAGCAAACGTCTATGTGTCTATTTGCTAAAAGTGCGTATAATACCAACAAAAACGTGCAAGAACAAAACGATGTTCAAATTTCAAATGATAATAATTATACGTGTGTGTGTGTGTGTGTGTGTGTGTCTCTCTCTCTCTCTCCCTCCCTCTCTCTCTCCCTCCCCCCCTCTCTCTCTCTCTCTCTCTTATGGGGTGGGGGTTGGGGAAACCCCGAAAACGGCCCCTCCTTCCAGTCTGGCATCAAATTTTCCTAATCCTAGCTTACAATTACGTTTCATCCCAGTGATACCGAAGTTTTCCGAAATTTTAACGTCCTCTTAAAATATAGAGCAACAGAAGAAATATCGCATCGACGTTCCGACATTTTATTTTGTGCATGTTATAGCAAATCTTATGGTGCTTTCACATAGGAAATCTGATTGTTTTGAAGAATAATGTTATGCTTCCAAGGGTAGTCCTATGGCAGTTTTAATGTTTATCAACATCCTAAACATAAAAATAAAGTCCTTCGTTAATGTATATAAAACATAATCAAGTTCAATAAAACAAATATGACACACAGGATAAATCGTCATGGACAACGGTAACATACAGTTGGTTACAATTTTAATACAGACTTAGGAGTGTACTCATCACGTTTTTTGAATTTTCTGGGTGGTAATAAGTTTTTGTCACTAATGTGTCTAATCGTGTCTGATGAAGGCAAAACTTACATTCATACTTGAGAGTATCGGTTAATTTAAAAGCTCAGAATACACACAACCTTTGTTATACATCTATTTTATACGAACTCTTTGAGCTGCAAGTATTTTTTTTTCTTCATTATATGGTATCATTCATCGAACGAGAAGAACCGATAAAAAACATTTTTATACACAGGACTTTACCAACGGCTGAATCGGGAATTTATGTTTAGTTCGATACGTCGAACGTGTGTGATGTCACTGGCCTTGGAAGTCAGTTCTTTTTTTTTTTTTTTTTAACCCCATCTGTTATTGCTATAACGGGAGTCAGTATTTTCCGTTTTGCAGCACATTGCAGCGTATTGCTATACGAATCATTTAAAACTAAAGGAACGAATTTCAATCGTTAAGATTGCCATTTATGACATAATTAAGTGTATGTGATTTCAGCAGTCATCATTTAAATTAAATTAATGATTTAAAAAAAAAACGAACCTACATGGAACTCAAGGAAGAAACAGACGCTGAAGCAGAGTGAGGGAATAAGTACATGTATTAAGAAATGAATGATGGAATAAATAAATGTACATGAAAAAGAGGCAAATAGGAAAATGGCGAAAATATGTTAATGTACAAACGAATGAGAATAAATACGATGGTTTTTCTGGGGTGGGGGTGGTTAAACTAATTTTGATGACGTAATACTTACATGTTGCAATTCCGTTGTTTACGTTGCTGGGACGAAAATTACAAAACTAAGTCATTTAATTAATTGATCTTAACGTTCTAACCTGATTGTCTCCACGAAGTCCTGAGTACTGTCAACTTGTCGGCGTTTCGAATTAGACGTGTATTTCTTTAGAAACACGGTCGTCACATTTGTTTTGTCAATTTAAGTTTCAAAGGAACAAATGTGATAGTTCAATGTCTTTTATAGTTTCAATAATTTTGTAATTTTTGGTTTTACATCTCTTTGAACATATGCATGTAAGATTTCCTCCTATTTGTCTGTTCAACTTGTCTTAGAAATGTTATACTAGCCATTGAAAATATTGTTAGCAGACGACAGTGTTTACTGAAATAGACTATTCAAGAAACCAAAAATGAACAACAATCAATCAGTCCGCTTATTTACATGGGGAGCCTCCGTTTGCATTGAAATGTCAAGAAGTCGATCAGCCTTTGGAGATAATCAGACTCGATATTATAAATTAATGAATGAAATGACTAATTTTTGTGCATCGTTTATATCATTTTCGGTTTTAAAATCGGTGGTGGGGTATAAACAAATTGGAAAATGGAATACTTCATAGGTCCAGAACATGAAACAACACAGACTCAGTGTGTCCCTCACGTCATATGCAAATGTGCAGTAGCCGGAAGCTTTCTTCGAGACAAAGACTGTGTGTGGGACATCAGAACATCACATAGGATTGTGAGCAGAGAATCTGGAAAAAAGTGTCAGGCAGGTGTCGTTAAAATTAGGTTAAAAAAACCTGCATTTTGCTGTAAGTAATACTTCATCTGTCGCTATGGCATTGAGGAATTATCCAGTGCTGTGGAAGGCCGAATATCCTCTAGTGCATCAAGCAGAAGGTAGAAGGGAAAAGTAGCGCGAGACTGCTAAAACGTGGCTTTCATAACATCCTCCAATAACGATTGAGGTATCAATATCTTGAAGATCATGGGGTTCAATCTAAATGAAAGAAAGGTAGCAAGGGACTGATAAGACACCTTGGTATTGAGGACACCAGACCATGAAATAGTGGATGTCGAAATATTGAATCTGCAGAGACCTTAAGAGAAAGGAAAAGGGTCTTTCTACCCCTTCCTTTCAAAAATGCCAATTAGAACCGTAAAGCCTATGATGAGAGTAAGAGTCGATCTTGACCATAGAACAGATACGACCGAGACTGGAAATTTCTAGGGAGTGGACAACACAACTGACGTCAAACTGAAGCAGACTCATAATTGCTGTTCAACAGTAAACAACCATAAACACTGGAAGAAATTTGCTACTTCGTCTCGCAGATAATAGGAAGACAAGGAAAACAGTTTATAGACATAGTTTTCGCTTCAACCAATGTTCATGGGGTGGAGGTGGAGGTTTTTTTTACAAAGCCCAACTGCAAACAAGAATAATCCTGATCTTCCATAACATAATGCGCCTGGAGATCAAGGTCTCGGCTATTTATTCTACTGAGTACTCCTTACAAAATGCACAGACTCTGATCTGTAGGTGCATGATGTAATGGCAGATCAGGGTTTGTGCAGTCCGTAGTTAGATGAGACTTATAAACGAGTACAGACATTATGCAGAAATTGGGTTTGTGCAGTTTGCAGTTAGACTTATGAGTATAGACAGTATGTAGAAGCCAATTTAAGTTACTATTCTGTTTAATACTAAAGAACTTTCATTGGCACAAATAAACAAAAATGATATACATATCTTAGTTTCAAATCACAGACATCACTGCGCTAAACTTACATAATATCTATAATATGCACCAGAAAACAAAAAACAATCATAGCATTTGTGAACAATTTATTGCCATGGTAACTGAACAAGAGCTGGTCACATCTGTGTGAAGCATAGTAATCTTGCTAATTTTGCCATGACATTTTTGTGTCTGTACCTTATATACTCATATATAAGTCAAATCAAACTGCACACAAGGAATGTGATTTGCCACCACATTATGTGCAGCTTGCAGTTGGACTCGACTTAAGAGTGAGTACATATGGTAAGTGCTGGGACACTTAAAATGTTATTATTTTTTTCCATTTAAGTCTTGGGACATGAAAAATAATAAATATAACTTCCGATCCCAAGACTTAGGGCCATTTCTGTATTGTAAATTAGATTTATGCAAGATGGGTTACAAATTCAAAGAAATTATTCATGCTATAATGGAAAATATACTAACTGAAAAGAATAAAAGGATTTAACCATTTAGGATGATCTAGGTAGAAGTACATTATTCAAGATATCACATTATATATTAGGGAATTGGGTATGGTTAAATCTCTTTTGCTGTTTTTCATGCCAATAGTACAGAAAGTTTTGTCATATAAATCAGGATTTATCATAAACAGATACTGTGGTTAATAGTTTAAACAATTTTTTTATGTTAACAACATAAAATCTTGTAAGTACACCTGTTGATCCTGTTTACACAGAAACAAACTATAGACAACAGATTGACGTTTGATTAATTTTTTCATCTGGTATCATACTATCCCACGTAGTCAAATTGTAAATGAATGTCTAAACCATTGTCTTCATGGCAATGATAACAAGATATGAGATTAACAATTTAGCATAGCACAATGAAAATGACAGGCCAAAAATCAAGAACCAGGTACCAAGATGGCAGACTTGAACAGTCTTTAACTGCAAAGCAAAGTAGATCACATTATATCCTGAAAGCCAACCAAAGCAGATTTTTGTTGTTTGGGGTATAACTTGTAGAGGAAGACATCGGGAAAGTCCTGATAAGAACAACTGACCAACCCATGGCAAGCCTTCTCACATATCCACATTAGCTGATCCAAAGACTTAAACCCATGTGGGCAGAGGTGAGATGGCAGTGATTGCTATAGGCATGTGCTTTGGACGACTCTGCCACCCTAAATTACATTGTACTAGCTTCTCACAGCAAATACAACTATGACATGGAACTTTAACTTGAGTAAACATAAATGAAATTTAAAACATTTGATGTCATAAACTCAAAGAATGTAGGCAATGTACACCAATGTAGGCAACAATTCTGGCAACTAGATAAACAACACATTATAAGACGAAGTCCTATTATCAACAAAAGGTACAACTTATACATATTCTTTGTACAGTTAGAACCACACAAGAAAAAAAGTTACTGGTAGAAAACTCAAAGCAATTTAAATAGTATTCATTAAAATGGTATTTTTGGTAAGACAAGGATAATTAACGCTACTAAATACATTTCTTCAATGAGAAGAAAAAAAGGATTTTTCATTTAACAAGATTTAAGGCAATTATAAAATACATCATTGATACTTTGTTCGATCACATTCACACTCAATCAAATAAAAAAAAGTCACTGAAAGCTCTAAAAAGTTTTATGATTGAAATGAATGCCCAATATTGAACAGATATTTGTTACCCAATGTCAAACAGATTGAGTTTCCCAAATGCATAAAATTAAGTAGTTTGTTTTGATATATAAAACCGATGTAAAGAAGTGCTTCTTTTATGCAATTAAGTCAAATTTAAATTCTTCTTAAAAACTATATACAATGAGCAAGAAATATAATTTAATCATATAAAGTCATTATATTGGTTTGATAAGTTCCTAAAAAACAAATGAAAGTTAATGATAAATTTAGTCATCTGCATGAGACAGCAAATGACAGATATGTTTTGCCTGTACATTTTATAAAAAGCCACAGAAGAAAAAGACTGATACAATAATCAATTTTTATCAAAACAACTACAATGGAATATCTCATTATTTTACATTAAAAAATCTTTCAAAACCAGGAAACTGGTCTCAAATCAAATAAACAGACATCACAGAACTCCAAATGTATAAGGTGCTTTAAAACAAACAATAACAGCATTAGCATGGAAGATTATATTCACAAGTGACGTATTAGACATCATGCCTGAAAAGGTGCTAAATCAGAAAATTAAAACAATTATTAACATAACTTCAAGGTTCTATTTATAGTAAAAGATTTAAAATACTGCAAAAATGGATGAGTCAACAGATGTTTAAGATGAAAATAAAATGTGACTGGGGCTGTGACACTGCAAGCTACTAAATTATAAGTACGGGGATATGGCTGCATGATAAACTCAGTGGCATCCTCTAATAAAAACAAATTGTGAGGATGAATTACATGACATCTTTTGTGAAGAAAAAAAACCCCAACAAATTTATAGTTTTTCCAAACACCATTTGTTATGAAGTGTATTCCATGGTCCAGTCAGTGCCCCTATTTCAGTTTCACCACTGACACTATACTTATAATGATTTCCCTTTGTTAACTGTTGGATAATACAAAGTATGACCAACAGTGAGGGCACACATCATTTTTAATAGCAACGTTTCATTTCACACATTGCAACTCTTCACATTTCTTTCTATAAACTTTTGTTTTTTGTAAATCCCCAGGTCATATAATGTTTCTGATGTTCAATCCAGGGCAACATTTCTAATTTTCATAGCATCTATCTACACCCTATAGAAATACCAATGAAAATAATTTTAACACAATGAACAAAGATTCTCAAACACTACTGCTACTACTAACATCACAAAAATGCAAAACATTAATATTATTATTAGTAGTATTACATGTATAATGTATAGTTAATGTTGAGTGTGGTGGTTGTAAACAAGAGTATAACTTTGTCAAAATTGTTAATATCCAAGCTTTTTTTACACATACAAACACACATTTCTGCATTATATAACATCAACAGTTCTTTGTCCATTTTGAAAAAATAGCTTTGCAAAGGGAAAAAAGATTCATGTCAACAAAACAAAACAAATAAATGACTTATTCTGAATTTCATCCCATTTAGTTGGTAACTAGATTATGTTTACAAGACATGTATGTCCCGACTGCAAATCAAACCATAAAGCTGATGTCCAAAAGTTGTTTTTTTTAATGTGTAAAAATTGAAAATTAGCTTTAACAGTTTTAAAATCTAAGCAGGTCATCCATATCAAAATACTTGTATTTCTACAAAAATACCAATATGCTTGCATTTCTTTGTTAACATCAAGTGGAGTTTGGTCACTGTACTAATAAGGATTTTCAAATCTAAAAAAGTACAAAAATGTGAAGAAAAAAAAAATTTAATGAAAATATAAATATGTCATCAAAAGATGGATAAAAATACACAAGCCAAATTTTATTTGATAAAACTGAGTAGTTTTTGCACAGTTTTGCTGACTTCGGCTGGATGGACACAGTAAAGTACAATCGGATGGAACCAATCAAGCCGTGTCTTAACACTAGTGATTGCCAGAATTTTAATCATAAAAAAATTATTCAATGGAAAGATGTGAGAAGGCAGTGATCAGAAAATGTGAGTGCTTTAGATCACTTGGGCACCCAGAGCCATATCTGCTATGGATTAGTGCTCAATTTTGGTTATGAAAATATTACTAAATAAGGATATATTAAAATAGTGGAGGTATACTAGTTTATCATGTAGTAAATGTACTTAACTCTGATATTGTAAATATTTATAAACAAGAGTGTATCTAGAAATACTAGTCTAGTAACACTATGCTGAATAACCATAATGTAAATATTTATAAATTTGGCAATTTTTTTCAAAATCCTGTCATCATAATTTTAAGTAAGATTAATAAAGTTTTTTAGACACTGGCAATGAAAATTAATTACAAATTACTTTCTACATATATTCAGATGAACCCATAATAAAATATCATGCCATTTTTTTTATGCAAGGGTGTACTCATGAAATGTTTTCTAGTCCAGTATATCGTTTGCTCATAAAACTATTCCTCCAATAACAATCATTAAGAATTGTTTCTACATGGTAGCATGTTCAGGCCATAACCCAGCTGAATTATAAATTTTAAAAAAGGTGGTGGAATAAAATGGTACTTAAATAAAAGGAAAGCAAAAAAAATTAAACATTGTGGCTGATCAAGATTGGACAGATGGATGGACACATACACATCAACACCAAAGTGATTGGTATTTCATGTTTTCAAAAAGGCAGACTCAACAAATAAATGGAAAATATTATGAAATGAATATAAAATTCAAATTTTCAATGCAATCATCATTAAAATATATAAACTTAAACTTAAACTTGATAATAAAACTGGTTATGTGTTTGTACTCTGTGTATGGCACTAAACATATAAAACATTGAACTCCAATTTGTTCTCTTTCCATGTGGTGTGGAAGCAATTGCATATTTCAGTCATTAATTTCATCCTCTGTTAAAGGCCTTAATTAATAGTCCCTCTTCCACCAGATAGCTGAAAAATGAAGAAATTTAATCAATTTTAAAACATTACGAATAAGAAATCTGTGGCAATGTAGCACGATTGCTTGACGTTAATCATTCTTCATTCCCCAAACCATCCCCTTTTTACCACATACACACTAGCTGTTTCCAGGGAAAATATTCTTGACCCACTCACTAGCACAAAAATCCTGTGGCTTGAAGTAAAAATAGTGAAGAGAATATAGCACAACACCTGCAACAAAAACACAGGTAGGATTGCCTATTCCCCTAACTGTTTAACGGCAAGTAAATTCAAGTCATTTTGACTATATATAAATGAACCACAACTCATACTTTGGAAAAGGTTTTCAACAGATTAGGAAAATTATGATTCTGTATGTTTGCTAATTAATAGCAAGGTTCAAGCTTACAAAAGAGAAATTAAATGCTATTACTGCAAAATAAATTTTTTTGCACAATTTCCTGTGTCTTCTACAGGGATTTCAGACAAGGGAAACTTCTGAATGTGCATACAGTCAACCCGGTTATCTCAATTACGTCGGGGGTGTAAAAGAATCGTTGACATAACCGGGTCCTGAGATATCCGGGTCATTAAAAACCGGTAATTTTAAAAAGGTCCTTGAGCATTACTCCTGTCTCTTGCTGGTGTTTACTGGAATCCCCTCCCACTGCATGTTACAATAAAATAAACAAAACACTTAACTGATAATAAAATGAAATGAACTAACCTGGTGTTGTTATCATTTATTCCTTTTTTATCATCATAAGTAATTTATAAAAGAAAAAATATATCTATGAACTCTTTATATCACATGTAGCATATGCATCCATGACTGTAGTGTGCATCACTTATGTCAGATAACACAAGATGCATTTTTATAATTCATGTGAATATTGAAAAACAAATCATGTATGGTTGTACTCTGAGGTTTGAATATGTTATCAGATTGAAAAATGGATCAAAGAATATCACAAACAAGAGAGTGAGAGAGAAACATCCACTGATTGCTTTCAGGCACCCGCCATTCATGCATAATGCGGTGTTAGGTACAAAATAACCAACATTGTATTATATCCAGGTTAATAAATGACAGTATCTCGCAGATAAAGATCAATAAATATTTTTGAAAATACATGTATATGTACATTGACTATGAGTGAAATGACCCTCCTTTCGCTAGCATTGATTACAAAGAGTATTTATTAAAGCAAGTTAATGTTGAGTAGACTACTTACCCCGCAGGCATCAATGCAAGTTTGTATCAATTATGATTCCTGATGGCAAATAAATAGATGCATAGGTGGTGAATAAACACATCCGTTAGTGAGAGCAGTAAACTAATTTTTTGAACTTACCGGAAGGATATCAAATACATAGGTTATTTTATTGCAAAGCAAACCAACCCTGGAAACCAACTTTTGATTTTTTTCAAGTGTGCCGATTCTTTATTTTCTTTTCTGTTTGTTTTTTTTTTGCCAACTTGGATTTCCCTTTACTGGTATTCACAGGAATTTTGAAAATAAATTAAAACAATGGAAGCCAATTTTTCTGCCAGACCTAAATAAGATATATTACAAATAAGAAAACAAAACAAAATTAAGAAGACCTCAAGCATGAGAACTAAATTATGGGGCATCGACTGCCATTGTATAGAAGCCAAGTGCCTGAGATTATCTATTTGTGTGCATATATACAAGCATATATATATATATATATATATATATATATATAGGGTGTTATTCTGCCTAGAAATATATCTGTTCTGTTTATTTTCTGTTGACAAGTACATGTATATGCTGTTTCATGAGAGAGAAAAAAATGTTCCAAAAGAGAAAGCTTTCAAACCAAAACATTGAACTTAAGTATGAAATTTTGCTACAACTTGAAAAAGGCGAAAAGTGTGCTGATTTGGCAAAAAAGTACAACATTCCATCAAACACTATTTCAGGCTGGAAGAAAAATGCTGATAAAATCAAAACTACTTATGAACTTGGACAATTTGGTCCCGATAGAAAGAAAATGCGTTCTGCAAAGTTTGATGATGTCGATGAGGCAACACTAAAATAGTTTAAAAACGTCCATGCCGAAAATATCCCAGTAGATGGCCCTCGTATCCAGCAACAGGCTGAGAAATTTGCAAAAGACTTGGGATACAAACATGGAAAGCATCACATGGCTGGTTAGATCAATTCAAACAGTGCAATAATATATGTTTTAAAACCGTGTGTGGAGAGAGTGCATCTGTTTCAGATGTGACTGTTAAGGAATGGCATAAAGAAGTTTTGCCAAAAATCTTAGACAAGTTCAAGCCATGCGATATATATACAATGCTGATGAAACGGGGCTATTTTGACAATGTCTGCCTAACAAGACGATAGATTTAAAAGGAAACAAATGCCATGGAGGAAAAAAATCCAAAGAGAGAGTAACTTTGCTTTTGGCCGGAAATATGGATGGAAGTGACAAGATCAAGCCATTAAAAATAGGAAAATAAGAAAATCCAAGATGCTTCAAAAACCTGAATAGGTCTTCTCTCTCCGTTGACTATAAAAGCCAGTCAAATAGCTGGATGACAGGTGACTGGATGACAGGTGATATCTTTACCAGCTGGTTATGCAAGTTAGATCGCCACTTACAGTTTGAAAAACGAAAGATCGCATTGATAATAGACAACTGCCATGCTCACCCACGTGTAGAAGGGTTACAAGCAATCACAGTGTATTTTCTTCCTCCCAATGCTACCAGTAAGCTTTAGCCACTCGACCAAGGAATAATTCAGGCTTTTAAAATCCATTATCGGAAAGCTTTAGTTTGCAATTATTTGCTTGCAGTTGAGGAAAAGCGATCCTATAAACAACTCTGCTAGACGCCATCATGTATGCCTGTGCACCTTGGAACAGTGTATCGCCGAAAACCATTAAAAACGGCTGGTTCCATTGTATTATTCCGGAAATTACTGATGAAGATTTCACCAGCAGTGTTTAATTGCACAAGAAATTAAAGAGCCTCAATCAGAAATAGGTCTTGAAGAGATGGCTGATGAGATTGCGGACTCCATAGGCATTGCACGGGATGAATTTTCTAATTATGTTCACGTGGATGATGATGCCAATGCCTATGGTGAACTTACTGATGAGGAAATAATCCAATCGGTGACAACAAAGCAGATACGATCATGCAAGCAAGATGATGATGATGATGATCAGCCTATCACTATCCTGTCCTTACCATATTTTGTATATATATATTGAATCTAATGATAGCAAAATAATGGAATGTAGATAAATTCCCAAGTTATCTTTATATGAATTGAATAATATTGAAAGCATGTTTTCATTTTTCATGTGAAAAAAATCTCTGGCAAATTTTGTCTTTTTTGCTATTCAGAAAAGAGCTGTTTATATTTTAACCTTGTTCAACATTTGAAATATTGTTTATGAAATCTGATCAAAAATTCATGCTTGGTAAATGTCAAACCAGGTAGTTAACACTACTGTTTGTTGAGTGTACATGTGGTATCACTAATTGTATGTAGGTTGTAAACATTATTGACAACACTTACAAAACATATATAATGATATGATTAAAAAAATAAAAACAAACACCACGAAATTAGAAAACAGAAAACATTGTAAATACTTGAGGTAAAAAAACATTATTAGGCCTTTAGGTCTGTTCTTGCAGTTGAAATAGGTGAGTTTTAAGAGTGCTCTTGAATGAGATCACTGTATCTTTGTGCCTAAGTTCATATTACATCCAATACTGATGGCAAAGTACACTTTGCACTTTTTAAAATGTATAAAAAGTAAATACTATTATGGAGATACTGATTTGCATACAGAATATTTTATTGCAACACAATGACTGGATAATTGATTTTTTCAATCAGTGAGTGTGTCTCACAATGGTCAAAATAAAAATAAGCTTATATGTATTGGGATAAAAATCAATGCTTATGTATCATGATACATAATGTATCATGGTATAACTTGCTTATTGTTTACGAGTCCATTCAAATTGTGTGCTCCCCTTTTCTCGATTATGTAGGAATAGTGTTCAAATCTGACCAACTTAGTTTTGATTGGATGCAGTGGCTCTCCACCACATGCAGTGAAATTCACAGATCCAAAGCACAGAAATATCTGCCCGATATCAAAAGGTGTAGATAGGGTTATCACATCATAACCTTGGCTATTGAAGATGGGGGGAAAGGAGATGATAAGTCTTCAATCTATTATAATGGGAAAACTTCCAAAAAACAAGCAAAGAAGACATTAAAACAAAAGCTCCTAATGGTCATCCAAGAATCAAAAGCAGCAACTTAAAAATTTCCTACAGAAAACTTTATCAAAAAGACCATGTCTGTACCAGCTGCAGGGTTCCTGCCACAATGTTAGAAAAAGATTTAAGACCTTTTGCCGACTTTTTCCATGCCAAAACATAAAAATTGCCAGACCTAACCCTGTAACAAGTTTCTTAACAAAATCGGAAATTATATCAACATTTTAAAAGGTTTAGAATAAATACAAACGAAATGTTTTCTGCAAAAGTCAAGAGTGCTGAATCTAAAACAGATCTCATCTTCAATATATCTTTTCTGATAAATTCTCAGAGGGCACTGAAACACATACACCATCCACCAATTTTATCATTTTTCTTGGTCACTTGCAAAACCTTTACCTCATATTTCTTACATATGAGTAGATAGAAATGTTGAGTGAACATTAAACTATAAGAATAAATACACTTTTCCTGTGATCCAGTACTTCGGAAGCCTTTCTGTGCATTTTTATCAAGTGGCCCCCCTCCACCATGTTTGTATGAAATACTGTATTCTTTAGTCATACACATGTTGAAATTAAAATTTAATGTTCTATGCATAATTTGTGTCAAGAAAATTCAAAACTGAACTCATCTTTTTGACATTGTTTCAAATAAATTCACACCATGCATCCAAACACATGCACCATCCATGATTTTAATACTGGTCTTTGGTCACTTTTTGCAAAATCTTAACCTTGTGGTTATTTCAAGCTGAACTTTTCACATATTTCTTACACTAAATACTGCCATAATTCTACAAAAGATGTCAGTCACATGACAAAATTCTCAAAATATTCCTCATTCACTCTTTCATAGCGTACAGGTTTTCAATTAATTTATTATTACAGTAAAATCTGCATTTCTATGGTGTAAATAGTGTATGTTGCAACACTGAATTTTGGGTGTCCATTTTTAATTACTTTCTTAATAATTCTGATAAATTTTGAATAATATACAGTTCATGAAATGATATTAAATTCTGAAATCAGAGTGCAAGAGATGGAACTGGCACAGAGTTCTCACAAAATATTTATAATCATTTTATTTTCTAAATAAAGTGATATGTACAGATCAACTGTTTGTTCTTTATAATGTCGATGTTCAGAATAGATTGATATTCACAATCTATGCCATGAATTGGTTTTCTTTTCTTCAAAATAATTTAAATTTTACCTCTTTTATGCATATACTAAACAGTAAAAGTTTAAGTTAAATAGCCTACCAATACCTCTAGAAATTATGTCTTTTGTAAATACAAGTCTGAGTCTAACCTTGAAAATACCTTACACAAAAAACTACCCATCATTTAAATACATTTAGTATAATAAATAAATATGTGTGTATTATCTGATTCCTTAGTATAAATGTTCACTTTGTTATAAAATGTGTTTGTGTGTGTTTATGAACTCAATTTATGCTGTATTATTGCTAATATTAACATTTTTACAGACCCACATACTTGAAAGAATTACTGTTCTTGCTAACAAAAAATCAATTCAAGAATGTCAAAATAAAATAAAATCTAATGAAATTAAAATAAAAAATCACTAGCACAACACAAACTTAAATTACTGTAATAATCCATGAAATGGAAAAGGTAGAGTAATCCGCAAAGAGTCAGCAAACAGCAATCAAGATTGTGTGGCCTTCTCCCGCAAATTTATTAGCTAATGCCCAAAGAGCTCCAACAAGAGGAGTCACATTTCTGGTTTCCAAAAACAACAAAAATTTAAGACTTTTTCCAGACTTTTTAGTCATTTAAAATAATTTTCAGACCTTTTCAAGGCCTGGAAAAGCAATTTTTAAATTTTAGACTTTTTCCAGAATTCCATACACATGTGGGAACCCTGCAGTGTGATGAAGTTAAAAATGCCGAAACTCTTCATATATATTATATAAGCATCAACTGAATTTTGCTCTCTGAAATTTCTTTCATTGTTGCATGCAATATATAAATCAAATTAATTTTAAATGCATGCAGTGTGGTGACCCTGACTGAATTTGATGATACAACAAATATATAAATTATTATTATAATTGTTTGCAATAGATTTAAACTATTTCCTGCTTGTTAAAGCCCACGACTGTTCAGTTTCCAGCTCTGGGCCACATAATCCCTGCCCATGCACATCACCTTGGTGAAAATAGTGTTTGGTCTTGCCCAAAAATAATTGTTGAATATGTCACAGTGCGAGGTTGACTAACCAGGGAATGCCACAGATCTGGTCTGGGTAGGTGATGCCAGGTTTTCTTGGTGACTCTCTTTATACTTGCAACTTGCATCAGATCCCATATAGCTAAAACAAAGTGAATAAAAAAATTTAAAAAGTGTCATGAGTGCAAGTAATATATTCAAAATGGTCTCCTCAGTTTGTAATTACTACAAGAAATATGATCTATGAACTAAGCAACTAGCTGGAGTGCTATGTTGTGATGAGGCTTTGAGCAAGGCATTGCCTTGGATTTTGGTTTTTCATGTGCTGATGTGCCACTGTACACCAATTAATCAATCAGTCAGTCTTAATTCACGATTTTGCTTACTGAATGCATAATTATTTTAGTTTTTCCATCCTGAGAGTAAACTGACTTTCTATCCAGTTTCAATCTTCTTTTCAACATGTATCAGAACATATGTTCAAAGAATCTAAACAATATTATACCAACCAAACTGAAGGCCTGTGTTGCTCACTAGTATAAGGATTCCATCGTAATGTATCACTACATCTCACCTGTGTCCATGTGGGTTTGTGTCTTGGTAATTGAGAAAGTTTTCCAGCAGCCTCCCATGGGTCCTCCAGCAGATATCCTGTCCACCATGTAGAGCCTATCATATGCTGAAAAATGGTTTTAACCCCACAACCACCACCACAAACAATCCGAATCTGCAAAGGATCAGATGTTATTTTAACAGGCAAACAAACCTGTATACATGATAAATTGTTTACTTCATTATGCTAGCAGAATAATTGGTTTGGTTTTGTGGGTTCAATGCCATCTTTCAGCACATGATAGACTATACATGGTAGCTTGGATATCTGATGAAGGAATAACCCAAGAAGACCGCAGGAAAACCACAGACCAATAGGAAGCTAATGGAAAACTATTTCACATACCCACATTAGACTCAAAATCACATACACAGAGGTGAGATATAAGTGATCTGAAAAGGCGAGAACCTTAAACCATTTGACCACCTAGGGATCCCTTAACAGAATGAAGTTAATATTTAAAATAAATAAATATGCTATACAATTTTAGACTCAAGAAACAAATATTCTTTCACAGAAACAACAAGATTTCTTCTCTGAATTTTAGTTTCAAGAAAAATGTAATTTTCACCAAAACCAGGTTGTTGTTGCTGTTGTTGTTGTTGGGCTTAACGCCATTTTTCAGCACATGATAGGCATTTCATGGCAGCCAGTATTAATGGTGGAGGAAGAAACCGGGAAATCACCGGAAAGAACCACCGACCCACAAGAAGCTACTGGCAAGCTTTCTCACATATCTACATTCGCCGAATCTTAGACTCAAACTCACGCATACAGAGGTGAGATGGCAGTGATCCGTAATGGACAGCGCTTTAGACCACTCGGCCCCCTCCAAAAACCAGGTAAAGAAAATAATTCACAGTACATGATGCTATGAAACCAATACAAAAGAAAAGTTCAGTACATCATTATCAAAATATGGTAGACTTAAAAAGTTATATATAATCCTGCATTAGTTATCCACATTCAGCACACATGTGTATAAGACAAATACATTATCGGGCAGGGGAACAATTTGGGTGAAACAGTCATCCCGGTAGCTTTCATTTTACCCAAATATGCAAAGAAAGCAAAACTGACTTCACCTTTCATGAGTTGCTGTCCCCACCCCCACCCCATATTTTCCATGAAGTTCTTTAGCAATTTGGAATACAATATCAACTCGTCTTTTCTATCTTTTAAATGAGCTGTGTAAAACTATTATGACAACATTTCATGTTTCTGATCAACTTGAGTAAACCATAATAATTATTTATGTTTATAATTATATAAGCACTGCAAGATACCTACCAAAAATGTATACATAAAACTTAAAGTGAATAACCATGCCTTTGTATCCTAATGTAGAGTAAATACTTTGTGGAGGTTGATAGGCCGATTGCCATTAAAGGCAAACAGGTTTATTTCATATTTCATCCAATAAATGTAAAGAGAAGACTGGTACCTTGTTATCTGTCACTCATTTTGACAGTAAAACTATCTTCAAGGTTACCATTTTTGCAAAAGCAAAGTCAAAAAACAAATTTGATGAACAAAACTCTGGGTAAAAATTTATAATATTGAAATGAAGTTTAATAAGTATTTCTTTAATTTCCGTATTATTGGTCCTGAGCTTTAATAAAATTACTGTTTTAAGCAACAGTTTCAAACATTCTCAATTCTGCCCACCCTACATTCACTTCTTCATATTTCCCCCAATGTTTCCTCTTCTGGCAAGGCAAAGGTCACTGTGCCCAAGATTGCTCTGGTGGCCTAAGTAATTAGAGTGTCTGCCTTGGATATAAGAGGTCATGCTTTTACTGAGTCATATGAAAGACTTACACAAATGTACTAGCAGCTGCCTTGCTTGGTGCTCAGCATTAAGAGGTTAATGTTAGGACTGATAAGCCTGGTGTCAGGATCATGTGACTGATGCCACATGTCTGCAGCATGATGCCCTAGTGCTAGACATCACTATAAACTATCACACTGAAGACACCATAGCGATGTGACTAAAATTGTTAAAGCTACATTGAAAATCTAAACCGCAAACACAGGGTGCCCAAAACTACGAGTTTTTTTTATATTAAGGAATATCCTTGCATAAAGCTTGTACTGCTAAATGAATCAAATCAAACCTCTTCTGTTCTTCCTCTGTGGTCCAAACTTCATACATTGTGAATTTGTTGCTATCAATATAGCTCCGTACACTGATACTGAAAGAATGTAAAATAATGTTGTAACTATACATAATGTACCTTAACATATGTAGACAGTATCATTAGTTATATAAAATTTATTCTGTCTGGTGCTTACAGTACTCTCTTAATTATATCTAATCCATGTCTGACTAATGCTGACAGGAACATTCTAATTGTACCTAATCAATACAGAATTTATATGCTGACAAGAACATTCTAATTGTACCTAATCAATACAGACTTTATATGCTGACAGGAACATTCTAATTGTACCTAATCAATACTGACTTTATATGCTGACAGGAACATTCTAATTGTAATTAATCAATACAGACTTTTTTGACAGCAACATTATAATTATATATCATCAATGCTGACTTATGCTGAAAACCAATGTTATAAATATACCTAATTAATGATGACTTACGCTGACAGCAATGTTATAAATATACCTAATCAATGCTGACTTACGCTGACAGCAATGTTATAAATATACCTAATCAATGCTGACTTATGCTGACAGCAATGTTATAAATATACCTAATCAATGATGACTTATGCTGACAGCAATATTATAAATATACCTAATCAATGCTGACTTATGCTGACAGCAATATTATAAATATACCTATTCAATGCTGACTTATGCTGACAGCAATGTTATAAATATACCTATTCAATGCTGACTTATGCTGACAGCAACATTCTAATTATACCTAATCAATGCTGACTTATGCTGACAGAAATGTTATAAATATACCTAATTAATGCTGACTTACGCTGACAGCAATGTTATAAATATACCTAATCAATGCTGACTTATGCTGACAGCAATGATATAAATATACCTATTCAATGCTGACCTATGCTGACAGCAATGTTATAAATATACCTAATCAATGCTGACTTACACTGTCAGCAATGTTATAAATATACCTAATCAATGTTGACTTATGCTGACAGCAATATTATAAATATACCTAATCAATGCTGACTTATGCTGACAGCAATATTATAAATATACCTAATCAATGCTGACTTATGCTGACAGCAATGTTATAAATATACCTATTCAATGCTGACTTATGCTGACAGCAATGTTATAAATATACCTAATCAATGTTGACTTATGCTGACAGCAATGTTATAAATATACCTAATTAATGCTGACTTATGCTGACAGCAATGTTATAAATATACCTAATCAATGCTGACTTATGCTGACAGCAATGTTATAAATATACCTAATCAATGCTGACTTACGCTGACAGCAATGTTATAAATATACCTATTCAATGCTGACTTACGCTGACAGCAATGTTATAAATATACCTAATCAATGTTGACTTATGCTAACAGCAATATTATAAATATACCTAATCAATGCTGACTTATGCTGACAGCAACATTCTAATTATACCTAATCAATGCTGACTTATGCTGACAGAAATGTTATAAATATACCTATTCAATGCTGACTTATGCTGACAGCAATGTTATAAATATACCTATTCAATGCTGACTTATGCTGACAGTAATGTTATAAATATACCTATTCAATGCTGACTTATGCTGACAGCAATGATATAAATATACCTATTCAATGCTGACTTATGCTGACAGCAATGTTATAAATATACCTAATCAATGCTGACTTATGCTGTCAGCAAGGTTATAAATATACCTAATCACTATTGACTTATGCTGACAGCAATATTATAAATATACCTAATCAATGCTGACTTATGCTGACAGCAATATTATAAATATACCTATTCAATGCTGACTTATGCTGACAGCAATGTTATAAATATACCTATTTAAAGCTGACTTATGCTGACAGCAACATTCTAATTATACCTAATCAATGCTGACTTATGCTGACAGCAATGTTATAAATATACCTATTCAATGCTGACTTATGCTGACAGCAATGTTATAAATATACCTAATCAATGTTGCCTTATGCTGACAGCAATGTTATAAATATACCTATTCAATGTTGACTTATGCTGGCAATAAGATTATAATTATACCAAATAAATGAATTCTTGTACTGACAGTAACATTATACTTATACCAGATCCATGCATTCTTGTGCTGATGGTAACGTAATTATACCAAATCCATATATTTTTGTTCTAACAATAACATTATTATTATTATTATTATTATTATTATACCAAATCAATAGAGTCTTGTAATGACAGTAACATTACACCAAATGCATGTACTAAGGGTAACATAATAATTATACCATATCCAATATTCTTGTGCAGACAGCAATATTGTAATTATATCAAATCCACCTTGTGTATGCTCCAAAAATGTAAGATCCATGTTAAAAAGTTGTCAGCATAAGACATGGATTTTGAACAATTATACCAAATCCATAAATACTTGTGCTGACAGTAACAATATAATTTTACCTAATCCATGTATTCTTGTGTTGACATTAACATTATAATTGCACCAAATCCAAGTATTCTTGTATTGACAGTAACATTATAATTAAACCAAATCAAATCCATGCATTCTTGTGCTTGTGCTGACAGTAACAGTATAATTTACCATATCCATGTATTCTTATGCTGACAGCATGATTATAATTATACCAAATTTATGCCTTCTTGTGCTGACAGTAAAATTATAATTATACCAAATCCATACCAAAAAATGTATCTCCTCAAGAAAAAAAATAATTAGGCAATATAATTTCATGTTGTATGTATATTGTCAAGACTGGTTTAATGTCCTTGACTCATGTTACTTCATTCCAAATACTCCCTGACAACAAAAAATACATTTCCTCCAAGGGCTGTTCCAGTAAAATACACTGCGACCAAGATGAAACTTAGAATTTGCATCATTTTCCTAGGGACTCTTTAACTGCTTAGAGTTACCTGGCATAGTTTTAAAAAATGTACCTTCCATGGGTGACATGTTAAAATGGGTGTACTATCTGAAATATACCTCAGGCATCCAGGAGTACTGTTGGTTGCTTCTATATAGGCCCGTGTGGCATTTCTAAAATCCTCCTTCTTGTCAGCCTTAATTTCCATGTCAACTTGTAACAACAGCAACTGCATGAGAAAATTTCATGAATGTCAGCAATGAATTTGTACTAAAAGACACCATAATAAAATCTCAGCAATTTCTGTAAAGCATGCCTTGTATTTTATGTTGTTTCAATGAACATAGCTTGCCTTTTTGGATTTCAAATAAGCAAATAAAATATGTTAAAAAGATACTCAGCATATCAAACTGATTAAGCTGAAAATGAAAAATGCTGCATGACTCTCAGAAAAGAACCCATGAGATCATTAAGTGTAAATACAACAACAATAGCTGGATAAAGATGTAAAGCTGACAAAAGATGTGATGTGATTATGATTTTTAATGTAGCTGTAACAAGTTTTTAGTCATATTACTACAATGTCTGTAGAGTGGCAGTTTATAGTGATGTCTAGCACTTAGGCATCAAACGCTGACATGTAGCATGATGTCCCACCCAGTCACATTATCTTGACACCAGGCCTACCAGTCCTAACACTAACCTCTTAATGCTGAATGCCAAGCGAGGCACCTATTAGTACCATTTTTGTAAGTCTTTGGTATGACTCGACCAGGTATTGAACCCACAATCTTCTGCATCCTAGACAGATGCTCTAACCTCTAGGCCACCGGAGCAGTTGCTTACAAAAGAGGTTTGTGTGCAAGTTGTATTCTGTATTCTCAATTGTTTTTTGTCTAATACAATTCTGCAAATATAACAAAGATATTAACAAATATAACAAAATTGTATCCAATTTTAAAACAACACACACACACACACTCAACAGTGCATATCTGAAAATATACAGATTTTGTGAAGATTTGATCCATGAAAATGTAATGTAATGTGTGTGTTTTTGTACGTATGAGTTGGATTTGTAATGCAGCTTTAACAATTTTCAGTCACATCACTACAATGTCTGCAGGGTGGCAGTTTATAGTGATATCTAGCACTGGGTCATCATGCTGCAGACATGTAGCATCATGTCCCACCCAGTCACATTATCTGACACTAGTCTGACCAGTACTAACACTGACCTCTTATTGCTGATCTCCAAGTGAGGTATGTACAAGTACCATTTCTATAAGTCCTTAGTATTTATTAGTCAGGGTTTGAACCCATGACCTCCCGCATCCAAAGTGGATGTCCTAATCACTTAGGCCACTAGAGTGTTTAAAACTTTTAATTATTATGAATTACACCACACATTAAACAATTACTATAATGATAGCAATTAGTAATTATTAGCACTGACATACTACAAATTTATGGGTCATTAGGAAATTGGCGTAGATGACTAATCTAACTGCAATTATTATAATTCATGTTTCATTCAATTGAAAATCTAAATTTTTAATAGTACAGTAGCAAAACTTCAAATATATGCTGACTTAACCCATCTAATTGCAATTAATATCCATAAATGAAAACCATAACAAAACTTAAAGTAACAATCTAATTTGATCAATCTAACTAGAATTGTATAGGTGCTGTCTCATTTTAAAGAAATCAAAAACAAATCTACTGAACTTTGCTGATTTGACCAATCTAACTACAAATTATAATGCTGGTTGCATGTTACAGATAATAAGATAAATTGCACAATAACAAAACATACTGTATTCTCAGCATCAGTATCCACTTCCTCATCCACCACACCATCAAAATTCACCTACAGTCAAAATAAGAAAACAGTTATCTGTAGTTTGTGTTTATAAAGTATATTGAGAACTGACAGGCATCATGAGTTTAACTCCAGAAGGGAAAGTGTAAATACTGACGGATGGATGGATAAATAAACACCCCCACCCCAAAAATATTGCATCTGAAAACTGAATCGCAAAAGGCACATCTTCATCAGTGGTTTAATATGTGTATGAAATTTCAAAGATATATTAATAACATGTTTTTAATTAACCCCAAGAAGCCGAAGTGTAGATAATTACAAATTAAACAAATAAATTTACAAGCAAAAGTCTGATTTAGACTACTAGTCTAAAATGCATACCAAATTTCAGAGATATCAAGAGATGGTTGGAGGTATGCTCCAGAAGCAAACAATAATGGATGGATGAACAGACAAAAAGATGAAAACATTAAAAATATTGAAATTGATGAATTTTGAATAGCAAATGGCATTTTTATAGCCAAGTCTGAGAGAGAGAGAGAGAGAGAGAGAGAGAGAGAGAGAGAGAGAGAGAGAGAGAGAGAGAGAGAGAGAGAGAGAGAGAGAGAGAGAGAAAGGTGAAAAATTTTCTTAAACCATTTGTCCTATACATAAATATGATTTAGCATGTCAGTACAATAATGGCTATATGGTACTGATTAATAGTTAAACTTTATAAGTGATAGATGGGCTGACTGACAAATGGAACTCATTTCTACATTCCCCACCATATAGTCTGGTCCCTTTCATCAAATGCAAACCCTTCTCAACATACAAGTGTAGGCTAAACCTAACAGTCACATTGTCTTAACTCTAATAATTGGGACTAATTTCATTAAAAAAATTCATTTTAAAAAAGACATACTTAGGTTTCTTGATAAATCTCTAAAATAAATATTTTAGTATGGATGATATTCAAATATAAGTATTTAGTGTGTTTCTTCTTTTCTGATACATGGAAACAACATTTAAATATAAAAACTAACCCTGTTCTCCATTCTGTCAAGCAATGTTGCTAGTCTGTCAACTTGTGTCTCCAATCTCATGCTGACAAAGGATGCTGAAATTAAAAAAAATATAATCTGAGTGAGTCCTACATGTAAAGAGATTGTTGCTTTTGTTTGCCTTCATACATCTGCAATGTGTAGGGCTACAAAAAATCCTTTATCTAACTGCTCACACAGTTGAAGATTTTTCTGGGAATGTAAAATATCACCATTTGCACTGAAAAAATATGCAGACATGGGACAAAAAATTTTAATTGCTGTGCAATTTCAAGAAATTTTTCATAATTTACATGTAAGTCAAAAATTGTAGGATTTTTCATTTCTTTTTGGTTTGGTGTCTTATGGCAAACCAAGACAAGTAGGTTATTTAGTATTGAGACAATTGGAGCAAAGTGGCCTTGCCAAGGACCTGATCCATCCATGCTGGTCTGATGGTAAGATTCAAACCTGACCCATTTCAGTTGCATGTCCATCATGCTAGACCACTGAGCCATGGCAGTTCCAGTCTGATTGGTGGGTCTTCTTGCTCTGGCAATTCTGTTCATGGCTTCATTTAGAGTTATTTTTCCCTCTCTGTTATAAGCCTGGCACAAAGGTTCAATATCCTGAGGTTACAGCAGGACTTTATTGTGAATCTCTGCTGCTAAACTTAGGTGATTTTTCACGATTTTTCAGCCTCTGGAGAAATAATCAGAATTTGTTGACCATTTGGATTCACTTTCTTCTGCAAGACTAAAAGGGACTTAAAGCAGTCTTGTGCTGATTTTGTGAGTGTATACAGTAGTCTATGATAGGGGCCATGCTGATGGCAATTTTTGTGTCTATACAACAGCTGATGGGCACTGTCTTGATGGCAATTTTGTGTGTCTCTACAATAGCTGATAGGAGCTTTCTTGATGGCAATTTTGTGTGTCTCTACAATAGCTGATGGGCACTGTCTTGATGGCAATTTTGTGTGTCTCTACAATAGCTGATAGGAGCTGTGCTGATGGCAATTTTGTGTGTCTCTAAAATAGCTGATAGAAGCTGTGCTGATGGCAATTTTGTGTGTCTCTACAATAGTTGATGGGCACCATCTTGATGGCAATTTTGTTTGTCTCTACAATAGCTGATAGGAGCTGTCTTGATGGCAATTTTGTGTGTCTCTACAAAAGCTGATGGGCACTGTCTTGATGGCAATTTTGTGTGTCTCTACAATAGCTGATAGGAGCTGTGCTGATGGCAATTTTGTGTGTCTCTACAATAGCTGATAGGAGCTGTGCTGATGGCAATTTTGTGTGTCTCTACAATAGCTGATGGGCACTGTCTTGATGGCAATTTTGTGTGTCTCTACAATAGCTGATAGGAGCTGTGCTGATGGCAATTTTGTGTGTCTCTACAATAGCTGATAGGAGCTGTGCTGATGGCAATTTTGTGTGTCTCTACAATAGCTGATGGGCACTGTCTTGATGGCAATTTTGTGTGTCTCTACAATAGCTGATTATGGCTGACTATAACAGCTGTGTATTATATACCAAGACAGGTTTTAAAAACCATTTTCAGCAATTCCCAACTTTGAAAATACAAAGGTATTTCTGAGTTAAATTTTAGTAACTTTACATCTTTAATTTATAAAAAGGTCCTTAGGACTACATCAAACACAGAATTGTGTTGATGATGGGTGTTACTTTGTTGCTCTTTTTCTTGAAAAGCTAATGATTAAAAAAATTACCATACTATGTCATTGGTAGCTGTATAGTGACATAGCTGCATCATGACACTTAACATACAGAAGCAAGAAGTGTAACAAATATTGTTAATGTACTCAATGACAATACCTTCACTTGCAGACTGTGCTAATCCACTTATCTGTCTCTTTGCCCTGCGTACAACACGGCCTGGCACAATGGCAACATCTGGCTTTGTTATAATGTCAGATATGTGAACTGGTGTAATGTTGCTGAAAGCAAAAGTGGTTCCTAAATTAATTAGGACATTTATTTTGACAGTCATTGCTGTTAAAAAAAAAATTTTTAAAAATGGCTTATTTTGTTGAAACCAGACTTTGTTCCAATATTTATACGCAATTAGGCTGACTATATTTTCTTCAAAATATGACAGTACATGTATCAATTTTATGGACTAAGGTCTGACGATAATGATAAAAGTAACATCAGAAATGTATGAATGGAACTAGGATGCCTTAACACAGTGCCTGTAAAATGAACTAAATCAAAACCTAACCTAGGTGTGACATGCAGGTGTATGGATGGACATACACATGGACAGACATAGACAACACTATATGCCTCTAC
Source organism: Potamilus streckersoni (assembly GCA_016746295.1). Lineage (NCBI taxonomy): Eukaryota > Metazoa > Mollusca > Bivalvia > Unionida > Unionidae > Potamilus > Potamilus streckersoni. Next base: position 143,267 of record JAEAOA010001076.1, on the reverse strand, counting down.
CAATGTCCTACTGGATTACTGTAAAAGATACACAAAGGAAAACATCTTTTTTTTAGCTCTGCTTATTTTTTAAACCACAACATATATATTATACAATTATAGATCCTTCTTTAGACATAAAATGTTATGAAACTGTAAAAGGTAAAGTTTTGACAAGTTTTATGAAAAAAATTTTGTAACAAATACAATTAAAAGTATTTAACAAATATAACTGACCAAATTACAAATCACAGTGTATGCACAATTTTAAACAGTGACTGTTGTCTACTACACTGAGGAAAACACAAATGAGTTTCAGTCTAGAGAAGTAAAGTTACCATTATTAGTGTGGCATCATTGGTACCAACCTTTATTCAGCAATTACACTGCTTATTTCAAGTGGAAATGATGACTCTTAATGTCAATTTCCTTTCAGGACATCAGTCATAAATAGATAGCTACCATTTTACATTAAAATCTCATTTTGTCTTAACTAATAATTCCTTTAATTTTTCTATTATGCTGTTTGGAAATTACCAGCATAACTTGTCAGTGTTGCACCTTGAGTTTGGTTGTTGCTGTTGCTGTGGGGTTTAATGCCATTTTTCAGCACACGATAGGCTATACATGGCGGCCAGTATAATTGGTGGAGGAAGAAACCGGAAAATCACCGGAAAAAAACACCGACCCACGAGAAGCTACTGGTAAGCTTTCTCACATATCCACATTCCCCGAATCTTAGACTCGAACTCACGCAGACAGAGGTGAGATGGCAGTGATCCATAACAGACAGCGCTTTAGACCACTCAGGGGCCCCTTTTTGAGTTTGGAAATTAACAGTATAACTTGTCACCTTGCGTTTGGAAATTACCAGAATAATTTGTCAATGTTATACCTTGAGTTTGGACAATACCAGTTTAACTTTTCAACATTGTACCTAGAATTTGGAAATTACCAGCATAATTTGTCACCTTGACTTTGGAAATTACCAGTATAATTTTTCAGTGTTGCACCTCGAGTTCAAGATTTTTTTCTTCTATATCCCTCAAATCTTGACCTAGTGTGCATCTACACATGCTTTTTCATCATAAAAACATAAATAGGCCTACAACTGTCCATATCTATTCTGGCATCAGCAAAAGACAAAGTTTATTGAGGTGATAAAAACAATAATGTAAATTCATTTTCGAACAATGTATCTGATACTGAAAACATTCAAGGTTTATGGTAACAAGCCAAGCTGCAATGGTAAATCTTTGCTGGCTGTTAGTGTAACATATTTTTGAGTTAAAGTCACCCTAGAAAAAGGAAAAATTTAATTTAATTTAAGGCTGAAATAATGACAAAAGAGACTAAATTTATGCAAATATACAACATAATTTAATTAATGATTAATTAATTTAATTAATGATTTATTAATTTGAAAAAAAACAACCAAAATTTTCTACTAAATTATGTTTTTCAGAAAATATTCACCTAACCATATTAACATTAGGGATAAAAACCAATAACCTCCTGAATCTAGCCCTACTAAAAGAAGTTTCTGTCTTTATCATGTAGACAAAGGTTGATAACTCATGCTCACTACCTCCACCTACCAACTCTAGGTATCACCAATTTTTAAGCTGTTCTAATAAAGATTATTGCATAATGGGATGAATTGGAGGGTCTTTAAGTTATGTAATCAGTTAAATATCCTTGCAGAAACAATTTACTAGAAAAATTTGCTTTTGCTTTTGAAAACAACCCACATGAACTGTTCCAGTAGTCAGTGCCAACCGTGCAATCATGCATGGCTGAGTAATGGAACTAAGTTGTTAATTGATTACCTTACTGTTGTAATCTGGAGAGCTGAGGCCAAATGCAGGATGTTGTTCTTAGGTGTTATAAGTAATATAGAGAACAAATGTGGTCCACGGAGGCTTTTGAGTATTTGATTAAAAATCAGCTTTACTTTGGTGGAGGTAAAATAAAAAAACCAATCAAATAATAATCTTGGCAGATAAAATTCAGTAAATATTTTTATTTTTTGTCTTTTTTAATTGCAATTGCACTGTTCAATATATTTCAAGTTAAAGTTTAATGAACAGTAATTGAGCTGATCCTTGTTCACATGGATACAGATTGTAGAAGTTTCTCATTTATCATTTCTTACTCTTATGATAACATGTATTTACCCAAATGTACATTGTTTTTCAAACATAATTATAACATATTTACATATAAGTTATGACATGAATAATACCAATATAAATTGTCCATCATCGTCAACATCGACAAATGCATTAATAGTCTGAAAAATGAAAGAATATGGATAGAACTTTTGTTAGATATAACATTCTAAAATCCCAGCCCCCTTTATAAATAATCTTTACTGTAAATCTTTTACCTCTCCTTTCGTGCTTGCTCATCGAGACTATCTGAAGCTGATTCAAGAGGCCTTTGTAGAGCAGAAGTTTGGTTGATAACTTCAGACATCAAAAAACGTGTGATAAATTTGTCTATTCGAGACTTCTGGGGATAACTCTGGAGAGAAATATAAAAAAATTAAAAACTATGAGCCTTCTGAGAAAGTAAATACTATGTAGTTGACAAAATGTTTTGCAGAACTTCTATTTCATACTCATTATAAAAGAGAACTATTGTCCAAGTATATCAACCTGCTTGTTTGTAACCCCCTATCGATTTCAATAATGGAATTCTTTAATGTGATAAAAAGTGCAAGGAACTTAGTCAATTCATTCAATTATTCGTATTTTCTAACCAGACTCTGAGTAGAAAGACCCTAACACTGTCATCGTCTGCGCATTTCATGCTTAAAGAAAGTTTTCAATATAATAGACGGCGATGCACAAGACCCATTTCCAGTTCCTGGACAAGTTCATTTTCAGCAAACTGGTGTATGCACGACTATATATATATATATATATATATATATATATATACATATATATGTCGTCTGCTTCCAATATAATTCCAAACTCAAGGTTATGGTAATTAATGGAATTATCCAGCAGTTACTGAATAGGATGAACTACATTATTATATTTTCTGATGGAAATAAACTAGCCCATAGTGTACGAAATATGGTGCCTTGTTAGTATGGGAAGCTTGTTAAGCATGAAAAGTGCATGGCGATGCTAGTATTAATGCCATTCTGGTCGCAGTCAGGTTAGAAATAATAAATCAATGATTCAATTGACTTTGTTCTGTGCACTTTTTATCACCTTAAATGTTTTCATTATTGAAATCAGTAGGGGGTACAAACAAACAGGGATGTAGAGTCAGACTATAGTGCATGCTTTGTGATAGCTAATTCCCATATATGAGCAAGGTATTTCCTAAGGACTCACACCACAATTAATCATGTATTTCCAGGATGATTGCTTATTTTTGTTGGTTTTAACATCACTTTTGTACATTTCTGGCAATATCAGACAGAAATTGGAGCTAAGTGCCTTTCCTGGGCGGGACTGAACCTGCAACCTCTGAAGTATGAGCCTGATGTTCTAATGACCGATCTACCATGGCTTCCTTTCCGGAATGAGCCAAAAAATATATGCAAGTACAAGCCCCTATTTATTTTTGAATGTTTGATTAAAATATATACAAACCTCAACAATAAGGTTATTATGCTTTAGAAAATTACAATGCATGTCCCACTGATTTATACTATGAATTGAGTACCATATATATATACTTGCTTGTAAGTCAAGTCAAACTACAAAGAACAAATATCCTGATCTTTCATAGCATAATGCACCTGCAGATCAGGGTCTATGTTTATTCTACTGATTACTCCTAACCAGTGGCAAAGACCCAGATCTGCAAGTGCATTATGTGCTGGCGAAGATGGTTTGTGCAGTTTGCAGTTGGACTCAACTTATAAGTGAGTACAGATGGTATTTCTTTGGAGAATGAATATATCAAGTTGTGATTTACCTGCTCTATATCCTGATTGGCATGGGGTTTTAATAGGGATTATTTCAAAGTGTCATCTCTTTCATCTTTTTTTCACCTTTACTGATATTAAATATTTTTGACCCAATTATTTAGTGCACTTTGGGTTGATGTACAATTACAAATTTCTATGGCCATTTATTCCTTTATTGTTGCATCTATACATTTTAATTTCCTAATGTCCAGAAATACTGTCTGATAATAAAGAAGGAGAAATATGGTACAACTTAAATGAAGCCAAATTATCCAGCTTTTCAATCCTAAATTATGATCAGAAAATAATAAATACAGTAGCAGACATCATTTATGAAGGATTCTCCCTCTGCTAATGGGTAAACAAATCCAAGTTCTTCCGAAGCTTTACACTAATATATTATACCTACATGTGTTGTTGTTTTGGCTTTAACATCATTTCTCAATTACGATAGGCTATACACGGTGGTCAGTATAACTAGTGAAGAAAGAACTCTGGGAAAACTCCCGTAAAAACAGCCAACCCATCCTGAGATTGTGATCAGTAATGATGAGCATTTTAGACCACTTCGCTGCCAATTACCAATGAAAGCTATCCAAGGCCACTATACCGCCACATTGAGAGATAACAAAATAAACATCTCCCTTATAATTATAGACTAACTAAAGTACTGCATTACCCTCCTGACAGTTTGTACCCTCCCCAAAATTAAAAACAAAAAGGCTTCAAGGATACAAAAGCTTAGTCAATTCATTAATCAATTTATAATTTCTAACCTCATTATTGCCAGAAAGTCTCTAACAATTTGTTTTGATTGCATTTCAAATCCAAGCAGAATTTTCACAGGAAAGAAATAAATGAAAAACCAGGATGTTCCATGTCCTTTTCTAGATCTTGGAAAAGTCCATTTTCAGTGGAAGGATGAAGTCCCTTGGACTACAGAATAAAAAGCAAAAAGAAATATCATCTGCATCCAATATCTGCAATGTTTAGTTTACAATAAAATGAACCAACAAGCATATAGAAAATAATGTACTACATCACTCTTGCTGTCTTAAACAGATTTTTCCATGCAAATATGGTGACCATTTTAATTGATAATCTTCCATTCAGAAATGTGAAGGAGATGATGGTGTTGGAGGACCCCAAGTGACAAGCTGTTTAAAATAAAATTGATGAATAAAATGACTATATTTTGTGCTTTTCATCTTGAAAATTGTGAGGAGGGTACAAACTGTGGTGAGGGTGGGTGAATGCTGTAAATGATTTTGAGAGGGATGTATGTACAAGTTTTTTTTCTTTGCACTCATAATGAGAATCTTCTGACATTTTGATGCTGAAACTAATCATGAAGCCAGATTAACTCCTTTGTCCATACACTTTAAAAACTGAGCCATTCCCAACAATACCTGAGAGGTTGATGCAAGGATGCTATTGATTTTCTTATTCAAATCTTCCAATATTCCATACAACTCCTGAAACTCCCCCAGGTGTTTGCAAAAATAGTCACACAGCTCTCCGGTGTCAATGTTACTGAAAGAAGAGAATAAATCTGATGTATTGTCCTGATAGTCTTATTACCTGTGTAAGATGCAGGTCCAACTGAGTCCAATGTAGACCCAGAGCTGTGCCCACCCCACCCCCAACAGGTTCTTTGCATCAGATGGACACAGCTTTTCATCAATTGTTATAAGGTTATGTCATAAACAGCATAATGTCAAAAATGGTATTATACAAGCATACAAAGAACATGAACTTACAACATTCTTCCTTATACAAATTTAACCTTTTCTCTACTGCAAATATATGCCTTTGCATACACTGTTTTTAATTTTGAACACTGCATGAATATTCATGGCATTATCTAGTGCTCCAAAAATTATGACATCTCAAGGCATTGATTTGATTTTCCAATGCATTAAGATGAGAACCAAAGCAGGTCAAATAACCTGGCTATGATTTAAGAATTGCCTTTCTATGCTTAATTCTTTCTGGTAGTGTCCCTGACAGATATGATATGTTTGTCACATTGTCTGGGTATTTTCAGTATCAGCTATATAACAGGAACTAGTATGGTATCACTAATAATAAAAGATCAAGGTCAAGTTTAATTTCCACCATTCTATCTTTTAATTATTTGGCATACAGACACATCTCAAGTTTATTTATTAAGAGGGCAAAAAAAATGAACTTAAGATTCTCTCTCATGTCATCTGTCTATATTTGCTATTTCCAACTTCTTAAAATCTGCTGGATCAATTCCAACCAAATCTGTTAGGGGTATTTAGACATGAAGACCTTTATAATGTCTACAAATGATGTGGATCTGTGAAACATGCCTGCCATTATAATCAAACATGCCTGCCATTATAATCAAACATGCCTGCCAATTATAGTCAAACATGCCTACCATTATAATCAAACATGCCTGCCATAATCAATATAAAAACCTTCAAATAACTATTTCTATAAAAGTAAAAAAAAGTAAAGCTTAATGGATTTGACTAAATTTGAAAGAAAACATTCTGGGACTTAGATGTTTCAAGTCTTTACAAATGATGCTGATCTCCTATCATATATCACTATGAGAAGAAAAAGAAACCTTCTCAAAACTCTGTCTATAAACCAAATTCAACAAAATCAGAACAAAAATTAAAGGATCAGCCATCAGAGGGCCCCTTCAATTTTTATGTTAATAAAGTGATCCTAAAAACACTGGATATGGTTACTGTTGATAGAAATAGAAAAACCTTCAAACAAGTCTTCTAAAAACTTCTATAATAGAATTTACCTGAAATCTTACTTAAAGCATCCTTTAAAGTTTGCATACATGATGCTCATTAGCAATCCAGTGTGACTGCAATAGCTTGATACAGAAGACAAGGTGGCCTGAGCTGGCATGTCACATCCATGATCAAAATTTTGTTGTAAAATGTCATATGTGACCTGAACCCTAAGGTTAAAGTGTTATTATCTAAATTTCATAATGATTCATTCAATGTCGGAACAAAATTCATCAAGAGTTTAGGATATAAAAGCAAATGAAAAAACTTTAGCAAAACCTTAACATAATTTTCATATGTAACCGTGAGTACAAGTATATGGATTGTCTCAGTTTCATAATGATTCATCCCAAGAATTAAATATAGTCATTAAATTAAGGCATTTAGGAAATTTAAGCAAATAAAATAATTATGTCCAAAAATTCTAATACAAATTTTGTATGACTGCTACTATGTACCCAAGGGCAAATGAGCATGGTTATATCACACCAAATAAATTGCCTGAGTTTGATAATGATTCATTCCCAGTATGAAGAAAACAATCAAAGAGTGCAGGAAATATATTCAAATTAAATTTGTTTAAACAAAACCAAAATACAAATTTTCTCTTACTGTAATATTGATAAAAAGGTCCAAGGGATCAAGCATGCATGTTGTATGAAAAAAATCAATCAAAGAGTGTAGGAAATATATCCAAATTAAATTTGTTTAAACAAAACCAAAATACAAATTTTCTCTTACTGTAATATTGATAAAAAGGTCCAAGGGATCAAGCATGCATGTTGTATGAAAAAAATCAATCAAAGAGTGTAGGAAATATATCCAAATTAAATTAATTACACAAAACCAAAATACAAATTTTCTCTTACTGTGATATTGATAAAAAGGTCCATGGGGTCAAGCATGCATGTTGCCAAATAATTAGCTACATCTTCATAAGAGTTCTCTCAAGTATAAAGAAAACCCACCAAAGATAAGAAATATAATAAAAAAAGATGTTAAACCTCAAACTTTTCAGTGACTGTGACAATGATCCCTAGTTCACATTGTAAAATGAATGTGTTCTACAATAAATTGTTTTAGCTTCATAATGATTAATACCAAACATAATGAGCTTCTATCTATGGGTTTAAGAAATATATGCAAATGAATAAACTTTAAACAAAACACAACCACAAATTATATATAACTGTGTTACTGTCCCAAAGGAAAAAAGGGTCAGTGAGCATGTTGTATAATGGATTTCTTAATGCCAAATATGATGAGGACATATCAAGGGGCTGGGGAAATATATTCACAAAAAAAACTTTCATCTTAAAACTGTTCATGCTGTTGCTGAGAGTGAATGTGAATAATAAGTCTCTCTTTTCCAACTAATACTTACTCAACAACACCATTATACTACTTCTTAAGAACTGATTAACAGAATTTGAGCAAATGTGTTAGGAAATACAGTGTATTAGAGCCTTAACATTTCTGTGACTGCTGCAGATCTGTTGTCCAACAAAGCTTTTACTAAAAACAGAAAATCCTATAACGGACCTCTTGACAAATAGCATTTGAGTCTGGAACACCATGTAACAAAGTTGTTTGTTTTTTTTTGTTTCTGGAGTGTAAGTGTTCTTTCCTAATTACTTACGAGTCAAAAATTTAGAAAATGGCTATTATTCCCCACATGCTTTGCTTTCGTGACCAGGACAGTGACATTTTGAAATTTACATATTTTCCAGAACATTCCAGATAGATTCAGTGCTGAAAAAACTTGGGAGGAACTTCTTGAACATTCTAGAACTTTCCAGTAATATAAATAAGCCTATCAGTTCAGTTTAGTTCCAGCTGTCTAAGTGGATGCATATCTACTCCATGGAACCAATTGCTAAGATGTGTGAGGCCTACAAGGCATATTTCAGCATGAGTATTAGGGATAAAGACAAACTCTGGGCACCTCATTTGACCTGCAAGCACTTAAAAAAAAAACTCTGGAAGGTAAGATGGACAATTGTTGCTCAGAATTTTACATTACAAATTTTAAAATTTTGAAAATGGTATAAGTTTTTGATTTTAAAATGTTTAAGAATTTTCAGTGTTTTTGAAAAAAATTGATATATGAAAAATGTTGTGAGAATCTCTTATTTATTAGCCATTGGTGAAATAAATATATTTTTGTAAGATTGTACAGAGGTTAAAAAAGAGAGCAATGAAGTTCGCTACCCAAGAATTTGGCGAGAACCCAATAACCACTCAAGCATCTGCTACTTCTGCATGGTGGACTGTTCCAAACATTGGACTGCCAAGAATGCACCTGCTATCATGTATCCGGACCTTCCTTCATCTGTTGTAAAAGTGCCACACTGCCCTGAGCTCCCCGTATCCACTCCTCCTCCGAAAAGCAGCCGATTTTTTAAGAGAGCAGAGCAGTAAGTCAGAGAGCAAGAAAGACGCAGTAGATTCAGATGACAATTTCAGAGGTGGAGCTGAGGAGAGAAACCTATACTACCCCAACCAAAAAGACCTCAACGGCTTGATCAGAAATCTTGGATTCACGAAATCCAATGTTGAGCTTTTGAGGTCTAGGCTCAAGCCGTGAAACTTGTTGGATGAAAGTGTGCAAGTCACAGATCAGAGGAAGTGTCACCAAGCTTTTTCCAGCTTCTTCATCCAGTCTGTTCAAGGCAATCAGAATTACCAGTAATCAGAATGAGTGTGCCTCTTCATCCAGTCTGTTCAAGGCAATCAGAATTACCAGTAATCAGAATGAGTGTGCCTCTTCATCCAGTCTGTTCAAGGCAATCAGAATTACCAGTAATCAGAATGAGTGTGCCTCTTCATCCAGTCTGTTCAAGGCAATCAGAATTGCCAGTAATCAGAATGAGTGTGCCTCTTCATCCAGTCTGTTCAAGGCAATCAGAATTACCAGTAATCAGAATAAGTGTGCCTATTCTTCCAGTCTGTTCAAGGCAATCAGAATTACCAGTAATCAGAATGAGTGTGCCTATTCATTGATAGCTCATCCAGGATCTGCAAAGCAGTGCTCCACAATGGGAACAGGTACCCATCTCTTTTCCTTGCTCACTCAGTGCACCTCAATGAGGATTAAAACAGTATCAAGGCCTTGCTGAGAACAGCTAGGAGGTCATCGGAGACTTCAAAATGGTATCATTCCTGATGGGTCTCCAAGGCAGTTTTGTGAAGAATTCCTGCTATCTTTGCCTTTGGGACAGCAGGGACACCAAATCCCACTACAACAGATGGGACAGTTCTCTGTTGGAAGGAACAATGTCAAGTGGGAGCCATTGGTGGACCCAGGGAAGGTGCTGATGCCACCACTGCACATCAAATTGGCTTTATGAAACAATTTCTTGGAGCTGTAAATAAGGAGTCAGTCAAATACCTTCAAGAGTTCTTCCCTAATCTGTCTGAGGCAAAGCCTTCAAATACCTTCAAGAGTTCTTCCCTAATCTGTCTGAGCAAAAGCCTTCAAATACCTTCAAGAGTTCTTCCCTAATCTGTCTGAGGCAAAGCCTTCAAATACCTTCAAGAGTTCTTCCCTAATCTGTCTGAGGCAAAGCCCCTTACTAACTTTCTTTGTGGAGTACTCTTGGACTAGGCCATTTAGGAGATGTATTTGTGTAAGCAATTTCATGCCACTTGTGTATTATTAACTTTTGTTTAAGTTTTGAACAGCACATCAAAAATCAGTGAAACTGCTCATCAGTCTCCATGTTAGCAGAAACAGATATGGAAAAGAAATTTACAATCTGTAACCAAGGATAACTGCTCTGAAGTCATTCTTTCATGTTTCTGTTATATGTACAAGGTAACCAAAGAGTGCATTGTAGTTGTATAAACAATGCATTTCACCCTAGAAGAATAGCATACTGTATTGCCATATAAGCCAACTTCTCAAACTGAATGTGTAAAGATTAAGAGAAGCATGACATGAGCATAAGTCAACCCATTATGTCCAACCATATTTGAAAAATTTTGTTGTTATTTTGTATTGTTCATTATTACAACCATTTTAGTTGGAAACTAGTCATGTGATTGTTCCTTTGCATTCAGGTGAAAATTTAGTATATCTGGCCTCTCTAAGAGTTACTGTTAGGTCTATATATTTTTACTTTTTAGTCTGAAAAAGGTTTGGAAATGGCTGGGAACCATTTTTTAATAATTTGTAGCAAGAATCCTAAGTACTGGTGGTTCAAGTATGTGATCTCGTCTTCAATGATCTGCATTAACAATATATACCAAACAAGAAAGCTAAAGAATTTTCAAGTTTAGACCTTTCCTACAGATAAGTAAATCTTCCTTCTTCTAGGCTTTTATTTTTTTCTAAACTTTAATACATGAGCATATACGTTAAGTTTTAACACATAACATCTAAAAATCTCTCTGCTTCATCATACTTAGTCTTATGAGTGTCTATCTCCTTGAAAAGGGACAGAAGTTCCTCCTTGCCCATCACACCATCGGCAAAGAATGCAATAAACTCCTCCCAGGAGATCTTGCCGTCATCTTAAAAAGAATAAAAAAGTAGGTCATACCCATATTTACATGAAGTAAATGAAAACAATAGCTCTATCCAAACCTATGGAACTGCAAATGTGTATTTCATTACGTTTTGAACTTTGCTTAATTTATTGTTATGAGCCTATGCTCTTAAAATAAGTAACAAAAAAGAGTGAAGACAACAAGCACTGTAAAATTTAACAAACAATTTATTTCCCTAAAATATAAAGTGAAAAATGAGAAAAAAGAACTTAAGGTATTGCAAATTAAATCCAGAAATAATCCAAGAATTATAGTCCAAGTAATAAAAAGTCCTGAAAAAATTTAGTTCTTGTGCCAAAGATCCAAATTTGAAGGCAATGGCATGTCTGTTAAAGTCTGAAAAGTGCTGATGTGTCAAGTCTCTTGTTGAATCACTGAAATATTATTCCATGCTTTAATTTAATATAAATTCCAATGAATGTCTTAATCCAAAAATTTTATCAGAGCACTGTTGTAATTTCAGAGAAAATAATCACTTGAATTCAATAGTCTGAAGAAAAGAAAATTCAGCCCAAACTGGTCACAATATAATACAACTTTAAGTGCTAGATGTTAAAGCACATTTGGTAAAATTCTCAGTCACAAAATAATATAGTTCTCTGCTTGACCTCAATGTCACAATTAGCATATTCTAAAAACAACCATTACCTAATGGAAAATAAACATTCTAGAATGATCTAATGAGCCTTGTTTATTTACAACATAATAGTCTATAAAATTCACTGATCAACTTATTTAGTCCTTCTTTGTTTACCTGAATAATAATTCAGTTAATAAGCTCATATACATAGATAATAATAAAGCTATTATTAGTTGTTTACATAAATTAAATTAAATCTTTTTTAAAAAAAGTCAATAAGGTCAAGCAGAAATGAACTCAGTTTTGGACAAGGTCTAGTCCAGTAAATAATGTTATAATTTTTTAACATGTAATGAAATTTAAAAAATTTAAAACTAACAAACAAATAAATTAAATACACATAACATATTAAAAGCAGTATGTATGTAAAAATGGAGAATGGGATGGATTCCAGGCCCAGTGGTCTTCATAAATTGTTTTATGTGGTTAAAGAAAAGGAACAGAGGTCAAGGAGAGAACAGAGTGATAGTTTATATTTAGTAATATTATATTGAAGTTGTAGTAATTTACATACCATCACTAGTATCAAATTTCAATTAATTTATTATTTTTTCTTACAAAGATGCTTAAGTGAAGTTTTTGTATAGTCCATAATGCAATTACATTAAATAAAATACAAACTAGGTACAGTATTTATCTTCAAAAGGATTCTTTTAATGGACATAATGGACATCTTGTTGTTATGCAGCTCCCACATTCTGGCATTTCTAAACTATTTGAACACTATTTATTCATGAGAACATAAATTATCCATGATAAAATCATCACTTTTCACACAGGGAGGTGAAGCGTAAGATTAAAATATGGGAGGTGTTACATAAGATTCATTCCATTTTTCCAGGACAAGTAACAGGTAGTCATTCAAATTATGTTTTCATGCTATAAGCATCGACTCTATATTGTCTGGGTTAAAGGTCTTTAGCCAAAGACAGTATCAGCCATATAATTTTTTATGAATGTCCAAACTTAGAACAGACTAGTCTAATTTTAATTTTCAATGATATAATATATAGGATGCAATATCATCAAAGAATAGTCAAAGGGATGCCAGTACATCATTAATGATATAAATATCAAAAACAATAATGTTCCAATGATCAATCCTTGAGGGACTCCTGGATTAAATGTTTGAAAGTAAGAAAATAGGGAATTCAGGAAACCTTTGAGCTTTCCTAATGGTGGACAATTTTTTAACACAAGTGTAAACTACCCTGAATGCTGATCATTCTAAGTCTAATATGTAATCAGGAATGCCAAATATGATCAAAAGCTTCACTTATGTCAAAGAAAACAGTTTTAACACCCCCCCCCTTTGAGCTTAGTCAATCATATAAATATCTATAGTTTTTGCATAAATCACCATTTGTTTGTACCCTGTACTGATTTAATAACGAAATCCTTAAATGTGATAAAATATGTAAAGAACTTAGTCATTTCATTCACTGATTTATAATTTCTAACCTGTGACCAGGGTGGCCCTTACTCTGTCATAGTCTGAGTTTTATGCTTAATGGACTTTCTATACTAACATGGCATCATATTGCTTATATTATGGGCAAGTCTATTTTCCTCAGACAATAAAGTAATGTAGTCCATCCTATTCAGTAACTGCCATATAATTCTGTAAATTACCATAAGGTTGAGAATTGAGAGATACAGCCCTCTGCACATAGAAATTACACTGCTTGTTAAATCAATACAAAAGGCAAATTTGTAGTTGTCATTCTTTTCCTTTGCTTGATTTAACATTGTAAATATCAGAAGCAGATGACATAGTATCTACCTTCTATGTACATACATGTATAGCTGTGCAAACACTCCTTCAATGAAAATGGACTTGTCCAGGAACTGGAAATGACTGGTGAATAAGGTTGTCCTTTACTCTTAAGACTTCTGTTTGACATGAAATGTGCAGACAATAACAGTGTTAGAGCAACCCTGGTCATATTCAGGATTGAAATTAGAAAATCAATGAATGGACTAAGTTCTGTGCATTTTTATTTCATTTGTGCTTTTCATTTTTTAAATCAGTTGGGGTGTACAGACTATAGTAATTGATTTGTTACTGTGTGTAAAGCCAATTTATTAGAAGCAATCAATTATGACAAAAAGTATAACTATGCAAATGTCTGCAGACACATGTTACTCTTCAAACACTTTGGTAGGGGGTGACTGGATGTGTATTTTGCCACAGGATCCGGATAGTTGGGGTAATATTTGCCAGATCCGGATGTCACTGCTTACACGCAACCATCACTGCTTGCAAGCCTCAGTTAGTCTATCGTATTTAAGTGCAAGGCATCGCTCAATCGCTATCTGTTGATGAAAAATAGCACCATGCTGCCACCTATCGATTAAAAAATAATGCGCCAATTTGTTGGCTAAATTTGAAATTAGTTATGTTTTGCATTCCTAAGTGCTGGACTTCTGGTAAGTTTCAAATTTGTATTGTCAGTTTGTATTGTTCACAAATTACGAGTCAGGCCCTAGATTCACTAAGCAGAAATCCAGATCCGAATGTTGCCGGATACTTCACTATTCAGCCGGGGCAAATGCCTGGAGCGGTTTCCGGTCACCCACTACACCTTGGACAAATACAATGGAGTGATATAAAGCATTAGTTACAAACTTTTGTTCTAAATCCTTTTTATATACTGAGACCACATTTTCTAACTTCCAAGAATTGGAAGTCTTGAGATATTAAGAGAAATGTTAAAAATATGACACAGTCGATACTTAACTGAACTTGTATTAAGTAGCCTGGGATGCAATAAATCTGGACCATGTGCCTTAGATTGATTTAAACCAATTGTAACACTGTATACAATGACTTCCCTAAGCTTATGCAAGAGAGTGATCGATGTACATCTTTGGAAAGTTTACATTGTGCTATGTTATCAATTTGTATTTTATACAAGTTGCTGAAGAAATAATTAAATATTATAGCTTTCTCTACATTATCTTAAACACAAATAATTATCATAAAAATAATCCATGTGGTTGCTTTGTAAAATTATGCATGCTGTCATTGTTTACCAGTAATTCTAATTATAATATACTTTTACATCATTAAATACCTTTTAAATGGGGCTGTTTTAAATACCTTGTGGGGTGGGGATATTGTTTGTACTATTAAGACACAGCCTTGTTGGAGCATACCTTAGTATTGGGTATATAAAGCGCTACTTCCATAGCTCTCGTGATTATTATTATGAAGTGGAAGGGCTATAGTTTAAATTTTCAGTGTTCCTATGATTATTATTACATTTTCATAATTATGAAGTGGAAAGAGTTTAATTATTATTCTTAACTTAATTATCAAAACTTGCAAAACCAAGTTAGAACAAGACTTGAAAGTTGTTGTAAATATCTTTGTGTTTTTTGTTGTCTTTTTTAATTGTTTTAATCACCTATCATCTGAATCTGGCTAACGTCCTTGATTTGTGTCACATAAAGTTAACATGTTTGATACATTTTAATAAGAAAGTCTTTCTGTGCAATTCTAGTCTTTCCAAACTGGCAGCATTTATACAAAGATTTCATCTATTCTTTAACTGTGAAGCTCATCTTTTCAGTTACTTAAAATTAAAAATGAAAAACTTACCATTTTTATCTGCTCTTCTGAAAATCTATAATACAAAACAAATGTGAGCACAAATTTATCTTACAAGCAAAATATTGCTACAAGTACTTTCAATATTTGTGTATATGGACTAGTAATGTTTGTCTGCCATGTATAACTATAAAGAAAAAGATGTACTGAACCCTACTGGATTTTAACAAGAAGCACAAGTGAGCCTTATATCACTCACTGGAGTAGTTGATATGTCACCTGTGAATATAAATTTACACATACATTTAAGCTATAGAGTAGAAGTAAAAGCTTATATGACATAGTAGCTATATTATTTATTAATGCTGGTGTCATTCATTTTTCTTCATATATATATATATATATATATATATATATATATATATATATATATATATATATATATATATATATATATATATATATATATATATATATATGAGTCATAACTTTGAAAATGTTTGAAGCCCACACTTAAAGTATGCACACTCAGATTATATTAAAAGAGGTGTTAATCTCTACACTTAGCATTTTCCCTGGGGTCTCCTCTGGAAATAAGCGCTGATTCATAAACGTTGTGTAGAAAGCAAAGCATATGACCTATGAATGGGGAACAGATTGCCTGGGTTACCTATAACTAGTGTTCAATTGGTTTTAACATATTTATGATCTTAAAATACAGTATGGAATATTTATGTTTAGTACAAAAACCAGCAAGAATTGGTAACTGAACTATTCCTGCAATGTTTGCAAAAGGTGTGTGTGTGTTTTGGATTAATAACATAGCTTGAACAATCCTTCAGTCATATCGCTATGATGTCTGTAGTGTGTTGGTTGTAGTGTGTCTGTAGTGTGATGTCTAGCATTGGGTATCATGTAGGGCTGTCAAAAATCACGAAAAACCAATCCAGGTACCTGGGTACCCATTGCAAAATTGATCGGGTACCGGTTAGCACATGAATGACATGTACAACTGTAGACCAACTAATTGTTATCCCATTTCATTAATATTTTTTATGGCGATGCACTACTCGGTCTGATGCGTCCACACCAATGTAGCTGTGAATGATCTGACTGCACGCTATTAATTAATAAATTTATTTAGAATGACCTTTGTACACAGATGGTAGGTATAATCCAACTTTTAATGATCACTGTGATCAGCCTCGTTAATATCTTTAGAACACTCACCTTTTTAAAGTACAAGTCCTTGTTAGAACAGACCATGTTTGTTCACCTGCTTTTGACAGCAGATTTGAATTACCCACACATGCGTACCCTAGTTATACCACATGACAATGCAGTCGCAAAAGTGTTATTATTTTGGAATTATAATTCTTAAGACAGTCATGACAAAAAAACATAGTAGTATCAAAATAGAAATATTGGTATATGTATGATGGCTAACTTTCAAAATTAGTGTAGATAAGTCGACTAGAAAAACAAGCTGCTCAATGATTACTTTGAGGCATTGCTAAGATTTCAAGGTGTCTAGGTGATAATTGTTCATAATATAAATTGTGGGATTTCTTTGACATTTGTGTTCTGGAAATCAAAGGTATCCATCTGGATTTCATTAAAAGAGCAAGCAATGTACCGATCATTTAGCACCCACATTCAATAGTCTACAAAGAGGTTTATTATCTGTAGAACAATGCTATGGTTTAACCTTGGTATATAATGCCTCAAGGATAATGGTTTGTCCTGTTGCACAATGCCAATGAATTTTAATAATTCAAACAGACTGTCTGATGTAATTTTTATTTATATTAAGCAGAGATCTGGTTTATGATTAAAGCCATAGCTGTCACATCTGTTTGAAGTGGTTGGCTTGTTGTTGAGTGTGATTTTAATTTTTTTACAGCCCTAGTATCGTGCCACAGACATGTAGGATGATGTCCCAACCAGTGACAATATCCTGACACCAAGCCAACCAATCCTAGCACTAACCTCATAATGCTGAGCACCAAGCAAAACAGCTGCTCGTCCCATTTTTTAAAGTCTTTGGTATGACTTAGCTTGAGCCTGAACCTGTGACCTCCTGCATAAAAGATGGATGATCTAACCACTAGGCCATCTGAGTAGTCCTATGCAAAAGGTACAATATCACATGGCTGTGTAAGTGGATTAAGGCTAGTATGCTGTTAATTGATTACTTTACTGCTATAAACTGGAGAGTTTAAGCAAAATGTGGGATGCTTTTGTTAGGTATCAAGAGTAAAATAGGGATCAAATGTGGTCATTTTGGCTATTTTGATTAAAAATATGCAATCCTTTGGCAAAATTGAAATAAAAATGAAAAACTGACTAAAAAGAAATTAGCAAAAACACATAACTTCTTTTTTAATATTGGCAAAACACATAACTTTTTTAATTTCTAATGCATTGTTCAAGATGTTTTAAGGCAAAGTTTAATGAATAATAATTTTGCTTTCCATTGTTCACAATTACACTAGTTCAATTAAACTAGTGAATTGCAACAATGGTTAAACATATTAAGTGGCACCTATAAACATCAAAAGTATAAACTGTATAATTCAACATAAACACTATTGATCCACTGAATAAGGCAATGAGTAATTAGGCAATAGCTGACATCAGTAGTTCACCATATTTGAAAATCACAATATATCTTTAAATTTTAGATTACATCTCTTTGAACACATGTATACAACAGTTTCTCCTATTTCTTTGTTCAATTTGGTTTAGAAATATTAAAAGACACTGCAAATATTGGATGCATATGACAGTTTTTTACTGAAATTGACTATTTAATAAACCAGAAATAGACAGCCAGTAGACCAACAAGTAGGTCTCTGCTTTTCTGACAGCAGAGACCAATGTCCTCAGGCAATAGTCCATACTGAAGTTTTAACATTCTTTCAGTTCTGACGTATCAATTACTCGCTTGTAATTAATAAATTTATTTCAACTGACCTTGATATGCGGATGGAAACTAAAATTCTTTTTTTATTTGACCTATGGCGTCAAACCCTTCAGAACACATACTTTTTAGAAATAATGTCAGAACAGAACACCTATACATCTAGAAATGACCTGATTTTTAAACTGCAATACGTTCGATACGTCAAAAGTGAAAGATAATTAAAACTTCAGTATGGACTATTGCCCGAGGACAATGGTCACCGCTGTCAGAAAAAAAGAAAAAAAAAGCGGAGACCTACTTGATGGTTTATACAGCCAGCAGTCTGCTTGTTTACAGTGGGAGCTTCGTTTGGGTTGAAACGCTAATAATTCGACAGTCTTGAGGATGCCTTGGCGCCAGTCAGGTTAGAAATCATATATCAATGAATGAAATAATAAAGTCTTGTGATTTTATTATCTCTGATGCTTTCCGCTTTTTTTTAAATGGTGGGAGAGGTTAAAAACAAACGGGAGTATGATTATGAGTGGTCCCTGAATCGGAAATAAATCTATTTATAAATGTTTACCAGGTGAGGTAAAGGAAACAAAATATGGCATCGCGCTGCATAAGTACGGTAAAATTTGCTTAAATAAGTTTAAGAATGCATCTAAGTTTAACTTTACATACATCTAGAAAAATTGACATTCCTCTTTCCGTCGCCATCCTTAAGTGGTTTGTCGGGCACTTTACTCATCGATACGGAAAAGATCCAAGTAGTGTCAAATAATAAGACTGGTTTTAATATTTGCAACTACATTTGTAGTAATCATACGTAACCGCCAGCCGGCGGCATGCAGGCTGGATTTTGAGGGAAATTGGGCTTTCCATTTCTTTGCGATATAAACCAAAGTAAGCCGGATGAAACAGTCTCTCTGCTTGAGGATTAGAGTAATACATGTACTGTAAACCCGACCGAATGGTTGTTAGTGAAAACAACATGGCCGCCGTCTCAGAGCGATCTCGACGGGAACCTTACATTGGTGAAACAAAAAAGTCCCAAAGAGACGGTAAAGTAATTTTTTATCAACTATTTATGTTAGAAAATATAGTTTTATATCAAGCATTAGTTTAAAAAAATATAGTATTTTCATTCATTTTTTTAATATTTGTCAGTCATTTTCCGACAGGTGTCATTACCAGCAAAACAGGGGATACCCCTCTACACAGTCTCACTATAGGCCTGGTCCTAAAAACGCAGAGTACTTTTGTATAATTCTGACTGTTTCACAAGCGGACGTTATTTAATAAAACTGACAGTTACTATTTTATAGACAGACACTACAAAACTTATCTATTTAAGAGCGATTATTATAATTAAAATGATGGGTATGACATGGGGTCAAACTCAAATAACAGAAAAAAAACAACGTATCTTTATAGGGGAATGGACCACTAAATTATCAACTATAACATACTAACGACATTTTATAGCAGGCTAGTCATCTGATCCAAATTTAGCTCCAAATTTTTTTTCTGAATTATATATGACTCCCCAAATATGTACAGACCATAAGATGGGTGGGTACACCCTTAAACTATCCCAACGGAACTGCTCATCATTTAAAGCAATCATAGATCTGTAAATTTCACATTTCATTATACTAATTGCATACACACATACACACACACCACTTTAAAACAAAACAAACAATATCACCACAGAAGAAAGAGAGGATGTGTTTTGTTATTTTTTAAATTGTGTTTCCTTGTAAACATATCTTGAGAAATGGGATTGAATGCTGAGCTATATTACAGAAATTTAGGGTTTTTTTTGCCCCCTACCCCCATAGCTGTCATTTCAAAGATGTACATTATAATGTATGTATGACAAGTAAAAACTGCATACAATTATAACTAATTTTGATCCGGATTGTATTTTGTTGGTACTAATTTTGTTCATATAATTCAGAAGTTTGATTACTTTCAAAATGAACCAGAATTGTGCTATGAGCAAGATTGTCCATGTGCTTGAGCCATCAGCTGTTAGGATAAAATCAGCTCAATTTTAGACAAGCACACAATTTTGCAATGAAAATAATTAAAGAAAAAAATATAGGCATCCATTAAACATTACCATTTCACTTAGTAGTCTTAAAGTACAACAATTATTTGCAGCTATATATACGAGGTCACATAAATATTCATTAGTTATGCATAGCTTTAAAACATTGTAAGGATAATAATTAGTAATGTGGAAAAGGAGACATCACTACAGAAAATTTATTAACAGTGAACTCAGCTAGAGAGTATTATTTTTATCAAAATGCCATTATGAAGATGTGATCTGTAAGTTAAGATGAGTAATAATGCTTGTTTTAATTGAATTCCTCATCTTTGTAAAAAGAAAACTTGGAGGTTAGCATTTAGATGTCATGATATCACTTTTAAGGATAGTTTTTTGTTGTTATCCATATTATTTTTAAAAACAAGAAATTGACATATTGTATATGTCTGATTTCATTTTGAGTCTTTTATATTTTTTTATTTCATCATATAATAAGGTTGAGTTTATTCTTAGGCCACTGATATCATCTTAATCCTGTTTTGACAAGTAGAAGCAAATATTTGACATACACTGTATTTGGTTTTGTCTTACTTGTCATGTCAAGTTCATGCCACTTTTTTTAATTTTCTTGATCTATGAAACTCACAAATGCTTATAATTATTCTCTAATTTATCTCAATGACCTTCGAAGAAATTACTGTAAGATAAGTACTTGTCAGGGATAAATTTTAAGATTTTGACATGCTGAGTGTTGCAATACAGCAATACATCTTGCTGTGGTTAGATATCTTTATTTTGGCATCCAGCATTCTGTTGGCTGGTAGTGGTGGCCTGAGATGCAGCTAGCCCATGAAATATTCAACTCACTGAAAGATCACAGTTTTAAAAATACATTCTAAACTATCATTAATCACAAATTTTGTGCAGATAACTGTGCAATTCCTCAGTGGAATATTATCAAATGAAAATGCTTTTTCAGCTGTTGGTGTTTATTTATATTTACATACATACATACATACATAGATACATACATACATACATACATACATACATACATACATACATACATACATACATACATACATACATACATACATACATACATACATACATACATACATACATACATACATACATACATACATACATACATACATACATACATAAAAATATCAAAAATGCTTAAAACCTATCTTGAAAAAAATATTTTCTGCTGAAAGCAAATCATATTCATTATTTCAATACATGTATATTTTATTCTCAAGCTTGTTTCCAGTATCTGTAGTATCACTACAAGTATTAAATGACAACTAAGCAGTTGCTTCCACTGGCTGTTTAAGTCATTAGGTATAGAGTGCCCATATATGGCCAACTTTCCATATGACTAGACCTCAAATAGATGATGCAATGGAAGAAAAGAAAAGAAACCTGTGAGAATGAGGTTCATAAGGAAAACATGTGACACAGTGGAAGAAAGGAAAGTTAGCTGATCATACAGAAACAAGAAATACAGCCAATGATACAATAAATCAGTCAGAAAATTTTATTTGATGTGCTACTATAGGGTTTTGGACTCTGAAGTGATTGTTAAATAAAATGCCATTAATTTCCATACCCTTTCCTTTGCCTCACATCCTAAAATATATCTGGTATTCCACCTGAACATTTCATCTAACTAATATTGAGATTCTGTTAAAACTATTATTTATCATGTTTGAATTTCTGATTTGTGTGGCTTAACAATGTCCAATTTGGAAATTTTATGGTTGGTCACAAAATCAGTCCTCTCAAAAATTGTTAGGTACATATGATAAATTATGGACACAAACACACACTTAATGACACAGACAGATAGACACATACACATACATACACACACACACATACACACACACACATCCTCAAAATTCAATGTGATTGAGATTCTGTGCTACTTGGGTTGAACACTTTATTGTAGAATCTGAGAATATTTACCTCCAGTATCAGTCTCTATTTAATAATTTACATATTTAAAATTAAAATATGAATATGTCAGTTTTTATATCTCAAAAAGCTGTTGTGATAATAATAGCTTGCTATTTTGCCTTGGATATCAGCATATGGAATATTTTGTTTAAAGATATTTGATAGTTTATATATTGTTTAATCCATACCAAGTCTAGTCCAGTGTGAAGGCAAAGAAGTATTTTCTGCATAGATTCTACTGAAAAGGTGTATTTGACATCACTGATCATGCTACAGGTTACTGATTCTAGATTGTGAGATAAAGTTATCATTTATAACAGCAAATTTAAACTTTTATTCATTCAGTAAAACACTTTGCCTTATTCTATATAAATTAAAATTTTTTTTAAAGCTACCTTGTTTTTCTGATAATAATCCATGCTTGATAATAAACCCATCTATATTTTTTAAAATTTTTGATAAATATTTACAAAAGCAATATTTGTCTAAAGATAAACAAATAAGCTCCTTTTTGACAAATTATTAGACTGACTCCCTATTCTTATCATGGAAGAAATACTGTATTGATATGATAATTAATTACCCTACCTACCATATCATTCTCCTATACCTAAAGTGTCTCGGTCAGGTGTAGTACACACCAGGTAAGTATTTCACACATAATGTAATACATACTCAAAATACTGTAATACTCAATATTGCTCTATTGATCAAAATCAAATCCACTTGCTGATGAAGGAAATATATGCCAGACCATTTATCATCCATACAGCTATTGTGAAAATATTGTGATAATTAAGAACTTACAATATGATCTGATCTGATTGTCAGTGAATATGATCAATCATTGATAAAAGCAATGGTATGTGCATTGTTATTTCACAAGCACTTCAGAAGTACTTCACAATTTCATGTAACTTACACCATTCATATTTTTTGTATAAGTCTTACATACAAGATGAGTCCAGCTACAAATTGCAACAACCCAGTTCTGCCATTGCATAATGTGATGGCAGATCTTGGTCTGTGCAGTTTATTAGAAACAATCAGTAGAACATAAAAAATACACCTTGGTTTGCTGTCGCATTATGTGATGGCAGATCAGAGTCTATGTTGTCTATAGATGGGCTGGACTTGTATGGAAGTATAAATTGTAGGTTTTTTTTAAATGTAACCATTCAGTGCACTCATTTTTCAGGAAACATTTTATATGATATTCATTTTTTTTTATTTGTATTACCTTAATAAAAAATTTTGATGAGGTTTTAGAAAAATAGAACATCATATTCAAATCAAACATTTAAGGCTTTTGTATTCAAATAGTTTGTTTTGAGTTGTCTTTTATATTCAAGGGAAGTGTATATTTAAGAATTTTCATTTATGCATTAATAAACTGTCACTGTTAGGCGATTCACCACAGTTGAAAATTTTTTGTGTCAATTTATGTGCTTGTTTTTACCCTCTCAATGTATGTTCCTTTGCACTGAGACTTTGCACTGAGAGTGTATGAATAAAATATAACACCCTAGCTATCTTTGAAAATATATAGTAGCTATTTTGGATATTGATCTTAAATATATAACTTAGAGATTTCCATAAATTGCCAAACTACAGGTAATACAAATTAATACTGACTGAAATTGATCATAATTGTCTATTGTCTACTATAGGTTGCATTATTGCAGGATTTATGCAGTTTCTAAAACAAGTTAACATATCAATAGAAGTACAAATTGAGGAAGGGGAGGTATTTCACAATATGCTTTAATTTTATGAATAGATGCTGGTTGTTTCTTGTTACTAAAAATACAAAAGTGATTATTGCTGTGATGAGTTGACATAAACGATCTGTCTTTTTATCCTTTCAGTGGAATAAAAACAACTTTAAAACTGCAGTTTAAAAGAATAACCAGTTAGACCAAAATCACAAACCTTGAATGTGTTCAAAACCATGAGTCAGAAAATGGTCTATGATGTTTGTTATTGAGTGTGTGTAGTACATGTATAAATATGAAATATATACAATCATTGCAATTAAACCTTATTAATCGGAAGTCAGTTCCTTGCTTGAAAATGTTGGACCAACATGGCAGTAACCTCAGCAGACCCCTCAGCAGCTCCCCAAAACTTGAACCTACCTCATAAGTAAATCTGGTAACTCAAAAAATAATACTTTAGATTCCAAATTGCTCTTGAGAATAAGTTATCTAAGATTTGGAATGCAAATACCTACCATAATATGAGAGAGAGAGAGAGAGAGAGAGAGAGAGAGAGAGAGAGAGAGAGAGAGAGAGAGAGAGAGAGAGAGAGAGAGAGAGAGAGAGAGAGAGAAGAGAGAGAGAGACAGACAGAGACAGACAGAGACAGAGAGAGAGACAGAGACAGAGAGAGAGATCTTCCTTCAAGAAACACAGATATTATAAATTATTCATAGTAAAGTCATATATAATTAACACAGAATTAGCATGTTCTCTGTTGATGATGCTATGGTATGCATATAAAAAGTCTTTCACATTCTTGTAATATGCATTAGTCATTTAGATACACATAAATTATTTTGAAGCATGTTTACAATAATTTTTACTTGAAAATATGCCTAAAAATAAGCCATCCAAAAATATGAACCAAGCAAAACTTGCTAATTAATAATATATGCCACTGCTTATTTTGAAATATATAGGGTATTTAATATGGCCAGCTGTCTCATTGCTCCCCAAAGGCAGGTTTGTAAGCAAATTTTTCCAAACATTTTGCAATTCATATCAGTAGTGTTGTTCTTAACTAAAGTAGGATCAGAAAGTTGGTTTCAAGCACTATTGTTAATGCTAAATAAATCAATTAATAAATTTGTCTGAAGAAAGAGTTAGTTAAGAAGATAATATAATCAGCATAGGTCAAAATCAATATTATTTGATGTTATTTGAAGAAATTCAAATATAGTTTGATATGAATGCAATGATTCACACCTGGCTGGCAAAAAACCAAACTGGCAGAGGTCCATTTAGTTGTTTAAAGAAATATCATCTTCAGTTGATTGGCAGAAATAGTAACTTTGTCAGTCATTAGTTTGATCTCAGTAAAATAAGGGTCAATTACTAATTTGTTACTAGTGCTTTATAATGAAATCGTCATTTAATTGTATTTGTTCATGCAGTAAGTTAGGAAATTAATTGTAAAACTTGACTTTCTTAAATTTATGCTTGTAAACATTTTGTGATATACTTATTAAGAGTGATTATTGATAAATATTAAGGAAGATTATTTGACTAATTTTTTTATTTTATTTTTCATTTTTCTATTTATTTATATATTTACACATTTCTGTACCAGCTTGTTCCTTGGAATAAGCTAATTAAAGAAATATAACTTTAATGTTAATATGGTAGGTTAAAGTACATGTAAATAAATATCAAAATTTTGCACTTTTAATGCATTATTTTCTCATGTATTTGTTTGTTTGCTGAACATTTCATATCTTTACATTTGATTTTGTGATCTTTTCATAACTTTGATCATTCAGTTTGATTAGTGCTTCATAATTAAACACTAAGTAGTGAACCTGTCATTGTGTACTGATGATCAATGGAAGATTTTTTGTTGTCAATATTATCATGACCATCTTAATTTGACCCCACCAACAACAAATGTTACATATTGCAATCCACATAAAGGCCATAAATTTGTGCACCATCCAGCATCTTGTAACAAGTGTTGACATCTTTTAAGTTTATTTATTTCTAGTGGCATTATCACCTGTTTGTGGCACTGTATTGTCCCCAAACCTTATACCTTCATCAGAGGTCAAAGTATACTGTAGCAGGATAGTCATGAGGCAAGGGTAACATTTGTAGAAAGGAAAGGAATCCTAAGATTAAATTTTTTGTCAGTTTGTTTACCAGTTTGCACTACTTAATCAGTTCATTCAAACTGACAAAGCCTTTTGCAGGCCAAGGTACTGGTCTGTTAAATATATGTAGATATGATCAATATACCAGTATCAGAGCATTGACTGATAAAGAAGTGATTTTGTATGGAGAAGAGAGCACATGTTCTATAAATTGGTATTTCAATTAAAATATGGTATGACATTGTCAGGTTAAAAGCCTTTAGTTTATGATGCATTATGGGAACATGCATGCTGAATAGCTACTATAATTCTCCAAGTAAAGAGAATAAAAGTAATATTGATAGTAGAAAGCATTTTTCCTTGTTTGAATTACATTATTTGCTCTTTCATGTGTGTGTGTATGTGTGTGTGTGTGTGTGTGTGTGTGTGTGTGTGTGTGTGTTCCCTCATTTTTTGGGCATCAGAATAACTCATGAACCTAACAAAAATAATTTATGAACCAACCTAATATCAGAACAGGTGTGTACTCCATTTCTTCTTACAGACAATACACAAAAATAGTGAAAAAAATCATAACTAAACTTGGTAATTGAAACCATATCTCATTCAATATGTTGTCTAAATTAGCATTATTAAATTAACACCTTTTTATAAAGTGTCATGTTTTTTATAAAATTTTCTTATTTAAAAATTCTCTCAATACATTGCAAATAACAAGATATGACATAATCTCTATGAATGAAAATGTTGGTAATTTTATTTATAGCAAGAGTTTAAGAAACAAATACCATTTAATGAAGTATTGTCAAGTGAAAGTTTTGTTTCTCATTTATATTTTGATATGGTTTCAGTGTAATCATTGCAAATGTGATACATGTCCTTGTGTATTTACACATGAAAGTTGTCAGGCAACTATTAATGTAATGCCTGCAAGTGTTTTTATCTGAAACTATTTAAGTACCAGCTGTGTTTTGATCTGTGACTTGCAGAAGTGTTCATTGTATTGCTATTATCAGTTAGACATATATCTCCTTTGCATCACTTTAATTATATACTTTGTATCAAGTCAGGTAAATGGGTTAGAAATAAAAGATTTTAAAAAGGATGCAAATCCTACTTGTGTACAAGCTACAGATCAAGTCAGCTTATTCTAACTGACGACTTGAATTCAGTTTTAAATATTAAGTAATATCATTATAGTATCTAATATTAATCAGTGGTTTATCTCATTCTTTAATGTGATTCAGGACAGCAAGGGAACCAAAATAAACTTTTATTTGGTGAATGCAAAACTTCATAGATTGAGCTCATTATGGAAGAGTGAGCTCCAAAATTTGAAGCATCTTAGTAACTGACCCCTTTCCTTATGCTGTGGTCAATGTTGTTTGACCCCATCATGAGTTACTGAGGAAGAGATTATATTGTTTAATGGCATGTCAGCACAATCCTGGTTATATAGTGCCAATTAAATGTTTACTTCTAAAAATGTACAGGTAAATATCGCAAAATTAACTTTAAGAAGATAAGCCCTTCCAATAAATATAAGCATGAAGCCCCTACAAGATAAAAGATATGTAAATATCTATGTCAAAATTCTTTAAAAGGCAATAAATTACAAAATGAATTATATTGGAAGTTTAAACCATTTCACATTTTAAACTTATGATTTTAATTTCTTGCAAAATAATAAATACATTTATTATGTTATGTTTTTTGCTGTTAAAATTTTTTAATATGGTAAATTGGATGACTTTTAAAGTGTGAAAAAAAGAAAGTCAGAATCAAGTGTTATAATAAAATATTTTCCCATGATTGATGATCAGTCCATGCTTGATGATAAGTCCATGCTTGGTGATAAGTCCATGCTTGGTGATAAGTCCATGCTTGATGATAAGCAAGTGCTTGGTGATAAGTCCATGCTTGATGATAAGCAAGTGCTTGGTGATAAGTCCATGCTTGATGATAAGTCCATGCTTGGTGATAAGTCCATGCTTGATGATAAGCAAGTGCTTGGTGATAAGTCCATGCTTGATGATAAGCAAGTGCTTGGTGATAAGTCCATGCTTGATGATAAGCAAGTGCTTGGTGATAAGTTCATGCTTGATGATAAGCAAGTGCTTGGTGATAAGTCCATGCTTGATGATAAGCAAGTGCTTGGTGATAAGTCCATGCTTGATGATAAGCAAGTGCTTGGTGATAAGTCCATGCTTGGTGATAAGTCCATGCTTGATGATAGGTCCATGTTTGATAATAAGTCTATGCTTGCTGATTAGTTAACATTTGCTGTTGCCCATGTTTAATGATTACCCCATGCTTGATGATAGACTTATTCTCAGTGATAAGTCTATACATGTACTTGCAGATAAGTCCATGTTTAATGATAAACACATGCTTGATGATAGACTCATGCTCATTGATAAGTCCATGCTTGCTGATAAGTCCATGTTTAATGATAAACATATGCTTGATGATAGACTCGTGCTCAGTGGTAAGTCCATGCATGCTGATAAGTCCATGTTTAATGATAAACATATGCTTGATGATAGACTCATGCTCAGTGACAAGTCCATGCATGCTGATAAATCCATGTTTAATGATAAACAATTGCTTGATTTTAGACTCATGCTCAGTGGTAAGTCCATGCTTGCTGATAAGTCCATGTTTAATGATAAACACATGCTATGACAAGTACATACTTGACAATAAGCACATGCTTGTGATGATAGGTCCATGCTTGATTTTAGACTCGTGCTCAGTGTTAAGTCCATGCTTGCTGATAAGTCCATGTTTAATGATAAACACATGCTATGACAAGTACATACTTGACAATAAGCACATGCTTGTGATGATAGGTCCATGCTTGATTTTAGACTCGTGCTCAGTGTTAAGTCCATGCTTGCTGATAAGTCCATGTTTAATGATAAACACATGCTTGATGACAAACTACATTTCTTGATGATAGGCCCTTTTTATGCTGTTAAAAGCCAATCACTTTTACAAATTTTGACAAATTTTTATTTAAGATATCCTGGTCTGCTTACAAGCCCTACCCCCTACCTAATTTTTAAAAATGCTGTTATTCTGGCTTCCTGGATTTATTGTAGGAGAAATATATTAAGATATAGCTTGGTTAGTGTATAAGTAACATGCAATTAAATGTAAGTAGGATCATTTCTTCATTATCGTAAAAATATGCTTTGCAATCAAAACCTCATTAAATGTCTGTTAAAAGTAAATATGAACAAAATTATTTGTATTTCAGGTAAATGCAAACACATAAAGTTTGGAAGAATCCTGCAAAAATAACTTGGACCTAATGAAATATTTTGTACAACTTTGATGCTTGAAAAATATCACACCATTACTGTAATGCCAAAATATTTATCTGTTGTGTATCATATTGGTATAAAGCAAATACATGTATACATTTTATGTTGGCTATTATTCTAGAAGAAGCAAAAATCTGTATATTTTGAGATGTCCTAGTATAACTTTAACATACAGTAACTGCTTTCTTGCAGGTCATGGTTCTTTTGAATATAGTAATAAATTCTTCAGATATGAAGGACAATGGAAAAATGGCAAAAAGCATGGTAAGTGTTTTTACCTTTTTATTTAATTAGTTTATTCTGCCAAGAACACTTACTAATCAATGTGTACTACAAATATAAAATCTTAGTAATACACAGTACACTTATTGTGGCCAAAATCACTAACAACACTAATCCTGATTAGCCATGCAAGCTCAGGTATAGCACTGATCCAGAACATCCATGCAAGCTCAGGGAATAGTACTGATCCAGAAAAGTCAATGAATAACAATGATACAGAACAGTCATGCAAGGTCAAGGAATAGCAATGATCCAGATGAGCAATTTTATACACTTCATCAGCAGATATTGGAAGGTCTGCACTAATTGATAATTTCACACTGATGTCATCTCTGACATTCAACCAATCAAACACCACTCTCTGACTTATTTGAGTAGATGACTGACTTACATTTTTATCCTTTTCGATCTTTGTCTTTAATAGCAAAGAAAATCCTTTTTTGTTTTAAAACTAAACTAAATATTTATAACCAATACCATGTTGAAGTGTATTTCCATGATTTTTACAGATTCATTTTGAGAAATTTTGTGATGACAAAATTAGAATGTTAGGCAAGATGAAGGATAAGACCTTAGTAAACCAAATGTTTTTGCCTACCTGATACGAGCATCAAGCCTGTTGTAGAACATATGAAGAAATTATTTACTGATACATGAATCCAGTTATGATCTTTACTTATTCTTTACTTTGGGCAGTATATTTTGAAGTAGCAGAGTGCAGAAAAACCTGACAGGTAATGAAGATTACATTAGTGTCTGCAGCTAATCAAGACACTACGTAAAATTTAGAAAAAAAATTATAATCCAGCAGTAACTATTTCCATGCAGTAACAAGTGCAGAACTTCTAGAACAAATGGCACAGACCCTGATCTGCCTGACATCATAAAGTATTTAATCTGATCTACAATCTTTGCAATTGATGGATCACCAGATCACTGATAGCTCCAGCTCCATCTCCTGAAATTCCAAATATTTGCAATTAAATTTCAGATAGTATAGAATATTTTTAAAAGATTTCATGAGAAATGTTGGAGTTACTACAGTTAGACTTTCTGTATGTTGTATTGTGGCAATCATTAAAGAGCTGCTCTAAGTAATCAGCTGATATGCCTAATTTGACTTGGTTGTTATTAGACAACACTTATGCCTAATCAGAGATAATAGTGGTTGATTGCAGACCTTTGTTGATGGCAATGTGTTAACATCTGACTGACAAGTACCAGGATTCCGGGATTCATTGATGGTCTACACATTATACAATCAGGAGCAATATTGTGACCAAGTTAATTTAATAAAATTAATATTCCTGATATTCTAGAATGTATAATAGTGAATTTTATTTTAAACATGGACCGCTGCTTGTATAATTCAATTTTAAGGTTTCTTAATATGTATGCTAATTAACCAGTCAACATGAATTAAATGCTCTACAAAAGCAGTATTTTCAATTTCTCTTCCAGGACATGGAAAGTTGGTAATGACTGATGGAAGCTACTATGAGGGTAGTTTTAAAGATGGAGAAATTGATGGCTTTGGTTTCCGCTATTTTGCGGACTCGGGAGCCAAATATCAGGGACAGTTTCGCCTTGGAGAATTACATGGTAAGGGACGGATGATCTGGCCAGATGGATCCATATATGAGGGAGATTTTGTTCATAACAGGCGACAGGGTAGGTGTACAATGCATATATAATGAATTGTATATATTTGTGTGTGTATATATGTCTGGTCTGTGTGCGTGCATGATTAAAATTTTTATTACATTGAATTACATTTCTTGCAGATTTCCTGGCCAATCAAAAAATTCTTTTCTCTCAGTTTTAATAATTTGTGTGCTGAAGAAAATGATCCTTTTTCCTGAATATATTGTTTAAAAAATCTCTTAAAACCTCTAATGTCAGGATTGTATATTGATGTGCCCAACAATTTCCTTGCTGGGAAAAACTGAGACAAATAAACTAGGTTTCTGTATATTCTTGTTTGGCAATAAAGAACACTTGAATGATAATGTTTCAGTCTTTTCTTTTACCAATAATGAATTCAAATTGCAAATCTTTGCTTTTAATATTATTTGTAACACTATGTCAGTCTGTTTATGTACACTACAACAATATCCATAGTGACTGGCATTCAATAGTTACTTTAATGGCTGTATATCGTGGGCAAGTTCTTAAACCATTTGTTTGCATGGACATAAAGTATTAACAAAATCAGCTGATTACAATCCAACAAGTGTCAGTCATCAATAGAAATTGATATCCGACCATAACTGTGACTTGGATTCTAATAATATATACAACTGCTGATCCGACTGAGCTCTAATATCAAGATTGTTTTATAACATACAAATTGTCGGTGGCAGCTGAATGTATTGCCAAAATGACTGCCATCTATTCAAATGTATTGTGTAAATGAATGCCATCTATTCAAATGTATTGCCTAAATGACTGCCATCTATTCAAATGTATTGTCTAAATGACTGCCATCTATTCAAATGATTTCACCTTTGAAAGCCATTTTTCTTTCAAAAATACTTGAAATGATATCAACCCTTGAAATCTTTGAATCCAGATATGGCAAGAATCAATTCTTCAAAATATACAAATATACAAATGAGTCAAATGACTTACACTGGTTCAGGGATTTGTTCACAGAAAGCAGTTATTTTTAAATGATTCCTTAAGTCTGAAGACTGAACCTACAACAGTCAAAATAAGGATATCACAGAGGAATCTGCTATTGAACAGAAACTGAGATGACAAGAACATTTGTAAAACTAGTGTGTCAAAGATTTTGACTGCATTGTTTAGAGGACTGCATGATTTGCAAAGTCTGTGTCAGCATTTGTATTGCTGCCTATTGACAGGAAACTCAGTCAATCTTCATATCTGCTTTAATGATTGTAACAATAATTTTTAACAACTTAAGTCAGTATATATTTGGGCCCTCATTGGGTTATGTGGCCTGTAAACTTCATTGAAAATACTAAGTAAATTTGTAAATAGTACTCTAGTCCTTTTGTATTCAAGAATGTATAATACAATGTACCAGATATTTTCCAAATTTATTCCATATACAAGTAATTTAATGGAATAAAATATAATTTCTTTGATGTATGTAGTTATATTTTTTAATGATGCTTTTGAAATGAGAAAGGATATATTGTAGAAAAATCAAGAATTAAACATAATTTCAACATGTCTTTATTTTAAAATATTTTGCTTATGAATAGCATAATAGTAATTTTAAAACCTCATTAATTTTTCAACTTTTTCTTCAAAGGATTTGGTGCAATGAAATCTGTGACAGAAAACCTCTTGTACAAAGGAGGCTACTTCCAAAATAAAAGACATGGACAGGGAACAATGATTTATCCGTAAGTATCTAAAGGCTTATCATATTTTTCTTCCATATACATCTAGTCATAATTATTGTCATCATTATTCTCATCATAATAATTAAATTAATACATTTGTAATCTACTTGATTTTGTGCCTTATATCTTGAGAATCATGACACTACAAAAGGTATCAGTTTAATTGTTTTGTTGGAATCTTGTAATATGGTAAAAAAAATCCATTGTTTTATTTAAATTTGTGGAGGCGTCTCTGACATAAGTTACATTAAAGATTTAAAGATTTTTTTAAAAGTTAGTATTTAAATTTGTGTTTTGTTGAAACAAGGAAATGCACAAAAATTAACTGACATGACCTTGTGGCTGACTCAGTCTGAAACTGCAATAGCCAACTGATTAGAGTAATCACCCAAATGGGTGTTAACTGACATTTTTGCTCTACTTGTAAGGAGCACAATAAATCAGATATGCAGTCTGTTTCAAATTTGTGCAAATTCAGCATTTTGTATATTTTTTATGGAATTTTCACCACATGCTTTATAGTCCTTTATCAGTTATCATAAACCTTTTGCAGAGAGAAAAACACCAGTTTAAACAAAATAGCTTATGATATACTCTATTACACTTTCCTAAATATATATATTTTAGCTATTCATGATGCACTCTTTTGTACTTAATTTTAAATGTAAAAATATTAAGTGCTCATGATACACTCTATTATACTTAATTCCTAAATGTATAAATATTAAGTGCTCAAGATACACTCTTATATACTTAAATCTTAAATGTATAAATATTAAGTGCTCAAGATACTCTCTTATATACTTAAATCTTAAATGTATAAATATTAAGTGCTCAAGATACACTCTTATATACTTAAATCTTAAATGTATAAATATTAAGTGCTCAAGATACTCTCTTATATACTTAAATCTTAAATGTATAAATATTAAGTGCTCAAGATACACTCTTATATACTTAAATCTTAAATGTATAAATATTAAGTGCTCAAGATACACTCTTATATACTTAAATCTTAAATGTATAAATATTAAGTGCTCAAGATACTCTCTTATATACTTAAATCTTAAATGTATAAATATTAAGTGCTCAAGATACACTCTTATATACTTAAATCTTAAATGTATAAATATTAAGTGCTCAAGATACACTCTTATATACTTAAATCTTAAATGTATAAATATTAAGTGCTCAAGATACTCTCTTATATACTTAAATCTTAAATGTATAAATATTAAGTGCTCAAGATACACTCTTATATACTTAAATCTTAAATGTATAAATATTAAGGCTTTAGATTCACTCTTTTATGCTTAATTCCTAAATGTATAAATATTAAGTGCTCAAGATACTCTCTTATATACTTAAATCTTAAATGTATAAATATTAAGTGCTCAAGATAAACTCTTATATACTTAAATCTTAAATGTATAAATATTAAGGCTTAGATTCACTCTTTTATGCTTAATTCCTAAATGTATAAATATTAAGTGCTCAAGATACTCTCTTATATACTTAAATCTTAAATGTATAAATATTAAGTGCTCAAGATACACTCTTATATACTTAATTCCTAAATGTATAAATATTAAGTGCTCAAGATACACTCTTATATACTTAAATCTTAAATGTATAAATATTAAGGCTTTAGATTCACTCTTTTATGCTTAATTCCTAAATGTATAAATATTAAGTGCTCAAGATACACTCTTATATACTTAAATCTTAAATGTATAAATGTTAAGGCTTAAGATTCACTCTTTTATGCTTAATTCCTAAATGTAATAATGTTAAGTGCTCATGATACATTCTATGATATATTCTGTATTTTTTTTCTGAATCAAATACTATATTTAGGTGTAATTTTTCATACACTAAAACATTTTATATATTTATTCAAATTTTAATAATGTTTTGACCTTTCTTTTGTATGACCTCTTTTTTTATATAATTTATGAAAATTTTAGGACCTAAGAAATAATAATTGTAATTTTCATAAAACTATTTGTACACCTGAACAATAAGTTTAAAAAGTGTATGAAAAATTACTTATTGTATTGCATTCAAGACAACTGGCAAGTGCTCTTTCCTAAATAGTGACATTTATACATAGTATTGTATTTAATGCATGCATTATGTATGACTACAGAACAAGTGTATCATAAACACAATTTTAACATTACATGTAGTTTGCACAGCTGCATGCAATCAAGTAAAATTTTATACTCAGTAATATCAGCTTACAAAACAATGCAAATTCAATTGTAACCATGCATATATCAGCTTTCATTCTATCTATAGTTTTTAGTGCTATTTCCTCATTGATTACTTTCCTTATTGTATCTTATATATTTTATATTATCATCTATATCCATATATATTTGCATACATTATATAGGGAAATTCTTTTCAACACTATACGTATTGATGCCAGTAAACAGTAAGTGATGGGTTTTTCCTTAAGTCTGATTTTAAAAAAAATCTTTGTTATTTAAATTTATATATATATATATATATATATATATATATATATATATATATATATATATATATATATATATATATATATATACTGTTCACCAGTGTTGTATATAGTCATCATGTATTTATCTGTACTGCAATTTTAACTTGATTAAACATTTGAGTATCAATGTTGGATAAATTCATTATTATGTTAAGGACCAGAGTTTAGGGATAAAATGTTGACATCTTGTTTTTCAGGTTGAGTTCACAAAGGGCTACACATGTTTTTGTTAACTTATGATATGTACTCTATTATAAGTTGAGTCCAACTGCAAACAGCACAGACTCAGATTAAACACTAATGCAGATCTGGGTCTATATAGTTTGCTAGGGGTATTCAGTTTAAGAAAGAATATAGAAACACAGACCCCAATTGGCTGGTGCATTATGGATTGACTGATCAAGGTTCATCATGACTGTATTTGGATTCAACTTGTGAATATATACAGTAAAATTAAAGACAAAATGTGGTCAACTATGGTTTCATTTCCACAATTTGGCAACTCTTCTTGATCTTCAAGGTCTTGATAAAAAGTGGGAAGAGAGGTATCCATTCAACTTTTAGTAACGCAAAAAGTTAATTCTTACATTGCTTTTAACAAAATGATTCCAATTTACAAAATTAATTTAATGAAGCTTTACTGCTCTGAAATACGAGTCTGTTTTGTATCAAATTGTTATAATTAAAAAATTACTTTTATCTGTAATTCAGATTAATGGCTCATACTTGTAATAAAACTTTGCACATATGTTCACCAGAAGAGATTCAAGATCCTTTTCATGGCACTGTTAAAAGGATGATGATCAACATTTCCATAGGATGACAGTGGGTCAAAAGGGCAAGGTCAAAACTTAACAGCAAAAATGTCAATGCAAAATATAATTAGGCAGTACATTTTTCATCTTTTCAACAATATTTTTGGTATATATACCTTATAACTGTAAAAGGCTGGAAGAGTTATTTGATACATTTCTACAGTATTTTATGATGCATTTAAATGTCACCCATAAGTAACAAAAAAATCCTTATTAGAACTACATGTTTATTAATTTTGACACTGATAATGTGTGGTCTTTCTAGCCTGAGTTGCCTGAAGACAAAACGTTTGGCCTGGGCCAGGTATACATGATTTGCTGCATATCTGTATGTTTATGCATGTATTTTTAATTTTGGCGGTGGAAGTTTGGTTTCAGCTGTTTATCTTTTCATCTCAGAAATATACCATTGCAAGGTTTTCTGATGTATTAGGGTTTTTTTTGCAACATATTTACACATTTAATTCCAAAATTTTTTAATGGAGGTTGATTTTTTTCATAAACCATTTTTTAAGAAATAAAAATGGTTGAACATCACAGTGACTGTTTTTTGACTTTCTGGATATGGAAAGCAAATGCTTCCAAATACCAACCCAAAAGTAGTTGGTACAGAGTATTACACTGGCAGCAGAGTTTTAAACTTATTCAGATTCTCTTTTTGAAAAGCATATCTATATATATAACATCGAAAAATACATGCATTAAAATTTTAATAATGACTTTGATTCAGATTATATTAAAAAAGAAACAAAATTTATAAATGAAAAGTTTATTTTCATCAGCTTTCAATTTGCAATGGAAAATCTGTGATGATTTTAGTCTTCAATCCATTTGACTGTTTAATGTTCTGTTGTGAACATAGAAGTTAATCCTTTCAATATAGAAGTGCTATTTCTTTACAGAGATTGCATATACCTATCATAAATTTTTGATTAATGTAAATGTTTGCTGATTAGGAATTTGTGTTATTTCTTTTTTTTTTAGTTTGTTTATTTAAAATGAAATTAATTTCTTATTGATTGCCAATTTGTTTTCCTTTCCTTTCAGAATAGTACTGTATGTAGCTCTTCACTGTGCATCTATGTCTGTATATTTGTATCAGTGTATAAGGAATATTTGAAAAGTTCTGAATATTTTTTTTTAAATTTGAACTTGTGAGCAGACTAATGCCCATGTTAGACAAAATGAACAGCATGTCAGATACATGCAGATATGTGTCAGTGACCTATAAATGTTAGAGAAAGAGAATAATTTTCTTACTGAGCCAAGAGCACACTGTAAAATCTGGGCACTCTTAAGGTACTCTCTGACTCATACCACTGCCATCTTCGATAATGTACGGATATAATTCTTATAATTCTCAGTGATATCCAATAATGTTGAGGTGACATCATCATTTTAAAAATGGTTGCAAATCCATGGTAGATGACCCACATCTGGAGAATAATTGTCTGCAATTGGTTAGCAGGAAGATGCCACTGTGAAGAGGACAGTTGAGGAAGATGCAGAATACACATTGAAAGACACTTGTTTTATCATGTGCCTGACTGCTAATGTCACTGAACATTTTTATGCCTTCATAGTGTTGCCAAAATTTATATAACACTAGGCCACCTGTCCACATATCAGGATTTAAGAATTTTCACATCTTTTATACTGGACTGATTTATTTCTAAGTGGTGTTTGGCTGAGTCATGTTATGAAAGCTTTATTTAGGGGCCAACAATTCAGAAGCTGCCAACCACTCTGGTGGCCTAGTGGTTAGAGCATCTGCTTTGGATGTGGGAGGTTGTGGGTTCCAACCCTGGCTGAGTCATACTAAAGACTTGCAAAAATGGTACTAACAGCTGCCTCGCTTGATGTTTTTAAGAAGTTAGTGTTAGGACTGGTCATCCTGGTGTCAGGATAATGTGACTAGTTGGGACATCATGCTACATGTCTGCGGCATGATGCCCCAGTGCTAGACATCACTATAAACTGTCACACTGCAGACATCATAGCAATATAACTGAAAAATTGTTAAAGCTACATTAAAAATCTAAATCACACACACACACACACACACACACACACACATAACAGCTGCCATGAAGTTGGAAGTGTACCAATGTACAAATGGTGTGCCAATAATTTAATAGTAAATGGCATTTAATGACTGGATAATAAGACTGGAAAAATGTACAGAGATGCATGGGGAGTTCCTTGATGGTATGAGTTTTGTTTTAATGGTGCACTAATATTCAGAACTTTAAAAATACTCCTTGTTTGTATGATTTTCTTTAAGTTCCAATGGGATTGAATTATTAAAAACCATTTCAACTATCCATCAAGTTAATTTGCAGTGTGTCTCATGATTTAACTCTGTTTGCACACCGTAATTGAATTACACTGTTTGTGATTCCCATTGGTTGGTTCACCTTGCAGAAGATTAATTGCATTCTGATCTCCAAGTTGCATTTGCAATACATATCATACCTTTTGTAATGAACTTAAGTTTGGGATGAATGTAGATGTGTTTTGAGCACCATAATTTGTGACTGATCAATGCAGATGTATTTTGAGCACTATAATTTGGTAACTGATCAATATTGATGTATTTTGAAAACTATAATTTGGTAACTGATCAATGCAGATGTATTTTGAGCATTTTAATTTGGTAACTGATCAATGTCGATGTATTTTGAGCACCTTAATTTGGTGATCATTCTCCTCTTCTTGTGCATAAATGCATGAACGTAATTTACAACTATTTTCAAGGCTGAAAGTATTGTTGATGTATCTATCCAATTGCAAACAAACTTTTAGCATTTTTATGAAAGTGAGGGAATATTTATAGTATGCCATAATTTCATGAATTAAAAGAGGCCATGGTATTGTATACAGTCAAGATTTGGTTTTATTCTGAGAGCTATTTAATTCTTTTTAATGTATAGCATTCCAATAAAAAATATTTCTACTCTCTAATTTGTAGGTCATTTCTAGAGTTTCCCAGTTTTGATAAAGATAATTATACTCTCTGATTTGTAGGTCATTTCTAGAGTTTCTGATTCTGATAAAGATATTTATTCACTCTGATTGTAGGCCATTTGCAGAGTTCCCCAATTCTGATAAAGATATTTATTCACTCTGATTGCAGGTCATTTGCAGAGTTCCCCAATTCTGATAAAGATAGTTATACTCTCAAATTTGTAGGTCATTTTTTAGAGTTTCCCAATTTTGCTAAAGATATTTATTCACTCTGATTTGTAGGTCTAAATATTTTTATACTCTCTAATTTGTAAATCATTTGTAGAGTTTCCCAATTCTGATAATGATATTTATACTCTTTAATTTGTAGGTTATTTATAGAGTTTCCCAGTTCTGTTGAGAGGTGATTGCTCATACCTCCATCTTCTTCAACAAATGCTAGCTTCATCTGGTCAACAAACTGATCTTTTTTCTTTTCTTATTTAATCCTGATCTTAGTTAATAACACATTTTGGCAACTATTCTATTGATTAATTTACATCACGAGCACCTGTCAACAGATAGTAATAAGAGTTGTCTTCTCTTATTGTACCTGTATAAATGTATCTTAAACTGTCTAATTCACTTAATATATAATACATTAAAACTTATATGAAGAGACCACACAAACCCTTCTGTCAACAAAACATGGTCTCTTAAGATAGGTGGTTTTTCATGTTAAGTAATAATATAACATAAAACTTTTATACATGCAGGTCAAATTTGGCCTTTTTATGACGCATGGTCTTCTAAAACAGTGGTGTGTCAAGATAGGTTTTACTGAGCTTAACCTGATTCCCCAAATTTTGAGCCTTTGAATAAATTGGTAGCCAAATCCATTTCAAATATACATACTGAAATGTGCTCATGAATAATAGCTATGCATAAAATGAGATAAATGTTATTGCCATGCTGTGTGAAAATATCAGATTACTTGTATATTATATTTTATATGTAAGTATTCTGGACACCATATCTGATGAGTCAATGAGCAACTTACTCATGATGCTTTAGACAGTAAAGATTTGTTTCAACCAAGTTTATACTTAAATGAATAGAATGAGATGCAAGTATTTCCTTTTTACTATCTCATTCATTAGTGCCAGTTGATTTCAGTAGGTGGGAGCAGAGCCTGCTGATGAGATATTGTTATGGTTACTTTCAAAACTTTGGCTCAAACTACACATTAATGTTTATAACTGACACTGGAAAATGAAACAAGTTAATAGAGTTATTTTTATCTCTGCTTGAAAGGTTGGAGAGCTTGTACAAGTACAAAAGTTTAAGTGTTAAAGTTACCAGTCAGCTCCAAGTTTTTAGTCTAATCTAATTGTCTTGAACTGATGTGCAGAGTCTTCAAAAATGTTTTTTTTTATTTCCAACTGAGGCTTGTATTTTTTGAGCAAGACTGGTCATATTGAATTTAGGTTCATATTTCTAGAGCAAGTCTGGTTGTCTTGAACTGAGATTCATATTATTGGAGCAAGTCTGATTGTATTAAACTGAGATTCATATTCTTGGAGCAAATCTGGTTGTCTTGAACTGAGATTCATATTCTTGGAGCAAGTCTGGTTGTCTTGAACTGAGATTCATATTCTTGGAGCAAATCTGGTTGTCTTGAACTGAGATTCATATTCTTGGAGCAAGTCTGATTGTCTTAAACTGAGATTCATATTCTTGGAGCAAATCTGGTTGTCTTGAACTGAGCATCATGTTCTTGGAGCAAGTTTGGTTGTCTTAAACTGAGGTTCATATTCTTGGAGCTTGTTTGGTTGTCTTGAACTGATATTCATGTTCTTGGAGCAAGTCTGGTGTCCTTAAACTGAGGTCTAATCCATTAAGCATGTCTTCTTTTCTTAAACTGAGGTTTATATTCTTGGAGAAGATCTGGTTGTCTTAAACTGAGAATTCATATTCATGGAGTAAGTTTGGTTGTCTTCAGCTGAAGATCAGCTGTTTGCAAATAGTCTGCTTAGTTGGTGTAAAACTGAGTCTGAGATTCTTGGTGCAAGATTGGTTGTATTAAAATGAAACTGAACTGTTTGAAATAAAGTCTGCTTAGCTTGTGTGAAACTGAGGCATAGATTCTTCTGGCAAGACTGGTTGTATTAAATGAAACTCAAATGATGGAAAAAAAAGTCTGTTATCTTGTGTGAAACTGAGACTCAGATTCTTGGAGCAAGTCCATTTTGAAAATGAGGCTCAGATGCTTGAAATAAGCATGTTTGCCTTAATTGAAGCACAAATGGTTGGAACAAGGTCAAATTCAAAGAAAAAAAGAAAGTTTCTAGTTCAGCATATTATCATTCTAGAATATTCAGCTCTTGAGTGTATTTAAGGTCATCTGAGAAATATTAGCAAAAAAATTTAAGTAATTTTAAAACCTGCCAATTGGATTTCAAATTAAATAAAGAAAGCACAGATTCATTACAGTTTGTAAGTCAGGTCATCAAATCAGTATTCGTTGTTCAGATCATTAGATAAATGTATCTGTTATTTTGAGAAAAGTAAAAAAACCTGTCAGTTCTTTTTTTCTACTATTGGTGGGGGAATTGTTTTGTCCTACTGTTGGTGGTGGAATTTAATTAGATTGGATTGCAGAGCTTTTTGCAGCATTTAGAGCTTTTTATGTAAGTATTTGCATTGGCATATTAGCTTTAGAATTGTTTGCACATTTTGATTACCATATATATATATATATATATATATATATATATATATATATATATATATATATATATATATATATATATATATATAATACCATTCTTAGCCATCTTTCACTGTATTACATATATTGTAATATGGAGCCCTTTTCTAACAGACA
This sequence comes from Potamilus streckersoni, assembly GCA_016746295.1. Classification (NCBI taxonomy): domain Eukaryota; kingdom Metazoa; phylum Mollusca; class Bivalvia; order Unionida; family Unionidae; genus Potamilus; species Potamilus streckersoni. The sequence continues at coordinate 100,885 of JAEAOA010001076.1, read as the reverse complement.
CCTATTTTCCGAGTTAAAAAAAATTAATACATGATATTATCTTTTCCTACATTAATACTGGATATATTTCATTGTATGGTATAAAACCATGATATTTTGATGGCTGTCTTTGCCACTCTTTCAGATATGTCATTTTTGATATCTTAAGATGAAATATATCCTGTGTTAACATTGAAAAAGAAAAATTTCTTTTTATTATATACCAAGACTTGCTCCAGAATCAAAGTTTACAAGATCATTCTCGATTTCAGCACAACACACTCACCCCCATCTCACAATTAAGTATATAATAACTACAAGTAGTTTACCATAAGCTACTTTTTTTTACCATTTTTGATAAACTTAATAAGTATTTATCCAATAGAGAGTTTTTACAATAAATATAACAATTATAAGATTTCTTGATCTTCTCTGATTCATTGAATAGGTGTTTATTCCAAAATTTATAATACTTTTATGTCAGTCCAAAATTTGTACAAACATTTGATATCACGAAGAGTCAATAGATATTAAAATACTAGAGCACACTTATTTCTTAATTTTGACCAAGAAAATAGCTTTGTTTTGAAGAAGGTATTTATTACAGTAAAATCAGTCTGAATTTCACCATACATGATTCAGCACTCCTTCACTCACTTCAAGTCATTTCAGTATACATGTAATACAGTGCTTTTATATGGCAGATATAGACATGGATCATATTTCAGTATAATATAGTGATTTTATAAGTCAAATATAGTCATGGATCCCATTTTATTATTAGTATAATTATATGTACATCATTCATTCATTATAACACTGTCCACAGAGTATTCTGTCTTAAAGTAAGACTGCTATGTAATGCAATACATCATGTAATTTTACTGTAATTGCATTATGAAATTGGATCCATCATCATACTCACAACATAAAAGGAGCCATGTTATAATGAGGGAGTGATATATAATGTACTTCATTATAACATGGTTTCACCTATAAGGCAGTATAATCTTTGGCTTACATGGACAGCCATATAATGAAGGAGTACTGTATCATGTACTTAATTATAATATGGTCTTATCATAAGGCAGTATACAAGATGACCCCCATAAAAAGCATTATAATGAGGAAGTAATGTATTTTATACTTTAATTATAATGTGGTCTATCTAAAAGGCAGTATAATATATACCTTACATGAGCAGCATTATAATGAGGGAGTACTCTATCATATACTTAATTAAAACATTGTATTTCCATAAGGCAATATACAATATGAGATCCATAGACATCATTATAATGAGGAATTACTATATCATATACTTAATTATAACATTGTATTTCCTTAAGGCAGAATACTACATTTCCTCCATAGACATCATTATAATGAGGGATTGCTTTATTATATACTTAATTATAACATTGTATTTCCATAAGGCAGTATACTACATGTCCTCCATAGACATCATTATAATGAGGGATTACTATATCATATACTTAATTATAACATTGTATTTTCATAAGGCAGTATACTACATGTCCTCCATAGACATCATTATAATGAGGGAGTAATGTTTTTGTACTTTAATGATAATGTGGTCTATCCATATAGCAGTATACTCTATATCTTACATGGACAGCATTATCAAAAGGGAATATTTTGTCATATGCTTAATTATTGCGTGGTCTTTCCATAAGGCATTATACCATATGACTGCCATGGACAGCTGTATATATGAGGAAGTAAAGCATGTAGTGTGTCTTAAATATCAACCTCTGTAAGATTTCTTTCATGTCATTAATCTAATTACATTCACCTTATTGACTGAAAACAAACATTAGAGAAATCAACATCCATTTTGCCTCTGTTGCATCTTGAATTCATTGTATGAATTTGTACACTGACAAGAATGAATGTTCATTTGCATCAGAATAAAATTGTTTATCTAACTGTACAGCTTTGGATATATATTTCTATCAAATATTTCCCACACATAGGTGGTCAAAAGCTTCCATTGGAATTGTGTATCATTAGTTTGAGTATTTATATATTTTTACATAAACTATGTTACAGTGCAATAAAGACTTTGCTGACAGTATTATTTTTCACAAAAGTCATATATATATATAAAATTCTACTTTCGTCAGAGTTTTGTATATTCAGTTTCTTCTGTTTAATTTGCATGTGATAGGCTTCAATTTTTAACAACCAACACTTTTCTTTTTAGTAAGGGAGAACTCTATAATGGTGACTGGGTCATGGACAAAAGACATGGGAAGGGAGACATGAAATATGATGATGGCAGTATGTATGAGGTAAATTACCTAGCTGTATATCTATATATCTATTGTGTCTGTCTTCTCATCATTACATTGGTATTGCTTGGGCTTTGTAAGTCACCTTTTTGTTGATTGCTGTTCATTTATTGGTCATTTGTTTTCAAAGATTTTAAGATATCTTCTGCAACATGTATGTCTAAATATTTCTCTTTGAATGTGTCTTTCATACTTCTGAACCTGCCAAGCCAAAGGACAATTCTCCCACTGTCAGCAGTGTCTTACTTTTGTCCCATCAGTGTTTGAAAACTCTCATAACCTGTTTTTGAAAAGGACAATTCTCCCAATGTCAGCAGTGTCTTCTTTCTGTCCCATGAGAGTTTGAAAACTCTCATAACATGTTTTTGAAAAGGACAATTCTCCCACTGTCAGCAGTGTCTTCTTTCTGTCCCATCAGTGTTTGAAAACTCTCATAACATGTTTTTGAAAAGGACAGTTCTCCCACTGTCAGCAGTGTCTTCTTTCTGTCCCATCAGTGTTTAAAAACTCTCATATCCTGTTTTTAAAAAGGACAATTCTTCCACTGTCAGCAGTTAGTACAACACATATGTTTGTAGAGCAAATGCTGTTTAGTTATTAGTACAGTATGGTTTGCCTGATGTGTTCATGCATATGTAAGATACAGAAAATAATTTAATTCTTAATGCCTTAGTCAGATGCTGAACACTTTAAAATTTACCAATCTAGAAGACAGTGAAATTATGGTGTGAATGACAAGAAACTAGATATTGAGTAAGATCCTTAACAATTTAGCAGATGATCATTGTAAATTGATCAACACTAACAGTTGTTAAGTGTCTTACCCCAACATCTTGGTTTTTAAACACAAGAATATAAGTAGAAATATTTTCTTCTACCAACAGCTACTGTTGTTTTCCCTTGCTGTTATTCTTGTTTTAAATATGGCATTATCTTCTGTTCCATTAGGATAAAACAAAGTCACCAGAGCATTAGAATTGTCAATAATTCTGAGGTAGTTTAAAATTTCTTTTTTTTAGATGCTAGGTCAATTTACTGCTTTTATTCTTAAGTCTTAAGCTTGAAATTAAAAACCTCTTTTTCTAAAACAAGCCACAAAAAATATCTCAAACCCAGATCTAATAGAGAGAAACCCTTCATAACCAAACTCTTGTTATACTGGAATTCCATCTAGATTGAAATTTGATGAAGAGTGTCTTGAATTTTTCCATTTTTATTATCATCTTTTCTATTAAACCTCTCTACGCTAAAAACTGAAATAAAATTTAATCCCAAATTAAAATTTAAGCTATTAAAGAACCCCATAAAACTGAATTCACTTCAAACTTTCAAACTTTTAAATGTTAGTTGCTAAATTGCAGACACATGCTGAACTAGATTATTTACAAATACTGTAAGAGGTTTACTTATAAGAAAATGTCCAATGGGTACACAAGTTTAAAATAATAGATGACATACACATTGACACAAACTAGGGTCAACAAGCTTGTCTAGAGTCTCTGTACCATTAAAACAAGTCAGCTTTTAAGGTTAATTGTTAACATCTAAATGCTTGTAGATTAGCCATTAAGAAAGGATTATGCTTACCTGCATATTACCAATTGTGATTGATGCTATTCATTTCTAATTCAGATATCGTAAATTGATTTTCAAACAAGAATTTTTAATTCATGTAAATAGAAACTGAGGACAAGATTATACAACTTCTCAAAGTCCTTGATAGAAAGTTTTAAATAATGATACATTCCTTACTGTGTTCAGACAGTTGGAATGATGTTCTTTAAATACATGCTTTCAGACAGTTGCTATGATACTATTGAATTACTTCCTTTACTGTGCTCAGTTGCAGTGCTCGGACAGTTGCTGAGATGCTCTTGAATTATATGCTGTACTGTACTCAGACAGTTGCTGTGATGTTCTGTAATTACATGCTACTGTGCTCAGACAGCTGCAGTGATGTTCTTGAATTATATTCTTTATTGTTCTCAGACAATTGCTGTAATGTTCTTGAATTACATGCTTTGCTGTGCTCAGACAGCTGCAGTGATGCTTTTGAATTAGACACTTTACTGTGCTCAAGACAGTTGCCATGATGCTCTTGACTTACTTTTTTATTGTGTTCAATTGCAATGAAGCTCTTCAATTTTATGCTTAACTGTGCTTAGACATTTGCAGTGATGCTCTTGTATTACATGCTTTACTGTGCTCAGACATTTGAAATCAAGTCAAGGTTACTGGACATGAAATTGCCAAATTTGTAATAGCCATGGCTAAATGTTGCAGGAGAGGGGGCATCAGCTATTCATCTGATGGCTATTTTGTCTATAGATATGTAGTGGTATCAAAGTTACTTGTCGGACATATCAGTGTAGTATGATTTTATATTTAGTTCATAGATATGGAGTGGAATTAAAGTTATATGTCAGACATGTCAGTATAGTATGAATTCATGTAATAATATTTTTTTGTGTATAGATATGGAATAACATGAAGTTAATTGTTAGACATATCAGTATAGTATGAATTCATTAAATAATATTTTGTCTATAGATATGAAGTGGCATCAAAATTACATGTCATATATCTCAGTGCAGTATGAATACATGTAGTGTTAGATATGGAGTGGCATCAAAGTTACATGTCAGACATGTCAGGGTAGTATGAATTCATGTAATGATATTTTGTCCATAGATATGGAGTGGAATTAAAGTTATATTTCAGACATGTCAATGTAATATGAATTCATGTCATAATATTTTGTATATACAGTAGATACAGAGAGACATCAAGTTACTTGTCAGATATGTCATTGTAGTACGATTTCATGTAAAAATATTTTGTCTATAGATATGAAGTGGCATCAAAGTTGCATGTCAAACATGTCAGTGCAGTATGAATTCATGTAGTATTATATATGGAGTGGCATCAAAGTTACATGTCAGACATGTCAGTGTAGTATGTCTATATATATGGAATAGCATCAAAGAATATGAACTCATGCAATATTATTTTTGATACATTAATTTTGTGATCTACCAAAGAATGCTATATTGTTAGCATTATAGTCTTTTGTGATTTTTGCCACACACTATTGTAACCAGCTACATGAACATTTAGTCTTAAGATATTTTTGGGAATAGAGGTGATCATTTTAAATGAGTGCACCTATTAAAACAATACCAAATCACTATGAGAAGTTTTTAAATATTAGGAAGTTACAAAACTGCAATTAAGCAGAAAGTTACCCATATACAGCTAAATCTGTTTTTGAAGGAGACTCAAGTGAGCATAACAAATGTCCTTCTTTATGGGTATCCATCCATTATCTAAAGGTAAATGTCATGAAGATTAATCAAAGACCAAGACTATTGTCCAATATGAGCATGTTTCCTTTAAATGGTGGTGTTTACTTTGTTAGCTTTAATTGTATTCATTGTATTCCTGTAGTTTCAGAAATCACACAGAATCTCTTCTTTTCCAACTTTTAAGTAGCTGGTTACAATAGTGTATACTCATTGCATAATAATGTTATATCACAGGGCCAATTTGAAGAAGACTACTTCTCTGGAGAAGGCGTACTAAAACATTGTTCTGGACTAGTTCACAGTGGAGTTTGGATCAATGGTCACCCTGGCTCTACTCCTGTAAAACTGGTCATCATTCATGAAAAAGACCCCTTGGAACTGGAACAAGGTCAGACATTTGAGATCCATATTGAGTGTCGAGATGAAAATGACCAAGTAGTGAAAGAAGGTATGTTCATGTGTCTCTTTAGCTATTCTTATGTTGTAGTATTTTTCAAACATCATTAGAATAACAAATTCTCAAAACTTACTTTGCATTCACTTGTGTTTTTGGGGTTCCATTATTTACAGATATTTTTTTACATGCTTTATAAGATGGAATACAAAATATTGATACATTTTGTATATCTATGTTGGCTTTAAGTAAGGATTATAACAGTGGTTCCCAACCCCCAGGTCACAACCCAAACTAGAGTCACAAGGGCCTTCTGAATGGTATCAGAGGGTTGGCAGGTCTTTTTTTTTATTTGAGTGTCAAAACTTATTAAAATATGGAAATGGGGTCATGAAGCACAGAAAAACTATTTTTTATGGTAGCCAAATAAGGTTGGGAACCACTGGCTTATAAAGGTGGAGTATAATAATGTTGTTGGGCTTAAAGCCATTTTTCAGCACACGATGGGCTATTCATGGTGGCCAGTATTAATGGTGGAGGAAGAAACCGGAAAATCACAGGAAAGAGCCACCGACCCATGAGAAGCTACTGGCAAGCTTTTTCACATATCCACATTTGCCAAATCCTAGACTCGAACACACTCAGACAGAGGTGAGATGGCAGTGATCCGTAACGGACATCACTTTAGACCACTCGGCCACTTGGGGCTCCTGGTGGAGTATAATATATTAGATATACATTGTGTGGCTCCATCATGGCATTAAGTATTGTTGAAAAAGCATGGCATGGTGTATCAGGTATATTGTGAGGTTCTGTGTTTCTTTAAGTATGGTTTTAAAGTGGTGTACAGTATTTTAGATACCGTACATTGTGTGGTCTTCATTTCTGTATCCATCTGTTAAGTCTAATCTGGCAGGAACAAGACATATCAATCATATGGGTCTCCTTAAGTATATACTTCTGTCTGTTGTTGAGTCTTCCTTGGCAGGAACAAGACATATCAATCATATGGGTCTCCTTAAGTATATACTTCTGTCTGTTGTTGAGTCTTCCTTGGCAGGAACAAGACATATCAATCATATGGATATCCTTAAGTATATACTTCTGTCTGTTGTTGAGTCTTCCATGGCAGAAGCAAGATATATCAATCACTTTGGTATCTTCATGTCTATATATCTACCTGTCCTTCCAGACATTATATTTGCCCTTTGTAGAAGTTTATTACTTTCCACCTAAATGAAAGATGATCTGATAAAAGAAAGTGTCTGTTGTCTAGTGATTCTCTAGTTCTGTTCATAAATATTTCAAATATTTTTCTGGTTTTTATCATTTTTATCATCATACCAGTCACAACAAACACATTATATTGTAAATACATACGTTTTTCAATAGGAGACATATTTATGGTTGATTATTATTAATAAATTTTCAAAAATCATTTTTTCCCTTATTTTTAGAGCATGGAAGAGAATTACAGATTACTCTAGGTTATAAAAACATCAAACCAAAGAAAGGATCTGCTCTGTTTGATATGATTGAAGATGTGGCAGAGAAACCTATACAGACTCCATAGTAAGCAGATGTACACATATACATGCACACACACACTGATGCACTTACACACATGGACACACACATGCATACACAAACAAATATACATTCACTTGCAGACACACATAAAGATTCACAAACACACACACACACACACACACACACACACACACACACACCACACATACACACACATTTGCTATCCAAAGATAAATTTTATCTATTACAGTTGCTGGAATAGACTTTGTACCTGTGGTAACAGAGACCTATGGAAACCAAGGTTAACTGTTGTTGTTTTGGACCATTTTGTATAATTTTTCAATAAGTAGGTATTGGTAGGGTTCAGTAACCATTACAATGAATTAGTAACATATGGTAATCATTAAAATGCATTGGTAGGTTATAGTAATCATTAGAACAAATTGGTTGGGTACAGTAATTATTAGGAAGTATTGGTATGTACAGTAATCATTAGAAGCCATTCACTGGTTACAGTAATCATTAGAAGACATTGGGTGGGTACTGCAATCATTAGAAGGCATTCACAGGATACAGTAATCATTAGAAAACATTGGCAGGGTACAGTAATCATTCGAAAGCATTAGTAGGGCACTGTTATTATTAAAAGGCATCTACATGGTACAGTAATCATTAGAAGGTGTTGGCAGGGTAAAGTAATCATTGGAAGGCATTGATAGAGTATAGTAATCATTTAAAGCAGAGGTGTAGCGAGGACATATTGTACCCACGGCAAAAACTAAAATTGTGCCCCTATCAAAGTGGTACCCATGACAAGAACCATGGCAAGAACCAAAATGTTGCCCCTATCAAAGCTTTGAAAGTATATAAAATTTGTTTCTGCTCACCGATTTTGCACCACCTTGAATTGACGCACATGGCACATGTGGTGTCTTGCCACACCCTCAATGTGCCTCTGATTCAAAGGCATGGACAGAGAACAGTAATCATTAAAACACATTGCTAGGTTATGGCAATGTCAGAGTGCATTAGATGGAAACAGTAATCATTAGAACACATTGGTAGGTTATGGCAATGTCAGAGTGCATTAGATGGAAACAGTAATCATTAGAACACATTGGTAGGTTATGGCAATGTCAGAGTGCATTAGATGGAAACAGTAATCATTAAAACACATTGGTAGGTTATGGCAAATGTCAGAGTGCATTAGATGGAAACAGTAATCATTAAAACACATTGGTAGGTTATGGCAATGTCAGAGTGCATTAGATGGAAACAGTAATCATTAAAACACATTGGTAGGTTATGGCAAATGTTAGAGTGCATTAGATGGAAACAGTAATCATTAAAACACATTGGTAGGTTATGGCAAATGTCAGAGTGCATTAGATGGAAACAGTAATCATTAAAACACATTGGTAGGTTATGGCAAATGTCAGAGTGCATTAGATGGAAACAGCAATCATTAGAACACATTGGCATGGTACAGTAATCATTAGAGGGCACTGATATGTGCATTCCTTTTTAGATGGCATTTGTCCATTACAGTAATCATTAAAAGACATTGGCAGGGTACCATAATCATTAGAATTAATTGGCATACTTCATATACATTTTTGTCTATATTTATGTATTCATAACAAAATGGTATGACATTTTATGTCAATATGTATCCTTTTGACTGGATTTACCACCATTTTAAGAAGGAAAGACAGCTAAAGTGAACAGGCAGAATCATGCATGACAAAATAAATATATAATACTAATTAATAAAAAGACAAATCAGTTATTTAGGAAGAGACAAATTTAAAAAAAAGTAAACTTTACATATGTCAAGCCAGATTTGAGTTTAGGTAGAACTGACTTCTTTTGGACAGATCAGGGAGATATGGATGCAAATCAAGAAATATGAGAGAGAGAGAGAGACAGAGAGACAGAGAGACAGAGAGAGAGAGAGAGTATGTATATTAGGTATGCATTATCAGTGATATACCACAACATGTATAAATTTTTCATTAAAAGAAAATGAGGAATGCCGAGTTCCTTTCAATGAAAACTTGATACAACAAGGATCTGTATCTATACATATATTTTATTTATATCACATACAAATACTTATATTTGCCCTTTGAATGGAGTTAAGATTTATTTAACATTTTCATATTCACTTAATAATAATCAATTTTTAGAACATTATAATATGTTTAAGAAACAGCAAGAACAAAACATTAAACTGCATGTTAACCATATAATCCATATACATGGGGGGAGGTAAAAAGGATTCTATGAAATTGATTACCATATTAAATTCATTTAGAAAATGTGGATTATTATTAATTATTAATTATTATTAATACTTTTTATCATTATTTTCATATGTCATTAATAATTACCATGTGAAATTCATCACTCATCTAGAATCAACAGCACACAGTTGTGAGAATATTTATATATTATGTGTATTATTGTGCCATGGCGGATCACAATTTGATTTACCAGTAGTATTGTAGTATTACTATATCAAATTGTTTTATACCAACACTTTAAAAGCCATGCTCTTTCTAATGTATGTATGTATGTATGTATGTATGTATGTATGTATGTATGTATGTATGTATGTATGTATGTATGTATGTATGTATGTATGTATGTATGTATGTATGTATGTATGTATGTATGTATGTATGTATGTATGTATGTATGTATGTATGTATGTATGTATGTATGTATGTATTAGAGCATAACTGACTTTTAATCTGGAAATCAGATTCCACTGGATAGTATGAACTTCTGATTAATCGGAGTTGGACAATGCAGGAATGACCAATTCGGATAATAAAAAAAATAAAGTTGAATTTCTTTAAGGCATTTCATGGTTGCAATAGAGTTACTGATCATAGCACTTAAAATTACCTCCCTCCGTTCCAATGTGCATGCCCACAAAAGATTTCTAGTTATGGATAGTTCAGAATCTTAGCTGTACTACAGATCATTATGGTTAAACTAATGAATAAATGATATCTGTCTAACATATTTTGTTCATACCAGGAGAATAATTATAGTTTATAATGTCTCAGTGCATTTTACAAAAAAAAAACAATTCCATGGATTTTTTATGGCTTTGAACTTTGTTGCATTTTGCTATAGTCCTGCCATATCCTTTCCCTTGTGACGTCGGTGTGATGAGCAAAACACGTGTAACACGGTTTAAAAAGTTAATTTGAAAAACCTTTTATTTTAGCATTTCCGATTAATTGAATCATATCCAGAATTGGAAAAATTTCATGCCCAAAATCCAGAATCGGAAATTGGTAGAAAAATGCTAATCAGTTACACCCTAGTATGTATGTATGTATGTATGTATGTTTGTATGTGTGTGTGTGTGTGTGTGTGTGTGTGTGTGTGTGTGTGTGTGTGTGTGTGTGTGTGTGTGTGTGTGTGTGTGTGTGTGCATAAAAGATTTCAGAGTTGTTTTGGCCATATAACCCTAAAAGAGAATAATAGAATATACATTGTAAAAAATTTTAACTGAGTAAACAGAGTACATTATTTACCTAAATGCGTAACTAAATACCCTTAATCATTTTTTAATACTATCTAAAAGTTCACAATAATGGCACTTCAAAGATTTCTAAACACATTTGAAACAACCCGAATACCATGTAGATGAGAGAAAATGCACATGTGTCTTCAGATCATACTGTTCATCTTCATTTCTTTGCTGCAACTATTCATACATAACACACAACTTTAACCTTAGGCCTACAACACTTCCACAACACAGCTTTGTCCCATATATTTCTGACCTACGTAATTGCATTTTAAAGTTAAATCTTAAATAACAATACCTAGGCTTTGCTTTCTCTGAATTTTATATTTTTCTGAATATATTTGCCCAATGATTTACGAAAGCAGACAATCTAATAACCTGGTATTTCCCAGACTAGCAATGTCCAGCATTGTTTCCCCATTACTGGTTCACCTAAAGTTTCAAATTTTATGATGAAATAGTGTACAAGAAGCAGTTAAAATATCCTAGATCACTGATTCTGATCTTAAAACACAAATTGCTATTTACATACTAATGTTAAAGTTTAAAAACAAAGATTTGTATGATTTTAACATCAAGGCAGAAATCAGGCAGTAATAGTTGCTAACTTACTGCGGAAATTGTTAATGGTCAGTCAGCTATCAAAACACATGCCCATGAATGTGCAAGAGTTTGTTTGTTATCGTAAGTGATATAAAAGCTAAGCCTAGCTACTGATGGCTTGATGAATGCATTTCACTACTACACAACACTAGAACTAACCTAGCTAAGGTGAGAGGACATCAAAAAAAGTATGTGCAGTCAATCTACCTCTAAAAAGATCACAGGGCGAAGTTGTTTTTGTTTTCCTTTCAGAAGAAGGTGACTTAGTTGCCCACTTTTCCTGGTAACATAACCTCTGCTTTATATCTCAAACTTTGTTGTGTTTTTTGTTCACTTAGTTCATTTATGAAAATAATTGAAGGTTTTTCATATTCAATATACCCTGTTATATTTGTTTTTATGTAATCATTTATTATTCAGTATTGTTTTCCTTATCACTTCAGTGGATATGAGGTTGTGTCTTATCCATTGACTAATCAGTCAGAGGATTTGACCGACAAGCAGGAAGAGAATGATGATGACAGGGAGAGCAAGGTAGTACCTCGGAGTTCAAGTGATATAACAAAAGGGAGTGTGATGCATCGTGACTCAATCAGCTTAATACAGAAGAACTCAGCTGATATCGTAGAAGGCATGCATTTTTCATGTTTACATATTATTGTGCATATTTAAGACTGGTATAATTATAGATGTCTAAAAGTTACATTCATAACATCTAGACATTTTCAGACTGGTTTGCAGTGTGATAATATTGATAAAAATATGTAAACAGTATCAGATTGTTTGTGCAATATGATGAAATTGATTAAAACATCTAAAAAGTTTCAGACTGGTTGTACATTATGATTGTATAGATAAAATCATTAAAACTGACTGCCATATCAAAATCAATAGATATGCCTGATCAAGGTTCTGCTTACATTTTACTTTATAAATTATTAATTGTCACTAACTATATGACTATGAAGTACATGTAATTCTTCCATTATAAAACCATCTACTTTTTTCAGATTTTCATTATATAAATATTTTAACTGGGATTAGTCCAAGTCCTTTTTTTTCACAAGACATTTTTGGGGCAGGTCTAATATCTTTTCAATGAGAGATTCAATTATGCTCTGTGTGTGTGTGTGTGTGTGTGTGGTGTGTGTGTGTGTGCACACATGTGTGTGCATATGTGTGTGTGTGTGCTCCTCAAAGCTGTCAAGTGGCCACCCATGGGGAAAGACAAGCTGATCTTTCTATACAGAGGATCTCTGTACACAGGTTCACCTATTAAAAGTGATTTTTTTTCCTCTCCTAAATTTAAGTTCCACACAAGATTAATGTTGTTCTGAATCTTTGGTCTTAAACAAAGTAACAGAAAAGAATGAAAACCAACAAGTTTTCTTTAAATTTTAAATTCAACAAATAACTTATTTCCATAGAATACTAAGAGAAAATTTTAAGAGAACTTAGAGTATTGTGAATTAAATCCTAATCAAACCAAAATGTTCTATCACCAGTCCAAATGAATAAATTTCAAATTAAATTCCAGTGGTGTTCCAAAAAAGCTTCAGCTCTTAATGTGGCTTCAGTGGCCTAGTGGTTAGAGCGTCCGCCTCAGATGCGGGAGGTCATGGGTTCGATCCCCGATAGAGTCATACCAAAGACTTACAAAAATGGTACTAACAGCTACCTCGCTTGGTGCTCAGCATTAGAAGGTTAGTGTTAGGACTGGTTGACCTGGTGTCAGGATAATGTAACTGGGTGGGACATCATGCTACATGTCTGTGGCATGGTGCCTCAGTGCTAGACATCACTATAAATTGCCACAATGCAGACATTGTATCGATATGTCTGAAAAATTGTTAAAGCTATTTTAAAAAATCATAATCACACATCACTTAATGTGTTGATGTGCCTATGATGAGTTGTGTCAACAGTCTTTTGATGAATCAAATTAATGTAATCCGATATGTCCATTGACCAAATTTACTGTAACCCCAATTGATGTCTCGGTCCAAGAATTTTATTGAACACTTTGTTATTCTAGTGAATAATAAATCCAAATCCAAAAGTGAACACAGCAATACAAATGATACTCCTTCAGATGTCATTGAAAAATTGAGTAATTTTTCAAGTAAAGAAGAGTTTTTAAAAAACTAAGACACAAAAGTAAAACCAGGATGAGATTCAAATTTCATTTCTAGAAAATTCTAAGTTGTCAACAAGATAAAATCTCCTACTAAAATTATAATAAAAAATGTGGTAAACATCAGGCACAACAGTTCCATCCATTTGGGGATACTAGTGCCCTTGACTCAGATTAAGATACTGATCCTAATATTTAACCAACACTTGCAGAAGAAACTATATTTTATCTTATTTACAGAATGAATAACCCTAGTCAATTCACAATGATCTTGATTTTGGACAAAGTCAGTTACAATTACACATAATACATATTGATAAAAGAAACTTAACATGCAAATAATACAAATTAAATATACATAACATTGTATGCAGCTTACTTGAATCCATCATATAAATTAAAACATCACTGAATTAAAATAATCACTGGTCTTAATTGTTGTAGGCACCATGACAAAACAATAATTTCATAACTGACTTACAACATACATATGACTGTAAAACAGAAAACTTACTCTTTTGCTGGCCATCTTGTTTAAGTTTTACTTGGAAACAACTGTTCACACTTTAAAAATAATATCTGGAAAAGCCAGTTACTCAACTTGCAATGATAAGAGACAGTCAGCTTATTTGAGAAGCCTGAATACAAAATAAAAAAAGATGTATATGGATATTCTTTGTGATCCATGAAGCAAAACTTCCCCTGACGTTACAGACAACATTTATATAATAAATGACCGCCGACTCTAATGAAAAGGGATATAAATCATATCTCTTCTCATAGATAAACTTATTCACAATTAGATAGCTGAAGATATTAAACTATACCTGTGACACTGTCACATTTCTGCTGTGATAACACGATTGCTTTTCTCTCGATCCAGCAAACAAATTGCTTCAACTTTTTGCCACAATGATAAAAGCTGCCTAGCTTTAAAATTTGATATATTGAGACATTTGAATGACACAGTCAACATGACTGGAGTTACAAGTACAAGCATGATGAAAATTTTTTTTGCACATCAATTCAAACGATATTCCTTTATCTAAACAATGTTTTCTTCATGAAGCAAAAAAAAGTTTGCATAGACTTGGCATTCACTCTAAATACACTCCAGTGACCACTTAAGGCAGGGTGAAACAATTGTTTGGTTAGGAAAAACCTTGCTCCTGGTCATGGAAGCCAGGTGACCATTACATAAGGAAATTTATATAGGAAATTTTCTGGTGGATAATTAAAATGGTCATTGAGAACTGTTGACTGCTGAGTAAAGGTTATGTATGTACTGTATGTATGTATGTATGTATGTATGTATGTATGTATGTATGTATGTATGTATGTATGTATGTATGTATGTAGGTATGTAGGTATGTATGTAGGTAGGTAGGTAGGTAGGTAGGTAGGTAGGTAGGTAGGTAGGTAGGTATTTAAATATATATATATATTATATGTATGTATGTGTGTATATATATATATATATATATATATATATATATATATATATATATATATATATATATATGTATGCATGCATGTATACATACATACATACATACATACATACATACATACATACATACATACATACATACATACATACATACATACATACATACATACATACATACATACATACATACATACATACATACATACATACATACATACATTGTACTTTTAAAAGAATAAAAAAGGTTTTCTTTTTGTATATTCAGAAGATGAGGAGATGGCGGATGGAGATGTAAATGATGATACAGAAAAAGTTGAACCAATAGCTGAGGAGACAACAGATGGCCCTGTAGGAAACCATCAGGGGAGAGATGCCACAGGGAACACACAAGAACCAGGACATAGTGTTAGCTCCTCTTTTACAGGTATTTGATATATTTACATATAATTAGAAATTACATACAAAATTAATTTTAACACAATTACAAATGAGAACAAGTCATTTAAATCTGCATTAATATAATACAGTTATCTCTTATCTGATTTATGCACATAGAAAGATTCATTTTTGTCTGTATCATTGTTCTAAAGACCAGAATTATTTGATTTCCAATGTAAGTTATTGACCTTATGGTCAAGCATAGCAACTGTCAGTCAACTTTTGCCTAACAGATATAATTGCCTGCTAACAAGTCTAATCATCCAGGCAAGTGTCAGTATTTACTTAATTGTATTTCAACTCCATTTATGTGGATTGGTCAGTGAGATGGTTCGGATGCCATTTGGTCACCTATTAGGTTTTTACTTTGTATGTTTGGGGTGGTCAGTGAGACACTTAGCCATGATACCAGCTTGTCACATATCAGGCTTTTACTCCATATGTTTGGGTTGGTCAGTGAGACACTTAGACATGATACCAGCTGGTCACTTGTCAGGCTTTTACTTCATATGTTTGGGTTGGTCAGTGAGACACTTAGATAGGATGCCAGTTGGTCACTTGTCAGACTTTTACTGTTAACCAGTATAATTTTGAATCCTGATAACCTCAACATCTCTTCTCCAAGAAATTTTCAGCACATAAAAGAGCTCTGTGAAAGACCATGATTTGATTTATTGCAGCTTAGTAGGCCTGGCATTCTATTTTATTGCACATTAGTGGTTTAGGTATTCTTCATATTTTTGCAAATTAATGGGCAATGCATTCTTCAATTGCAGATTAGTGTGCCATGGATTCTTTATTTTTATAGTAACTTAGTCGTCTGGGCATTCTTCATTTTTATTGCAAATTAGTGTGCCATGCATTCTTCATTTTTATTGCAAATTAGTCTGCCAATGATTCTTTAAATTCTTATTACAAATTAGTGTGCCATGCATTCCTTATTTTTATTGCAAATTAGTGTGCCATGGATTCTTTAAATTCTTATTGCAAATTAGTGTGCCATGCATTCTTTATTTTTATTGCAAATTAGTGTGCCATGCATTCTTCATTTTTATTGCAAATTAGTTTGTCATACATTCTTCATTTTTATTGCAAATTAGTGTGCCATGCATTCTTCATTTTTATTGCAAATTAGTGTGCCTTGGATTCTTCAAATTCTTATTGCAAATTAGTATGACATGCATTCTTCATTTTTATTGCAAATTAGGAGTCTAGGGAGTCTTCATTTCTAAAAGAGGTAGTAGATACAATTGACACCTAAGTTGATTTGACTGTATTTTCATGACTGATTTTTTTCTCTTCACTTTATCTTGTTTGGGCAAAAAAGGGACAAAATGGACCTCAAGATGTCCTTCCATCTATTTATTTATGCTTGTGTCTGTCAGATAGATGAATTTTTGTCAAACTCTGGCATGCATGCATTTATCTGTCACATAGTTGTTGCAGCCAAATAGCTTGTCAAACACTGGCATACATGCATTTGCCTGTCACATAGTTGTTGCAGCCAAATAGCTTGTCAAACTCTGTCAGAAAGATGATGATTGTCAGACTTTGGCATGAATGCAGTCTGTCAGATGGTTAGTGCTTGCCAAACTCTGGTATGTACATTATCTATTCAATTTTGACAAACTTTTGCTTGAAGATTTATCCTAACATAGTCTTGGATGAGACTGATAATAATTAGGAAATTTTCTTCATCTTTTTTACTGTCATGGTCCTTCATTTACACAGATGCAACTCAATGTTTATACAACACTTTCATATCCAATTCCTTTTTCTCCATTTCCCAACCTTGGCCAGTAAAATCTGGCATGAGTTTAATAATTAATAAAGTTTTACAAAGTCTCGGTCAGAGAAATAACATTCATCATAGTACGCTGTACAATGAGAAAGTTTCTCTCTTTGATTACACACAGTGTTTTGTACGATATTCCAACACTCATTCAGTTGAGTTAAAAGGTGAAGAGATTTTAGATTAGTTGCTCATATTATGTTATGGTATCATCCATCCATGTATCTGTTAAATTAGTTTGTCCCACCAATAAATTTTTAATGGTTGGAGAGATATTTTGGAGACTTTGCCCAGATATATCATGACTAATTGATTCCATAGTTACACCTCTGTCTCAAACTCAAGGTCATGGCAAGGGAAAATGTAATTATATTACTTGTATCTTTGTCTGGATCTTAAATATTGAACCAAAAAAAATAATTTAATGAAATTTTGCCAAAATACATATGTTAGGACTAGGCAGTGTATAACCTACTTTTGCTATGCCCTATATATATATATATATATATATATATATATATATATATATATATATATATATATATATATATATATATATACATCAAGGTGAAGGTCAAGGTAAGAAAATATGTAATTCTGTGGCTTTGAACAACCTTTGAACCAATGAGGTTATTTGAACGAAGCTTTAGTCAGTTATTTATGATGGCCATGTCAACTGAAAATTTAAATCAGCAACCTCTGTCCATGTGTTTGTTTGACTTTGAACCAATGAAGATATGGTGATGAAACTTTAGTTTGTTATATATCTTGACTTGACAGTGTCTTTCATATTTATAGCCATATTATCTTCCTTGAATGTCAAGGTCACAGCAAGGGATACTATGGGATAGTGACCTGATTCCTCATCCTGTCTGTCACTATTTAACTTCTGTCTCTTATTAACACCAACATATAATTTGATGAAATTTTGCTTAGGTCCACCACACCATATCATTCACTAACTAGCCAAGACCCTATATCAATGGTTTAAGTCATTAGTAGGGAAAAAGTAATTATTTCCTTTGATTTAAGTTATACATCACAATAGCTTATGGATGCAGCTTCCTTTTCTGTCAGATGTTGTTCTTTGTAATTTTTATTCTAATTTTTTATTTTTGAAATTTATAATCTTTGAAAATATTTTGTTTAGTTTCATAACCTGATTTTGTACCATAATTTTAGAGTTACTAGTTTAACCAGAATTTGATTTTGAACATATGCAATCAGGTTAGAATCTTATTTAGCAAATACTCAGTGTCAAAAAGATCTCTAAACTGGAAAATGATAAAATTGTGTAAATGCATAGTTTCAGATAGTTGACAAAACATCTTGATTGTTTGTGAACTTTATCAAATTGATGGCATGAATTTCTAAGTCGTACAAGTGGCAACTCAACTTGTTTTGGCCTCCTCAGTAACACATAGATTCTATGTCATACAAGTGGCAACATGCTTTTGTCTCATCTTTAACACCTAGATTCCAAATCATACAAGTGGCAACCTGCTTTTGTCTCATCTGTAACACCTAGATTCTAAATCATACAAGTGGCAATCTGCTTTTGTCTCATCTGTAACACCTAGATTCTAAATCATACAGGTGGCAACCTGCTTTTGTCTCATCTGTAACACCTAGATTCTAAATCATACAAGTGGCAACCTGTTTTTGACTCCTTTGTAACACTAATATTCTATCGTACAAGTAGAAATCTGTTTTTGACTCCTTTGTAATACCAATATTCTATCATACAAGTAGAAATCTGTTTTTGACTCTGTAAAACCTACATTCTCTCATACATGAATATTCTATATTATACAATTGGAAACTTGTTTTTTACCCTGTGACACAGACTGGTCTTAAAATTATTACATTAGGATTTTAATGTCATTTGGATACATGTAATGTAAATTATTGATTAAATGTTCTCACATGAAATGTAAAATATGCATATTAAAAAAACATTCATAGGAAGCTATTTTTTCTCATTTCATTATTCAATTTATTGCTGTTGACTTTTTTTGTGTGTAAACAGAGTCCTACGTTGCTTGCTAGCCTTCTTTCATTAACAGCTTAATGGAAATATGATCTAATAATATAAGACTTTCTTGGATGGCTTGCATCTAATATGGAAACTAGTTTCTTCTGTTTTTCTACAAATTTATGCCAATTTAATGGATCATTTTTACAGCTTGTGGGGTCTGAAAAGCTATAAATATTGAATTTATGAATACTTACAATCTGGATAGTTTATTAATATCTTACTTTAGCATGAATTCACATATTTATATGGTTGTACAAAAAAATACATACAATAATACATATATGTGTATTTGTGTAATGGTGAAGTTATTGTTGCCACAAAAGTCTATATTAATTTGATGGATCTTAATTGTATGGTGTGCACATTGTTTCCACAAAAGGGTGTTAGTGTGTTTGGTATTCATTTCATGGTTTGTATAGTGTTCATGGTTTTTGTAGAATGAAGTGGTCATTGTTTCAGGTTTTTAGACAGTTTTAATTTTATGGGTTTTTTTTGTGCAGAATGATGAAGTGGTCATTGTTTCTAAGAAGGGTATATTAGTTTGCTGAGTCTTATTTTTGTGGTTTGTACATTGTTTTCACTGATGGGTATATGAGTTTGTTAAGTCTTAATTTCATGGTTTTTACATTGTTTCCACAGAATGGTATATGAGTTTGTTAGGTCTTAATTTCATGGTTTGTACATTGTTTCCAAGAAGGGTATATTAGTTTGTTGAGTCTTAATTTCATGGTTTTTACATTGTTTCCAAGAAGTGTACATAAGTTTGTTGAGTCTTATTTTTGTGGTTTGTACATTGTTTCCACTGAAGGATATATGCATTTGTTAAGTCTTAATTTAATGGCTTGTACATTGTTTCCACTGAAGGGTATATGAGATTGTTAAGTCTTAATTTCATGGTTTGTACATTGCTTCCACAGAAGGGTATATGAGTTTGTTGAGTCTTAATTTTGTGGTTTGTACATTTTTTCCACAGAAGGGGATATGAGTTTGTTAAGTGTTAATTTCATGGTTTGTACATTGTTTCCACTGAATGGTATATGAGTTTGTTATGTCTTAATTTCATGGTTTGTACATTGTTTCCACAGAAGGGTATATGAATTTGTTAAGTCTTAATTTCATGGCTTTTACATTGTTTCCACAGAAGGGTATATGAGTTTTTAGGTCTTAATTTCATGGTTTGTACATTGTTTCCAAGAAGGTTCTATTAGTTTGTTGAGTCTTATTGTGGTTTTTACATTGTTTCCATGGAAGGGTATATGGGTTTGTTAAGTCTTAATTTCATGGTTTGTACATTGTTTCCACTAAATGGTATATGAGTTTGTTATGTCTTAATTTCATGGTTTGTACATTGTTACCATTGAAGGGTATGTGAGTGTGTTGGGTCTTAATTTCATGGTTTATACATTGTTTTTAATGAAGGGTATATGGGTTTGTTAAGTCTTAATTTCATGATTTGTACATTGTTTCCACAGAAGGGTATATGAGTTTTTATTAAGCCTTAATTTCATGGTTTGTACATTGTTTTCACTGAAGGGTATCTGATTTTTTTTAAGTGTTCATTTCATGGTTTTTACATTGGTTCCACAGAAGGGTATATAAGTTTGTAAAGTCTTAATTTCATAGTTTGTACATTGTTTCCAAGAAGAGTATATTAGTTTGTTTAGTCTTATTTTTGTGGTTTAAACATTGTTTCCACTGAAGGGTATATGAGTTTATTGAGTCTTAATTTTGTGGTTTGTACATTGTTTCCACAGAATTGTATATAAGTTTGTTAAGTGTTAATTTCATGGTTTGTACATTGTTTCCACTGAATGGTATATAAGTTTGTTATATCTTAATTTCATGGTTTGTACATTGTTTCCACAGAAGGGTATATGAGTATGTTAAGTCTTAATTTCATGGCTTTTACATTGTTTCCACAGAAGGGTATATGAGTTTTTTAGGTCTTAATTTCATGGTTTGTACATTGTTCCCAAGAAGGGTATATTAGTTTGTTGAGTCTTATTGTGGTTTTTACATTGTTTCCACGGAAGGTTATATGGGTTTGTTAAGTCTTAATTTCATGGTTTGTACATTGTTACCACTGAAGGGTATGTGAGTGTGCTGGGTCTTACTTTCATGGTTTTTACATTGTTTCCACAGAAGGGTATATGAATTTGTTAAGTCTTAATTTCATGGTTTATACATTGTTTTTAATGAAGGGTATATGGGTTTGTTAAGTCGTAATTTCATGATTTGTACATCGTTTCCACAGAAGGGTATATGAGTTTTATTAAGCCTTAATTTCATGGTTTGTACATTGTTTTCACTGAAGGGTATATGATTTTTTTAAGTGTTCATTTCATGGTTTTTACATTGGTTCCACAGAAGGGTATATGAGTTTGTAAAGTCTTAATTTCATAGTTTGTACATTGTTTCCAAGAAGGGTATATTAGTTTGTTTAGTCTTATTTTTGTGGTTTAAACATTGTTTCCACTGAAGGGTATATGAGTTTGTTGAGTCTTAATTTTGTGGTTTGTACATTGTTTCTACAGAAGGATATATGAGTTTGTTAAGTCTTAATTTCATGGCTTTTACATTGTTTCCACAGAATGGTATATGAGTTTGTTAGGTCCTAATTTCATGGTTTGTACATTGTTTACAAGAAGGGTATATTAGTTTGTTGAGTCTTTTTTTTGTGGTTTGTACATTGTTTCCACTGAAGGGTATATGGGTTTGTGAAGTCTTAATTTTATGGTTTGTACATTGTTTCCACAGAAGGTTATATGAGCTTATTGAGTCTTAATTTTGTGGTTTGTACATTGTTTCCACAGAATGGTATATGAGTTTGTTAAGTCTTAATTTCATGGCTTTTACATTGTTTCCACTGAATGGTATTTGGGTTTGTTAAGTCTTAATTTCATGGTTTGTATATTGTTTCCACAGAAGGGTATATTAGCTTGTTGAGTTTTATTGTGGTTCTTACATTGTTTCCACTTAAGGGTATCTGAGTTTGTTATGTCTTAATTTCATGGTTGTTACATTGTTTCCACTGAATGGTATATGAGTTTGTTAAGTCTTAATTTCATGGTTTATACATTGTTTCCAGAGAAGGGTATATGAGTTTGTAAGATCCTAATTTCATGGTTTGTACATTGTTTCCAAGAAGGGTATATTAAGTTTTTGAGTCTTATTTTTGTGGTTTGTACATTGTTTCCACAGAAGGGTATATGAGTTTATTAAGCCTTAATTTCATGGTTTGTACATTTTTTCCACAGAAGGGTATATGAGTTTATTAAGTCTTAATTTCATGGTTTGACATTGTTTCCACAGAAGGGTATATGAGTTTATTAAGCCTTAATTTCATGGTTTGACATTGTTTCCACAGAAGGGTATATCAGTTTGTTAGGTTTTAAGTTTATGATCAGTAACAAGCAAAAATTCCATGAAAATGGCTACTCAATAAAAATGGTATATTCATAGTGTTTTCATAAATATAACAAGATTTTAATTTTTAATTACATTTAAACTGCAAGAAAAGTCCAAATTATATTGCTGCAGAAATGCAGAAATCACTGGTTATACATTATCATTGAAATATGTTTGCATTGAAAATTTCAGAACACTTTTCTTTTGTTTATTTTCTTCTGTCTTTTTTAGTTGAAGGTACAGAGGTTTTCATAACTTATTATTGTTTCTGCAACAACAGGAAGGAAGACAACCATGGTCAGATATGTGCAACTACTTGTGTCTCAAATTTTGACACATTGCTTAGATATTGAGTGGATTAATTTATCTTTCTTACCACAGTCAGGTTCTGATAATATTGTGATAGTTATGTCCCTTTTTGACTGAGAGCAGTGATGGTGTGTAATGAAAATCTGGTATGTACAACTAGTCTCTCATTGTTTGATGGATTGTTTTATCAAAAATGCAAGCATTTTTGTCCACCATGATGCTCTAATAATTACTATGAGATTAATATGGACATTTTTGATTCTGTCAGTATTAGTGACAAGCATTTCTTTGGTACTCACTTGTTATTTGTTTTCTTGATAGTCGGTTGTTGATGCAGGAATACCTGCAAAACAGAGCACAAGACTGTGAGATTTGACAAAATATTATGTGAAATTTTAGTCAATTCTGTGAGAATTCAGTTAGTTCTTATAGAGCTGTTATTTTCCCAGAGTCATCAATGTGTGTTAATGTTGCAGCTTGCATAGAATATATTGTTTACAATCAAATACTAAAACAATCCTCATTGTATTTCACCTATATCATCATCAAAAAGGGTCAAGCTGGACTTGAATTTTAGAGAGAAGTGACTTCTTCTTTTGGACGGAATAGGGTTAAGTGAGAGATAAACAGGGAGAAGTGGGAGCAAACAAATGTAATATGTATTTATCTGTATTTGTGGTTTAG
Organism: Potamilus streckersoni; assembly: GCA_016746295.1. Lineage (NCBI taxonomy): Eukaryota > Metazoa > Mollusca > Bivalvia > Unionida > Unionidae > Potamilus > Potamilus streckersoni. The sequence goes on along the minus strand of JAEAOA010001076.1, from coordinate 76,956 downwards.
TTCTCTTATTTGAAATGATGAGTATATTCTTTATTTTTCAATGTGTATAATGTATTTGTATTTAACATTGGTTTTAAGCAATACTTGATATTCAAGTAGAAAATTCTTTGTGTTAGTATGTATCTTATTCATATGTTGTATATTCATAATTGAAAGTGTATACATTTGGATGGTGACAAATATGTAATGTATTTTTGAACACATGACAGAAGAGCACAGCAGAAACTATAAATTGTAATTAAGTGCTTAATCAGGAGATTTTATTTATTTTGTTTGCATTCTAAAACTTTACTAGAAAATGGCAGTCAAAATCATTTCTAAACTAGTCTGAAGCCACAATTATAACATGTTCATGAGAATATGTACACAGGTGACTTTACACTATAATGTTCATCCATTCAAACCAAATTGGACGCTTATAGATGAGTAATCTGAAATTTCCTACTACATGTTTTAAAATGTATAAATATTTAATTGCTTATTCTAGTATCAGTGTCAGTTAATTAATATTACAATTTTTAATTACAGTGATGTAAACCTTATACTGCTAATTACAATATATAGTTTTTAATGTGAAATCATATGACCAAAATATATTGTGTAAAAACCATGAAGGGCATAGTAACATAAAAACTTTAACATGAAATTTTATTTTTGCTTATAAAACATTTCTGTAACTTTTCACTGACGTTAAACCTAAGCATTTAAGTTGATATATGAATGAACTAGATTCTTCTTTTCAATCAAGTTGGCACAATGAGAAGAATATATGGTGTCATGCAGGTGCATTTAATTATAGAGTATTTTTATTTATAAGATCACTCACTTTCAAGCTGTGTTATAACTATCCATGGAAATGATTGCAAATTTAAGGTTTTAATATTTATCTAAATACTTGTGATAACATTTGTATTGGATAGATATTATTTGCATAACGCTTTTTTGTCTTTGTACATAAATAAGTGTTGTAAGTGCTGGTAGGTTAGTATAGAGTTTTGTATTCCTGATTGTTTCTGGCCATTTGATTTAAAATATATCAGTGACATTTGTTGACAAATGACTGCAGTCTGTTTTAAAAACTGGTGAGTCAGCTCTCCATGTCTCTGATCCACTTCTTTAGCACTGCAGTTGAATATGTTGAGTTTTTTAGAGGATATCAAAAGCATGTTTGGCTTTTCTGACCCTGATTTGTACATCTTCTGCTCCTCATTCACTGACAGAAGCCTTCCACCTCCTCCAGGTTGTTTGCATAGAGTTTGATTGCCAAATGTTGCTTGTTGTTAATTTTAATAACCTGTGTTTTACTGTTTACTCTATTTCACCCACAGATTTCTTCAAAGATGCAATGTGTTATGATATTACCTGCATAAAGAACTCTAGATCTCAAAGGAAACCAGCAAACTTTGATTGGCAACCATTTCTTGAAGGTTCAAAACTTGTAGCACAGAGGTGTAAAACAAACTTGTACCACCAAGGTATAAAAGAAACTTGTACCACAGAGGTGTAAAACAAACTTGTACAGCAGAGGTGTAAAACAGTTGTGTTACCTTCTCATTATTCTAGACCCAATAGTATTATAAAATAAAAACTGAATTTATTCATTTTTATAGTTATCAGTTTTCATGGTTTTGCATAGTATGACATATTTATTGGTGTTTAAATTAATGTTTTTTCAAGTGATCTTATTATTTTCACAAAATGGTCATTGTGGATCATTAATTTTATGGCTTACAAAACCATAAAATCTACACAAACTTGATGCACCACAAAATGTGGTGAAATCATAGTAAAATGATAATATTAATGTCATTTAAGTCTGTGTGGACTTTTATTGTACAGTTCCTCCATTAATAACAGGAAATGCAAGAGATAAGGATGACAAAGAGGCCATACCCCTTCCTCCTCAAGTACCTAATCACAGGACCGAGGCTGGAGAATGCCACTTCAAAAGTCTATTCATACCACCTCCACCTCCAATGTACAGACCATTTGTGGCACTGGATGAAGACAATAAGAAGTCCAAGGAAAAACAAGACAGAATGGGTAAAAACTATTGATATGCTGTTACCTAATACCTAAGCACATCATAACAAATATAACAATATCTTAATCCAATACATAGGAACATACACAATGTGGCCCAGTATAGCAATATCCTTATCTAACACAATGGAACATACATAATGTGGCCCAGTATAGCAATATCCTTTTCTAATACATTGGAACATACACAATGTGGCCCAGTATAGCAATATCCTTATCTAACACAATGGAACATACACAATGTGGTCCAGTATAGCAATATCCTTATCTAACACAATGGAACATACACAATGTGGCCCAGTATAGTAATATCCTTATCTAATACATTGGAACATACACAATGTGGCTCAGTATAGCAATATCTTTATCTAATACAATGGAACATACACAATGTGGCCCAGTATAGCAATATCCTTATCTAATACAATGGAACATACACAATGTGGCCCAGTATAGCAATATCCTTTTCTAATACATTGGAACATACACAATGTGGCCCAAGATAACAATATCCTTATCTAATACAATGGAACATACACAATGTGGCTCAGTATAACAATATCCTTATCTAATACAATGGAACATATACAATGTGGCCCAAGATAGCAATATCCTTATCTAATACAGTGGAACATATATAATGTGGCCCAGTATAACAATATGTATTATCTAATACAATGGAACATGTACAATGTGGCCCAGTAAAACAATATCCTTATCTAATACAATGGAAAATATACAACATGGCCCAGTATAACAATATCCTTATCTAATACAATGGAACATATACAACATGGCCCAGTATAACAATATCCTTATCTAATCAATGGAACATATACAATGTGGCCCAGCATAACAATATCCTTATCTAATATAATGGAACATGTACAAAGTGGCCCAGTATAACAATATCCTTATCTAATACATTGGAACATATACAATGTGGCCCAGTATAACAATATCCCTATCTAATATGATGTGAATAACAATGTGGCCCAATATAGCAATATCTTTATATAATATGATGGAACATGGAAAGTGTGACCCAATATAACAATATCCTTAACTTATACAGTGGAACATGTTCAATGTGGCCCAATAGACCACCTATAATTACCAGTCAATTTTTCATGAGGTCAAAATACCTCTCTTTGAAAAGTGGTAAAGTTAATGAATTACTCTTTAACTGTGGTAATGTTGTGCTACAGTTTTTAGAAAATAATTTATCATTGTCATTAAATGCTATCAAAAGGTTATTATTGTGGTACACTGTTAACAAATTTGCCATCAAATTTTGACAAAGTCTGATGCAGGTGAACCCATGTAATGATATAATCAGTCATATAACTCAGAAAGACAGGAAACATTTTAATGTTGGAAGGGAAATCACTCTTGACAGAATGTTCATAAGAGGCATAACTCTTGTAAGTGGCAAATAACCTATTAGACATTGAGCTAGAAGATTTTCTAATGAATCCAATATAAGTGACTAATATGAACTCATAGACATGCCAGTCTCACAACCATTAAGTTGCAGGTTCAAATCCTGCACAGGCCAGACTTTGACAGTTTCTGTTATGTGTCTCTTTTATTCCAAATGCCTCACCATGATGCAGTCTTTCATGTAGCATATATTCACTTTGTATTAGTTGAGTCCAACTGCAGACTGAGCAGACCCAAATTGCTGTCATATAATGTGCTGGCAGATGCAGTAAGGACCAAACAGTGAAGCAAACAACATGGACCCTGATCTGCTGGCACATTATGCAATGGCCTATCAGGATCTGTGTTCTTTGCAGTTGGACTCAAAATATTGGCAAGTATTCACATTACATGTATTGCTGTTCCATAAAACAATCAATCAGCCAGTCGGTACATCTTATGCCAGCCCCGACAATAGTCGGGGGTGAGGTCATGAAGATTCCACAATGCTTCTCTTAGCGCTGTTTTGTGTACACCAACTCTGTATTATATGTTCATATTTATCAGTTTTCTCTAGATTATATGGCATCCATCAGCTTCTGACATTAAAGCTTGCAGGAAATTTCAAACAGTGTGTGTTTTTTACGGTAGAATTTCTTGATTTATACCAATTTTTACAGCATATTTATTCTCCAAAAATTCCAGGATCACACCTTGTTGCATCAAAAAATTCATGTCTGAAAGTTCAATTGACCAAAAAGTGGTTATATTTTGAATTGTTCCATTTTTAACATTCATTACTTGACCAGTAAAGACGACGCAACCCACTGATGTGTTATATGCCAATTCAGACTAAAAATGTCCTCAGGTAATTATTTAGTTGCTAAAGGAATTCTTATACATTTTTAATGAACATAATATTTTCTTAGAGGAAAATTTCTGTACACTCTGTACACACACACACATGCACACACACACACACACAAACACATTTTTAGAATATGTAATTTAAGAATCTCATCTAGAAATGTGAATCACAAAGTTTACATTTATTCACTTTTACCAACAGTTAGTCAAATCACTTCTATCAACACTGCTTTTGAAATTTGCGCAACATGTACTGGCTTTTTACACAATAATAAGTGCTTAGCCTAAACTCAAAGACTAATATGTGATAAGACTTGTATACCTACCACATCTTGTTACAAATTGATACAGATTTTATTGGTTTGTAATTAATTCATGAAGAATTTAATTTTCATCATAAATAATTACTACCCAGTAATACATTCATCACCTGACATTATTCAATTAGTATCTATAGTAGCATATAAAATCATGTTTTAACATTATGCATGAGGACTTGACATCTCATCAAGCAAAAGTTTAGTGTAAGATTTCTGTACTTAATTTTTATGGTGTTTATTTTTGAAAATTGATCTTTATCATGTGATAACTAGAATCTTACATTTGTTTTTATTTCCTATCAAGTTTTTAAAACTGACTAATTTAAATTTTGGTGTATATGGCAAAATGTTATTGAAATCGATTCATAAATGTCATATGAAATAAGTGCTCGCAGTAATGTCAGCTCTTCTGTTGTCACTGGTTTTTTTTAGCTTATCTGGTTGTAAAACCATGTGAACTTATGGCATTGTCGTGCATGCATGTCCATAAGAAATTATTGTTTTACATTTTTCTTCACGAAAATCACTAGACCAATTTTGAAAAAAATTTTCAAAGAGCATCCTGACATGAAGGTGTTTCAGATTTGTAGAAAATTATTCTGATCTGTGGTCATACATGGACAACATAAAAACCTTTAAATAAAATCTTCTCCAAAACCATTGAACTGAATTTGGTTATACCAGACAGCTTGCAGACATGCATATTTATCATATTTGTACTAATGATGTCAAACCATTATTAAAAATAGCTTACATTACTAAAAAAGAGAACAACTTTTAAATTATTTTTTCTCTCAGACAATTGAATTAATCTTGAAATAAATTTGACAGAACCATCCTAGCTGGAAGGTTTTTAATTTTTTGTAAATGATGCTAATCCACCATAAAATATAGCTTCCATTGCTAAAAAGAGAAAATCTTTAAATTTCTTCCTCTCCAAAATTACTGACCAGACATGACAGAAAATATCTTCGCATGATGACCTTTCAGACTTATGCAAGTGATGCCAATTTGGTAACAAATATGGCTGCCATTACTAAAAATAAACATTTCTGAACAATCTTTTTTCAAAATCTGATCAGCTGAAATTGACCAAATTTGACAGGAGACATCCTGGTGTAGCAAGCTTTCAGTTTCTTACAACTGACCCTGATCTGATATCAACTAAAATGCTGCCATTTCTAAATGCACACAACTTGTTTATAAAAACCTCCAAGTAGAATTTTATCAAATTTGATAAAAAGCATCCATGCACAGATGGTTTCCAAATGATGATTCACCTTCAAATATGGCCGCTAATGCTGAAAGAAAATTATATTAGCAACATTTTTGGAAAAACTGTTCCACAGAATTTGTCCAAACTTTGCAGACAGTATCCTGGTGTAAAGAGCTTTAAAATTTGTACCAATATTGCCAACCATCAGATATCACTCTCTTTAATTCAATATAGAAAAACTTTAAATGACTTCTCAGAAACAGAAAAACTGAAATTAGCCATACCTAAGCGAAAATAAAGGCATTAAAATTTTTGCAATAATGCTGATTTGTCATTAAATATGACCATCATTACTTTCATTTAAAAATCTTTTAAATGACTTCTTCTCAAAAGCCAGGTAACAGATTTGTACACCATTGGCCAGAAAACATTTTGGTATAAAGAGGAGAGGTTTAAGTATAGAAATGATATCAATCTTCTGCCCATTATGTCTGATATTAAAAACCTTTAGTAACTTCTTCAAAGGAACACTTAACAGACTTGATTAAATTGAACAGAAAGAGTTCTAGTTCAAACATATTTCAGATTTATAGAAATGATGTGGTTCCACCATCAAATATTGCTGCTGCCCTTGTAAAATTTAAAACATTTCTCTTTGAACAATTTAATTTGAAAATAAATAACAACAGCTTAATAGAGTTTGACTGACTTTGATTAAAAGTGTCCTGGTATAGTAACCTTTCAGTATTGGTCAAATGTACTTATGTGCTATCAAATATGTCAGTCAGATGAGTGATCTCAGACACTCTTGAGCCTCTTACTAGTTAAAAATTAACTCTTTTATAAAAATTTTCAGATGCCCTTGATGTTGGTTATAAACGATCAGTTGCAGGCTATTGTATGTTTTATATTAACTTCAAAATCATCTACATGTATATATATTCATACTAACCTTTGACCTTTCTGTTTTCATGGTGATGGAATCCAAAACTATATTATTGATATTCATATCTTGAATTTGAAACGTTTATTCTGAATGCAATTAATTGTAATACATGTATATTCAGTTCTCAAAATTTCCAATTACTAAAAGTAAAAGATGTCATTTCTTTAACAATTAATTTTGGAATAATAAAAAGGATAATACATCTCATTACATTTTTTAAAAGCAATTTATGCTGCAAAGCTGTTTAACAAATGTAAAAGCAAAAGTATTCAGCAATATATATTTGAAAAAAATTCTTTTTTGCATTCAGGAATAAAAGGTTCTCCTTTTTTATGCACGGTGCAGTCATGTACTGTATTATTTTCCAGATGGGGATGGGTAGGGCAGGATGAATACTGTCTGTCATTTTGACCATGACCCATTAACCCTAAGCACATATATCCTGAGTATTGAAGTACAATGATACACATAGACTGACTAAAACTTGAGGGAAAAACCCAAAACAAAAAAAAGTAAAAAATAATATTGTCTGACCACCAGCATAATGTAGATTAATTTGAACACATATTAAACACATAATATAAAAAATACTAAAAAGGAATAATGAATTAGGGGCATTATACAAAAGATGCAGAAACTCTGTTTATTACTATGATATGCAGGTACTGTAAATTTGTTTTCATAGGTATCAATTTTCATATTTTTGTGAAAAATTATGTGTTTATTGGAAATTAAGATGAAGAATTGGGGGGGGGGAAGGATCCTATTTTTTGCAAGGAAGGGTCATTGTTAGCTGCATATTTAAATTCACAGTTTGTAACAATCATAAAATTGAAGATAATTGGTGCCAGATTTTAACTGATTCTCACTTATAAGTCAAGATGAACCGCAAACTACACAGACCCAGATCAGCCATTGCATAATGTGCCAGAAAGTCGAGGTGTTTTTTTTAGGAGTAACCAGTAGAACAAGCAGCATATCCTCTTCTGCCAGAACATTATGCACCAGCAGATCAAGGTCTATGTATTTTGCAGTTGAGCTTGACTTACAGATTTGTATATACTTTAGTTAATTCAAAAAATGTAAAAATAACTCTCAAAATTAGATATACAAGTTTAGGAAGACTCTTATGTACATAATGTACATATAAGTGGAGTCCAACTCCAAACTGCACAGACCCAGATCTGCTATGGTGTAATGTGCCAACAGATATGGGTCAATGCAGCTTGTTAAAAAAAATGAGTAAAACAAACAACACAGACTGATCTCCAATTGCATTATGTTACAGCAGATCAGGATCTTTGTTGATTGCAATTTGACCTACAGGTATGTCTTTTATAGCTGAGAAGGATTAAAAAGGTATTCAGTATTATGTAATTCTTGTTCCAACTATCTACTAGAATTAACTTTCTGATCAGATAATATATTTCCTTTTGACAGGAATGTGAGACCAAAAAGTGTTCATGGAAATCTGCATTCCTTCATTCATCATCATATTTGTAATTAAGGCTGCAATATTTACCTAAATTTATGTGCATTTATTTGATATACAGTAACATCAATAATGCAGTTTAATTAAAACTAATTCAAATCTCAACCTTTCCTTGTGCTGCATATTAGACTTGACAGTTATTTAAATGTAAGCAACTTACAGTGCATGTTGTACTTCACTTGCAATTTTTTCCATTTGCTGTACATCTTTTACTTGTTAATATGATAAAATACACTTCATAAAGCTTGTTTTTATTGATAATATCTGACACTATGTACATGATGGAAAAAGTCAATGATGTACACTGGCTAACTCTGAATGAACCATGTACATAGCATAAGATTTTGTAAACATTTACAGGCAGTAAATTAAAATAAGCAATTAACACATGTAAACACTGCAGCAATATTTTTTAATTTTTGTCAAGACCCTGTTGAGAAATGCATGGAAGTCATCAGATATATGTAAGTAACCTCTTGATGTTCATATGGCATAAGCCAGCTAAAAGCAATTAGCCATTTTCAGCCCACTTTGCAGTACAACTTGAGGGTACAACAGAACATCTCTTGTTGAGTTGCTTTTTATCCCAATTGTTAAACACTTTACCCTGGCCCCAAATTTAAGTCTCCAGATTTTGATTAAAAATCAATTATCCAAATGCAGTCATTGTCTCCAAATTATTACTAATAAAAATACAATCCTGTCCATCTACAGTATAAATAAATACAGTATTTGATTTGGTTTCCCCATTATTTAATCTGACAAGGACTTTGTATTTGTGCCTGTGTGTTTTAATCATTTTATTTATGTAGATTCTCCATTTTATTGTCAATGTTAGATAGATATGATATATTGCTTCCTAAGGTCCATGCAAGGAGGTGATTCGGGTGAAATAGTCACTCCAGTGGTTTTCATTTTACCCAAACATGCAGAGAAAGCAAATTGACTTTGCACTTTGCCTTTTTTTATGTTGACACACCCCCAACTTTTTTTATCATGCCATTGAATTCTTTTCTATTGAGTACAAAATTAACTTCTGTCTGTTTTATCTGTTCAATGAGCAAACAGTATAAAAATAGCATTTTAGACTTTTTTTCAACAACTTTGTGTCATTGAAAGATAAATGTGCCTTGCTTTTTGATGAACTCAAAATATTAAAGCTTTATCTCAGTTTATCAAGCACACTTTTATTTCCCTACTATGAAGCCACTTAAAATCAATGGATGAAACTTTGTTGACTTGAACTAGGTGTGTTGCACACCACTTTATGTGTGCTATCTCTATAGTCATGATCACAGCTCTGTATTTGAAGTTTTCCATCATTTTTTCTTGTCAGCTCACTGAATTTAAAGCTGTTTGAGATTTAGGAATGAAAATTGGTATTTAATATCAGTAATACTTTACCTACCATTATTACATTGGGTCTCATTTGTAGGTTCAAATCCCCAGTCTACATTGATTATTCCCTCTTGTAATTATTATTGCATATTAGAAATTCTTGAATAAAAAACAACAGGAGCTTAGTCTGACACCTTAGTCAACTTCTATCATTTAGAACAATGCCGTTTTCTTCTTTGGTTATAGTCAGTTATCACATAGCTCTTGGGTATTCAATGTTTTCTTCATCTATGTTGTCATTCAGCAGTTCCATTTTCAATCGTAACCTTTTCTCCCTAGTCCTATTATAGTGTTTGCCTTATCTTGTCACTATATGCTGCAAGATGTGGGTAAAGGGTTTTTTAATATAAAAGGCTAGTTTTGGGCACATGCCCCACCTGCTTAGTGTGCACTGCATGAGCACACAGTTGCCTTAATGATTCGACCAAACAGGATGTAGGGAAATGTTGCCATACTCTTAGTACCAAAAAAAGGGATTTGCTTTTTCCTTTTCATCACTGGAAGACCCCTCCATTCACAGGTGTGTAAGGTATTTCCATTTCCAGGGAACTCATCTTCTGTAAGGGGGAGGTCCATTGGCTCTTAATGGGCATGGAAATTGCAAACTTCCACAAAGGGAAGATAACTAAAAACTAAACGGCAGATGCTATCACCCAATAGCAGTCCTGCCTCCATGATGCAAGGGAAGCACTGACTTCTTTTCTCTCAAGTATGCCTGTTTTTAATTTGAAGGGATCTTTTTTGTCAAGAGTCAGGTTTCCAAACAAAATCTCAGTTAACATTGAGATTGTTTGTCATTGCCTGGTAACTAACTACTAGGCACCAGGTACTAGTCACCTGGCTGTGTGTCAAGTGAGTCAGTGAAAGTCACAACTGGTCAACAAACAATGGGCATAGGCACCAGTCACCAGGTGCAGGGCACACAGATAATTTGTCAAGGGACAATCACTAAGTGCAAGCTATCATGTACTATGGCTTCCCATGATATCTCCAGGTTGTCAATCTAATAAATGTATCAAATAATAAGGGGTGGGCTTTTTTCTGACAAAGATATTGTCTATACTCACTTATACATTAAGTCCAACTGCAAACTGCACAGTCTCAGCCCAGATCTGCCATCACATAATGCACCAGCAGATCTGGATCTGTGCAGTTTTTAGGAGTAATCATTAGAACACTGATCTGCAGGCACATTATGCTATGGCAAATCAGGATCTTTGTTGTTTGCAGTTTGGCTCAACTTATAAATGAGTATCTTTGTAAATATATGTCAGAATGTTTAGTAGTAAGAAGAGGGAGAGGGGCTTATTATCAAACATGATCTCATCATTGGATATGTATGGTATTGATGTCTGCTCAAGTTTAATGTCAAGGTCACATCAAAAATAGAATTAAATTTCTGGACTATTTGTAAATAGCAGTAACAGAAAGATGTATTTTGATAAAACAAGCTATACAAATTTCTACATTCATTTGTATATCTCAAAGGTCACAGCCACAGAAAGATTATGTATAACCTTGACAGCATTCAGCTGCATTCTTTCATTTTTTCTTGCTATGTACCATATATACTCACTTATAAGTCAAGTCCAATTACAAACTGTACTGACAGACCCAGACTGATCATCGCATAATGCATTGTCAGATCTGGATCTGTGCAGTAATCAGAAAAATAAATACATGTAATAATAATTACTCCTAACAAACAAAAAACACCGATCCTGATCTGCAGGCATATTTTGCTATTGCAAATCATGATCTTTGTGGGTTCTTTTTGTAGTTTGATTTCATTTATAAACAAGTAAATGTGATACATGAATTGAGTCATTATTTTCCAAGTTATAAATCATCAGCAAATCGCTTAGGATATGCATGTTGGATCACAGTGAGGCAGAAAGCAAGTGATGAGTTGCATTCCTGAATGCCTTGTAAGGTTATGTCAGTGAAATATAATTAAATGAGTAATAACCGACACATTCTTTGCCTTATTACTGTTTATAGCTATATTGTGTGGTTATTGGGACTTGTGGCTTTCAAGACATGATTATTGATTTTACTTTGATTTTTATTAATCTTGATCTTACTGAAGATGGTATTTTGACTTGTTTTACAATTGATTTTCTTGCACAGTGTATTGGATTTGTATCCAGACAATGTTTTGTATGGACAAATTGACAAGAGATTGGTATCAACTGTGTACTTCTAGAAAATTGAAGGGATTCACACATCTATGACTCATATTTACCATATATGCCTGTATATGTGGCATGCTCAACTGCAAAACAGTATCCAGATCGGTTGTCACAAAAATGCACTGTTAGATTAGCATACTTACAAACAATAGGAGACAGAAAGAAGCAAACAGACTAATTTCCTATTCAAATTCTTCTAGCATTTCCTTGGACTGTATTTCTTGTTGGCCAAATACAGAAAATGTCAACCCAATGATTGACAGGTCACCATGTTTCAAAGATTTGTAATACCTTTTAAGTTGAAACACTGTTCCCACATGTATTTAATTTCAAATGTGCAGGATTATTTTTTTTCATCAGGTCATTGTTTCTTCAGAATTTGTCATAGAATATGCTGAACCAATAGATCACCATATGTACTTGCTTACAAGTTGAGTTGAGCTGCAAACTGCACAGACCCAGATCTGCCAGCGCATCATGCAATGGCAGATCTGGGTCGGTATTGTTTGTTAGGAATAATCAATAGAACAAACAGAATAGATCCTGCTTTGCAGATGCTTTATGCAGATCAGGATCTTTGTTGCTTGCAGTTTGCTTTAACTTATATAAATGAAATAGTGATTCTAGTGTTTTTCCATCAATTCATGGATTAAAATGATTAACTTAATAAGTACATGTCCATTTAATGAATATTTGGTATGCACATTAAAACATTGTTTGATTTTGTGAGACCACTGCATTTTGAGCATACAAATTATTACCAGGCCTTTCCAAGCTATTACAATACTTTGACTGGTTTCTTGTTTTGCTTTTTTTTTTTTTTTTAATTTATAATTACAATAATGACAACCCTTCTATCTGGGAGAAATGAGCATCTGAAACCTGAATTTCTTGTTTCATATGATAATACATAGGAAGAGGAAGAGCTTACCAAATCTGAATAATAGTATTATGCAATAAATACTTATAGAAATTATTGGAAAAGTCAGATTTGATTAACAAAAGCAAATTCAAGATAAAACTAGATCTCTTTTAATCTCTTCAAATGAATACATGTAGCATGTACACACAAACACACACACACATACACACACACCAAAAAAGTGGTTGATTACCATGATTATTTAGTCCAATACCTAAATTCTGTGAAGGGCTGTGCCTTTATTAAAATTCATGAAATTACAATGGAGAGAATGGCCAGTTTGAAGTTACACTGACTGAATAAGATCAACTTGAGAATGGTGAATATAAGCAAGGATAGATAAGATTACAAATTAAATCACATGACTTGTCTTTCCAAAACAATGCCTTTTATTTGGAAAGCAAATTCTTCATTTGCATGATCATTATTCCAAAATGACCACTTGAAGCAGTAAGAAACCACTGTTTGGATATAAAATGCATGGCCGTAGACTGTGAAAAGCAAGTGAAGAGAATTTTTGGGAGTGGGGGTCAGAGTGGCCAGTCAGACAACTGTCTGCCATATAAAGGTGACCGTTAAGGCAGGCTTGACTGTATTTAAATTAGTGGAATGGGGAATTTTTTTTTGAAATTGTTTTCTACAGTCATTGTTCATTGGTGTTCATGGGGTCTTTAAATTTATGATTTCTAAAAACCATGTAATTGATACCTTATAAACACAGTATGTGACTGCAGATCTGAGTTGCATTGTTTACAGATTGAGTTGCATAATAAATCTGGGTCTATACTGTTATCAGATTGAATTCCATAACACAGATCTGGGTCTACACTGTTCACAGATTAAATTCCATAACACAGAAATGGGTCTACACTATTCACAGATTGAGTTATATAACACAGAAATGGGTCTACACTGTTCACTGATTGAGTTATATAAGAGAAATGGGTCTACACTTTTCAAAGATTGAGTTATTTAACACAGATCTGGGTCTATACTGTTCACAGATTGAGTTATATGATGCAGACCTGGGGCTACACTGTTCACAGATTGAGTTAAATTTTTAGTTTGGGGGAAAAAGTAAAATATACAAATTAGTATGGGCAGGAAATAACAGAATATCAACACCAATATCAGGTATCTAACCAGTAATATGTTGGGTGTGAGAATTTGGGAACAGATCAATATCTGTGATGGATATGGGTGAAAATAACTTGTACATTTTACTTTTCCCACACAAAAAAATACCTTTGGTCATATATATATATATATATATATATATATATATATATATATATATATATATATATATATATATATATATATATATATATATATATATATATATATATATATATATAAAGAATACAAATCATATATATATATATATATATATATATATATATATATATATATATATATATATATATATTATATATATATATATATATATATATATATATATATATATATATATATATATATATATATATATGATACAAATCATATGGTGAACAACCCTTTCAAGTGCACTGGATCCAACAAGGGATCAGTGTCAGGGATTGATTAAGAAAGATGCAATAAACTGCCAGGAACTGTTTAAAACTAGTAACTAACTAACTAACTAACTAACTATATATATATATATATATATATATATATATATATATATATATATATATATATATATATATATATATATATATAACACAGATCTGGGTCTACACCACTGTTTATAAATGAGTTACATAACACATATCTAGATCTACACTGTTCACAGACTACATGGCCTAGTTTCCTTCTACACTGCTCAAATACATGTACTGAGTTACACAGTTCAGTCTACACTCTTCACAGATTGATTTATCTGACATATAGATAAATATGGTACCATAGTTTATCAAATATCTATTCAAAGAGTAAAATGCATAAAATGTATGTTTATCATCTGTATTCATTACATCAATAGATGTAGATGGTACTGTTGCCTCAACAAATTATGGTCAAGAAGTAGACAATAAACTTAATATTTACATAGGAAGTAAACCCTTCTCATTTTCATGTATGACCTATTTTACGTCTAGACTGTAAATCTGGGATATGGATTATACCTTTAAATTAAGAAATAGCTCATTTTAAACTTTTTCTGGGTCATCTATAAAGGGGAAAGTTTTTTTTTTTATTCTACATCTGTTCTAGTGGACAATGGATACTTTACCCAGGTTTTACAATTCATCTCAATTCTGATCTTTGTCTGAACTTAAGTTGTCCCATGTATTTTATGTAAAGTGCAGGATGTTGGAACACATTTAATACATCTGTGCATTGTATTAGCCATCCATCCATTACATGTTCATTTCCACTTTGTAACTATAAAGTTATTTTGAGATCAAGGATTGAAACTTACTATACATAATTATTATAAGGTGTGTTGTAGATTAGAGTGGCAATTCTATTTTTGAGGTCAAGATCAAACATTTTTTAAACATTTTTCCTATCACTCTTTTAGTTCCATTCTATAACTTAAGCTATTTGAAATTTAGGGATGAAATTTTTTTTTTGCTTGAATATCATTGTTGGATGTTTTGCATATTGCATTGCTAGTCCTGTCCTTAGGATTAAGGTCACAGAACAATATTTTAAATTTTCCAGTATATTTTTCCTTTGGTCCATAACTTTAGAACTGTAGTGAATAAAACATTTTAGCTTTATACATCATGATTAGAAGGTGTGGAATATACCACACTGAGGGTCCTGTCTTCAGTGTCAAAGTGATGGGTTATCATATTAAGTTTTCCTTGATACTTTTTGTTCCATTTTCTGTACAACTTTAAGGCTGTCAGAGGTTAAGAGTTAAACCTCGTATGCTAAGACAGCATTAGAAGAGGAGTCACATTAAACTGGGGCCTCATCTTCAAGGTCAGGGTCACAGCTAAATATTTTAAATTCTCTGTCACACATTCCTTTCACTCTATAACATTAGAACTCTATCAGCTTTAGTGATCAAATGTGGTAAACTTATACACAGAACTTGATTACTTTACATGTCTGTAACTATTACAAAGGTCATCATGAGGTTTCATCCCTAAAACTTTTGTTGACATCACAGTAGTAGTCAGGCAAATTTTAATATTTTTTTCAGAAATTCTAATATTTGTATTGATATAATGTCTATAGGTAATAGTAATAAGTAACCTGTTGCAACTGTGTAGCTCATTCTTTTTTCTGACCTTATGATAAGAATGTGTCCTTCATTGGTCAACTTGTAAGTTCTAAAATTCCAGATCTCTCCTACTCCAAGCCATAGCCAATGCTCATGAGCATTATCCTTCATGAGCACTATCCTTCATGAGTACTATCCTTCATGAGCACTATCCTTCATGAACACTATCTTTCATGAGTACTATAGTTCATGAGCACTATCCTTCATGAGTACTATCCTTCATGAGCTCTATCCTTCATGAGCACTATCCTTCATGAACACTATCCTTCATGAGTACTATCCTTCATGAGCTCTATCCTTTATGAGCACTATCCTGTATGAGCACTATCCTTCATGAACACTATCCTTCATGAGTACTATCCTTCATGAACACTATCCTTCATGAGCTCTATCCTTCATGAACACTATCCTTCATGAGCTCTATCCTTCATGAGCACTATCCTTCATGAACACTATCCTTCATGAGTACTATCCTTCATGAGCACTATCCTTCATGAGTAGTATCATTCATTAGTATTATCCTTCATGAGCTCTATCCTTCATGAGCTCTATCCTTCATGAGTACTATCCTTCATGAACACTATCCTTCATGAGTACTATCCTTCATGAGCATTATCCTTCATATTTTTCAGTCACAGACATTACTGTTGCTTACATTTTCATAAAAAATCACTTTTGCATGATATGTAAAAGACACTATTCTGGCATTTTCTTTATGGACATCATTTAGATAGTGTGGAATCAATCTTGATCAAGCATTTTTGCTGTCCAGATTTAGCTGTCTCAAGTTAATTGCAATTTGTCTGGTTTGATTTTGCATAACCTTGCATTTAGAGGTTAGTATAACTATTATCATTAGAAAATTATCTTCTAGCTTTTGTTATCACTATCATTGCTGAAACTGGTCTGTGGACTCATCTTGATCTTGTTTTATTACAGTAACAAATCATTGTAATTCCCTTTCCTTTTAAAGTGATGTGCACTTTTTATCTTGGAAAAAGCAGGTTTTAATGATCAAACTCCAATTTATTCTCAAAACTTAGTATAGCACAGTATTCCTTGGTATTATTCTTACAATAAGCAGTTTGCCAAGGTTTATGCTTGCTAATTATTCTTCTCACATAGTTCCTGAATAAGCCTGCTATACATTACATTTGATTTATCTTCATTGAACTTTCTTTAAACTCTTCTTTGCAACATTTTCTTGTGACAATGGCAAAGTAGTGTGTGGGAAGATGTAGTCAAAGAAAAGCCCCAGGACACCCACTCCACTTGCCCATCTTGTACAGCCTGCAAAAGGATAGATTATCATTGTCTTCAGAGATTTGGAAGATTAGTAGGCCCCCCTCTAAAGGGAGATAATGAAAAATGAGTGTAGTCATTCCTGCCCATTAGAGACATGCAACATTCTCCCCATTTCTCAGACACTGAGTTGATCCCTCCCATTAAAGAGTAGCAAGAAAGACCATTTCTGTTCCACTAAGACAGAGAGTGAGTTTCACCTTCCCTTCATGGAAAAGCAATACCCTCTTTCATTTGGAAGGGAAAAGAGAGAGTTGCACAATCTCCCCAAGTGAGTTAAACTGCCATGTGTGGGAGGAGCTGCTTGCTTGCAGCTTAGTGCTGGCTAAAAGATTTTTGGGTCTTCCCCCTCTTTTTGAGGGTGGAGCAGCTCCTTTTCAGTCAGTGGGATCAATTGATGCAGAGGGATTAAGCACCTGGTAAGGAAAGAGCTTTGACCTAAATCATTCAGCTCTTAGTAAAGGCCTTTGTACAGGTCTGAATCTCCCATCTGATTAATGACCAGTCACTGGAATATGTGTTCTGGTCAACAGTCATTGGAGCCCCTATGATATGAGGTTAGAGATCAGGTTGAGATCCCCTCTCTCCAGATCCAGTTTCATCCTGCTGTGGATTGAAAATTAGTGTACAAATGCCAGACTAGGGAAGGGGATGGGGCCTTCCACTGCAGGGAAGTGATTGGCCCTTTGCCTGCATTCAGCCACGGACTTCAGGTTCTTTGGCCACATGGTGGAGAGGTCAATGCTGGAATTTTTGGACCTTCATCTTCTTCTTTAAAAAAAAGTGGGACAAAAAAGGGACAGTCTACAGTCTGTTATCTCAGTGAGAGGAATTATAAGTCAAGGTCCCTCTTATTACATGTCTTGCTCACAACAGAGACATTAGGTCACAAAGTCCTGCCTTGTAGAAGTGAGAGCAGGATGGAGATATCCTTTCTGTTCTCTATAATTTGCACAAGTTTGATACAGAAAAGGTTTAGGTGGAACCGTCCCCCTTCAGGGCCCCTGCCTCCATCCATCTGTCAATCAAGGTAACAGAGGAGGAAGAGATCTCTTCTTCTGACAAAATAGTTAAGAAGGTTGATCATCTTTTGCCCCATGCTGTGTGTTCAAAGCTCTCAAGCTCCAAAAACACTAAAATTCTTTCCAGCTTGGAGAAATTTTCTGAGGCTGACTTTTAACCAGACCTCATTATGCTTCCTCACTTGGCGACAATTTTTAATGTGATTTTGAAAATGTTTAGTAAGGGTCAGGGCATTGCTAGGAAACATAGTGGGTGGTCTGTCCGCTTTCCCCTCTACTATGAGACCCTTGGTCTCAACAGCTATCTATTGTGTTTACCCCTTTTTGTCACATTAAACCTCCCACATTGGATTCCAAAATGGCACAAGTGGGTACTTCCACAGGGACTTGGGCTCACCTTTTAGTTAACATGTTACATACTTTAGAAATAAAGGCTTAATTGCTAACTCACTTGAACAAAGATTTATGATGGACACACTCCATTCAAACAAAAAAGCCTTAAGCTTGAAGTCAGCAAGAATATAGGTCTGCTTCAGTCATATGTGCTTGATTTTGGTATTATGCATCCTGGGTTTAATCCTTAGTAGCAGCTATCCATTCTCATTTACTGTTACACATATAATCTCTGTGGATAGTTTTATGTTGATATGTGTGTTTAGGATTGGTGGATATTTAAAGAGCTGATAGTAGTACACTCCCAAGAGCCTAAGTATGGTAATATGGTGCTAACTGCTAATCTTTGCTTAGGCTGGTAAATATTTATGTGATATATTTTGCAATATAGCATATTATAGTTCTATTCTTAAAAAGTCTGTTAATTGAAATGGTACCTGTAGATGGAAATGTAATATAGCTTATAATCAATCATGTTTTATCAGTTAAAACCCTCTGTAATTTATGCTTAAGAAATTTTCTAAATAAATCAATGCAGTTGTTTACTCCAAGAGGATTCAGAACAATTTGAGCAAACTCTAAATGATAAAGAAATTAATTTTATAGAAATCTTTCTCTCTCTCCTTCATAGCTTTCTTGTATAAGACAGAGGTTATAATAGTTGACCATCATGGTTTTAGTTGTTTACCCTCTTTGCTCTGTTATTTGTTTCAAATATACTTAGCTTTTCACAAAAGCTAATGCCTGTTTAAACTGTATCCTTCTGATAAGGTGTTATGGTACTTTCAAATCAAAATCTTTTGAAAATTGTTAAGCACTGCTGGAATTGTGAAGCACTGTCTGGGAGGATGAAGGTGATGGTGAAATTTGTGCCACTTGCACAAGACACAAATGGTGAAAGCACTAGCTATCAAAAATTGCAAACAAGGTGTAGTTGTTAATTTTCAAAGATTTCATCTTCAGTATGTAAACTGAAATATCTTATTGCTAATGATATTTAAAATTTAAAATTAAAAGCTTCTTTCAATTTTAATCTAAGTAATTTCACACAGAAATAGTAACAATTAATTAACTCTCTTAATTTCTGTATTGATGTTTTTGTTTTAAGTAAACAGTCAAAATGAAGCATCTTTCCTTTATTACATTTCTATCATAAGTTTATTGAAATAAAGTGTTTCTATGAGAGGGAAAAAATTATTTCATAACACTTTGAAGCTCATTGTAGATTCTCAAGTAATTGTTCTATTTGCCTTGTTCTAATTGATTCATGTCTTTATATTCAGATTTCATATACATTTTTAGATAAAAAAACATAATTTATGATTTTTATTGGAAATAATGTTTGGCATTTCATAAATAACATTTATTGACAGTTTTGTTTCCATGTTATTAGTGCAAGCTAAAAGACATAACAAGGAGAAAATAGATGATGCGAGAATTGCAAGAACTGGTAAGTACTGGAATTTTAATTTTAGATACCATTTTTTCTGTTGGTGTAAAGTTTTATTTGGTTTTTATTATGTTGCTATTTATAGATGCAAAATAATGGCATGCAATAAACTTATGTTATTGATGTATGTCATTTTATTTTTCTACTTTTGAAGATTATAGTAAAATTTTGCAGCATATTTTCAATGAACCTTGAGGGGGAAATCTAGAATTTTTTCTATAAAAGTTTGATTTTTTAGAGGAATGGCTTGTCTTGCTTGCAATGAACACCACATTCTTTTTTTTTCATTGAAAAGTGCACAATACATTTTAATAAAATGAAGGGCTACTAAATCACAAAGCTTCCTCTAAATCAGGTATCTGCCATTTCTGTCATCAGATCAATTCTACATTTTTTGAGATTAAAGTGCACATATTATGATCTGTTATTAGATATGAAGAAATTTCAAGAGGAAAAAAAATCTGACATAACAGCTGCACATTTCTACCATTTTTATTTTCTGTATTGAAAATTCTTGCATGTACATGCGGATCTCTCTTATTGGACAGTGTATATACCACTGTTATTGAAACCCCAAAATATCTACCCAATAAAATGCATGCCTTTAAAATTTGTATTTGGCAACAATCATATCAATAACCCTAAAACTAAATTGTAAGTTTCAGAATGGTTTAAATTTTGTGTCATGGAGGAAGTATTATGGAGGAAGAAGGAAGTATGTTGTAAGCCAGATAAATTACCTGAGGGAAGAAGGAAATTTAAGGAAGAACTCTAAAGGTCCAAACATTTTCAGAATAAAGGTCAAATATTTCTTATTGGAAACTAAAATTAAATCAGACTGCACAATTTATCAATATTAAATCTATCTGCATGAATATAGGAGTTTTGTTAGTTAAAATATGAAATTTCATGTGGATCTAACCCTGGGTGGCATGATTACAAACGTTATTTTTTAATTTATCAAAACCAATGAAATTTTCCAATTCTCTAATGGGTTATTGTAATGCAGAACATCATATTTGACAACATGATTAAAAATATGAAAAAATTTCACCTCTGCCATTCTCAGTTCCCATATCTTTAGCCATCCATTGCAGAAGCACTAACATCATTAAGGTCAAAAATGAAAGCCTAAATAATGAAGGTCAAATTTGCTGCCACATAGAGACAAGTAGCAGTTTTTTAGACACTTAAATTTGCACCTTGTAATTTATGACAATTTATGACAAGACTTTTTATCAATAGGAAGGAACTTGAATTTTAATATGAAAGCTTAAAAATCATTACTTCTAACACCTATCTATCCATCTATCCATGTGACCCTGTCAGTCCAAGATATCCCTATAACAAACACAGTCTATTGTTATGACCCTTGGTCACTTCAAAATACAGGTAAAAAAACCCTTATAATGCAATACTCGGGGTCCAAAGAATAATACTGTGATATAAGCAGGATTGCATTAACAAATTTTTCGAAAAACTTCCCCATGAAAAATTTGCATGGAAATTTCAATGTCATTGATTTTAACTAACCTCTTAATAAAATATTGTTTGTTTTATTCATTGTGTTTCATCAGGCATCAAATATATTTCAGTTTTGAATTATATACATGCCAATATGGTGAAAATGGTGCACAGTGAAGTTAAAGCAACATTAAATGCAGTGCTGGGATTAAAAATCTGCTAGGGATACAAATAATCAGATTTTTTGAGAGCATGTATTTAGGATGTTAAAAAGAGAGGTCACCTTAAATTAAGAAATGAGAGCCATCACATTGTAAGTGGAATCGTGTTGTAACAAATTGCATTATAATGGGTTTTACCTGTATCCTATGACAAAGTCCTAAAACTGTTTCAAATAAATTGAAAGTTTCAGATTCTTCAATGCAATTTAATGTGCATTTATTTTAGTCCTCTTTTCCCTTTAATTAAAATTTTCCTCTTTCTTCTTCAGTTAAAATTATCATCTTTTGCCTTTAATTAAAATTATCATCTTTTGCCTTTAATTAAAATTATCATTGGTCTCTGAGCTTTCAATTGCAAATGAAGTATCCATGATGTCCAATATTATCAGAATTTATTTGCTACAATCTTTTATCCAAAGTCCTTGTGGAACATGACAAATATCAAGGACAGATTGTTAAATTAGATCTGCATATTCTAATCTAGCCAGGGACATGCATGTGGATTGGATTAATAAAGTCTAGAAGGGTCAGAAAATAAGTAGGTACTGTATTTATCATGTTATAACATGCATCTAACTGCATACAATATAGAACCAGGCTTTGGAAATCATTAAACTCAACTCTTGAGACTCAGTTTGATCCTGAAATTTTCTTTTGATCAATCAGAGATCATGTTGCATTGGTAAGGTCATTTCTGATTGGCTGATAGTGGAAACTCAATCCCAGACTCAAGTTTGGAGTTTGTATCATCTTTTGAAACAATCTTTCAGGGTCTGCACTTCTCTTGTAATCATTAATGGATAGCATAGGCCATGATATGTCAGTGCATTATGTAACAATTAGATATGGGTCTCAAGTGTTTGCACTTGAGTCTGTGTTGTACATGGACAATTATGACATCTTTCTAGGTACCAATGTGTCTGTAGAGGAGTTTCTTGTGACCATTTTTCTTCTATATTGGTCTTTATCCAGGGACATATACATGTATGTGATTTGGATTGCTATGGTCAACAACTTTCTGATAAATGTCTATGGTGAACTCTTATTAGCTTTATTGGTCATAGATTGGAAAAATTTATGGGATGGTCTGTTGTCCAGTGTTCATTTGTAAATTGTGTATTTGTCATTCTATTCAAGTAGGTTAATTGTTTCATCTGATATACTTGGAAGGTTGCCACAAAAAACAATTTTTTCCTCAAACTGTATGGATGACAAATATTATGTATAGCCAGTCCATATTGACTTCAGAGCTCAAAATTGAACGGTCACTGAAGGTATGAAAACTTTAATATGTACAAAATATATTATAGGTACATTTTCTCTTCCTATTTCTTATCAATTTCCATAGTTCAATGAGGTGGAGGCAGATAGGTTTGGGTCAGAATGTTAGACAGGGTCACTCTTCATTAAAGTTGAATTTGTGTCAACAAAATTGTCAAGTCTTATAAGTGTTCTCTTCTTGTAGTCATTGCATGCAATCTTTAGATATTGAATTATTTATGATAATTGTTTATGTTTCCTAGATTAAAAGATGACAATCCAACATTATGTTTTAGGTGACTATGTGTTAATGGTACGTGATGTTACAAACCCACCATTCCTTGAAAGAAACCTGGACCCAGCATTCCTGCTCATAAAACTGAAGAAACCTAAGAGAGAAAAAGTGAAAAAGGAACCTAAACCAAAGTATGTCATGTGACATCCCTTTGCTACTAACAAGAACTGTGTGGATTGTTTTTAAATAACATCTCAGACAATCTGGAAACACATATTTTTTTTATTTGATTAGCTATAAGTATGTCATTTTCTTAGATTCACCAAAACTGAAAAGCTAAGAAAAATATTACATTTTTGGACTTCTTGCACTTTTTTGTAAATGCAGAAATTTACAACATGTTGAAATGAAAGATCTATTTTGTATGCAGATTATAATATTTTGAAATAAGTAAATGAAATGTATAATTTATATTAAAATTAAAGTTTGCCAATCTGATTTAACACTAAAATTGAAAATGACAAAATCTTCAGCACAAACCTGTTTCAAAATTAAATGATACACTAATGTTTTACAGCATGATCTCTCTATTTTTTATGCTCATCCATTCAATATTTAATCAGTACAATCAAATCCTGCCAATAATGGACATTCCAAAGACTAACCCAATTCTGTATGGACAGATGCATTGTTGAATGTCATGGCTAATAATCCCCTATAATCTTGTATCACCTATGGCTGTCTTTGCTGAAATTTCCTCATTTTTGTATGAGTACACATAAATAAAAATAGGTCATAGGCATAGATTGCATCAGTCTCTAATACCATAGTGAAAGTGCCAATTTTATCAATCATTAAGTGACTGTGCATTGAAGAGAAATTTTGATTGGCTGATTCAAATAGCATGAAAGGTCAATTTTAGGCACAATGGCATGAAAAATTGACACACACTCACAGTGATTAAATAAGAAGATTTATGCATAATCAAGAATAATGAAAACAATTCTCTACTCAGGTGAACACAGATGATAAGAGTTATCGGATTACAGACCAATACATGATGGGAAAGTTGTCCTTTAGATCGAGTTTTAAAATTGTCATTGATATAAGATAATTAACCCATCAATATTGTGAGGTGTCCTCTGTGTGGTAGTATCTGCTAATGTAAGTGTTGTTTAAGGTGATATGCAGTTATTACAAAACTTCTTAGATTTTGTATCAATAATGTAATGGGGGGAGTGTCATTGAAACTGAGATTTGAAGTTGAATGTGATTTCAGATTTGTAATGGTGTACCATGAGATGCATGTGTGAAGCAACTTATTAAGAATTCTTCTTTACAAAGACCTTACATGCTTCTATGCATCTGTTTGAATTAAATTTGTAATACTGTAGTACTGCTTCTTACATTCTTTGTTGAATATCATACACAGCATGTGAACCTTTATAAATGTAATTGTTTTTTTCTGTTATGATTTACATACTTATTTACTGCTGATTTGTTATGGCAAAGTAGCACATAGCACATCCATTTTATATTTTAACAATGATAGATAAATTGGTCATGACTTGATTAAAATAAAAACTAATGTCAAATTTCATCTATGAAATACTATAAATGGCCTATTCTGAACAAAGTTCAATATAATTTCATTTTGAGTTACCAGAAATGTAAAATATATGAAAGATTATTCAAAAGTCATAAAAATAATTACACCATAGTCGCAGTGAATACCTTTACTTGAATTTAAAAGTAGTTATAGATTATTCTTTACATTTAAACTGTTTTTTCTCTATCTTGAAAGTTTCTTGCCCATAATAATAGTTTCATATCATTTGACAATTAAGTGTTTGTCTTTTCATCTAATTTTGTAAGGAGCTGTAGATTTTCTTTCTCAGTTTTGTAGTACTTTGATGTATTCCTCCTTTTATTTAATGTTGATTGTACTCAGTATGATGCTTTCTAAATTCACTTGCCTTTATATGTATAATTAATTTCATGTCTTAATTTACTAGTAATCCAGTCAAGTTAGTTATGTATAATACAAAGATACTTCAGAGTTCATCCCATCTGTTTTGAGAACTATATATATATATATATATATATATATATATATATATATATATATATATATATATATATATATATATATATGCTTGATTTGTTATCACAGAGGCAATATCTGAAGACTTACAAATTCTTGTTTACAGTGTTAGCAATACCTGTAAATGGTTATGAACATGTATCTTGCCAGTTGAAAATTATTTGAAATTATATTGTTAAAGCCATGTTTTCATGGAAAACTTTGTTCATGAATGTTTTTCTTTTTTTGTTTTTTGTGTTTTGTTTTCTTTTGCACTAATTGTTTTGAGACCAGACTGGTACATGCAATAGTCATTGTGTTCATGAACAACCAAAAACAATTATTTGCCTGTTTTCCATAAACAACTGTTTCTGGCTTTTAGTAGTATATACTCTACACCAGTCTAGACAAAACTGGATAAAGAGAGTTTTTACATATAAATTATGACCCATGTATTTTTTATTTAAATCCATGTAATCCTTTTGCATTTTTTTGCAAATGATTTAAAGATATCATGTGGGTTATCAGAGCTTAAAATTATGCCAAGTCTCCTGCAAACTGTGCATTGAAAAAAAATAGATTTCAAGACGATACAGTAAAATCACTCAGGAAAATGAAATCCCAGTGAGACCATGTCACAAAATTGCCCATTATTAATCACAATAAACATAATCTCAGGAAAACAAAATTCTTTTACTCTGAAAACAAAACTAAATTTTTAGTCCTTTGTGTCCAATTTTACAATAAAATCAAACTCACAAAACTGGAACTTGGTGAGATCGTGTTTCCATTACCAGTGATCTTTGAACAGACTACAGCTATACAGGGTAAAATAAAGTAAGTATAGAAACATGTACTAATACAGTGAAGTCATAGTTAAGATTACCATATGTACTTGCATGTAAGATAGATCCAACTGCACACAATATAGACCCTGACCTCCCACAACATAATGCACCAGAAGATCAGGATCTATGTTGCTTGTTCTACTAATTAGTCTTTAAAAAAACTGCAACCCAGATCTGCCAGTGCATTATGCAACATCAGATCTGGATCAATACAGTTTGCAGTTGGATCAAACTCATATATGAGAATTTATGGTAAAATTTACTGGCTATTCATATTTGTGTAAATATATCAATATTTACTTATATTTAAGAGTTCATCCAATCACATAATATTCTTAGGTGACAACTGAACACTCCAGTAAACAAAAAACACAAATTTTGTTTGGTACATTGGGACTATGGTTTCAAGTGGTCATGCTTTATTTTTTTTTAAAACATTACATCTAATTAGGTCATATAAATATAAATTATTTTGAAGACTTCCATATTTCAAATTTTATATTCAGCCCTTACAATAAAAGTCATGAACAATCTCATGTAAGGAAATTGTTAGGAGTCTTTCAAACAGAAATTCATAAGTTCAGAGTTTAATTCCCATGAGCTGAAATTGTTCTAAAGTTTTACACATTAAGTTTCTTTAGTCAGTATATCTTTGGCCCAGTTTTGATTATTATTTCTCTAATTAGATAGAAGTAAGCAAAGAATAGACTACAAAAAAAACTTTTTTTTCCACAGGTTTTAAAATCTGTTCACATGTCCAACCATAAGCATGTATTTTTACTTCCCTGTTTTTGATAATAGGAGTCTTTGATGGTCAAAAATAAGCAAAAATAGTTTCTTTATAAATATTATGGCTTGCTGCAATAAAAAGGGTTAGATATTCACAAAAACAAAACACATGTTCACATACACATGCATACATTAAGAACCAGGGACAATAATGGAATGTAGATAGACCCTAATTTTTAAACCAAACACATGAAAATCTTACATTTTTAGTTTTCAGAGAGAAAGATACTATGCATATCTAAAGTGAATATTGTTTGCACAAATCTAGGATTGGATCTTGGAAAAGCTTTCATCATGTCATGAACTACTGCTGATTGGATTCAAATAATTACATCCTATTTAGAAGAGCACAAGGTTAATGAAAGTTAATCGAAGAAATGCTCATATCTCTCTTTGACTTGATCTACATGTATTTTTTAGGTTCACATCTTTAAAGAAATCAAAGACAAATTAAATTGGATGAGTATGTCTCCCATCAGCTTCTTTTATTCTTTTTCTTTGGAAAATGCAAATGTAGAATTTGATTCAGAGCTGTTTGAATAGATGACAAATCATAAATTGAATCCCACATAGTGACATGATCACTTTCCTATGGCAAATATATGAAGGCTGAGCTTAAAGAATTTTTATTTTAAAAATACCAAAATCTTCTGAGTCCATGCCTCTAAAACAAAAGTTTTAAACTTCCAGGTAACATTTTAAACATGGTATCTGAGGAAATCAATTTAATTGTATAAATTTTCATTTTAATTCATTCATTGACATGATGTGTATTTTAAAACCTTGTTGTTTATGGATTCAGGACATTATTTACTCTAGTATAGAAAAAAAAAAATACATGCCTTCTATACTCACACAGAAATCAGGTCCCACTGCATATGGCCAGATTAAGGTCTTTGTAGGCCATAGGCATGTCTTGAATAAAACCATTGGCATTGGCATGAATGCCTCATTGTGTACACCCTTTTCAGTAATATGGTTTTGTAGGCCCTAGGCATAGTGTCTACTGGGTCTATTGGATAATATAGCCTTAGGCACAGTGCTTACTGTATCTATTGGATATTATGGCCCATTGCCCAGTACCTACTGGGTCTATAGGATAATATGGCCCTAGGCACAGTGCATACTGGGTCTATTGGATAATATGGCCCTAGGCACAGTGCTTACTGGGTCGTTTGGATAATATGGCCATAGGCATAGTGTCTACTGGGTCTATTGGATAATATGGCCCTAGGCATAGTGTCTACTGGGTATGTTGGATAATATGGCCCTAGGCACAGTGCTTACTGGGTCTGTTGGAAAATATGGCCCTAGGCACAGTGCTTACTGTGTCTATTGGATAATATTTCCCTTCACCCAGTACCTACTAGATTTATTGGATAATATGGCCCTAGGCACAGTGCTTACTGGGTCTATAGGATAATATGGCCCTAGGCACAGTGCTTACTGTGTCTATTGGATAATATTTCCCTTCTTCCAGTACCTACTGGATCTATTGGATAATATGGCCCTAGGCACAGTGCTTACTGGGTCTATTGGATAATATGGCCATAGGCATAGTGTCTACTGGGTCTATTGGATAATATGGCCCTAGGCACAGTGCTTACTGGGTCTATTGGATAATATGGCCCTAGGCATAGTGTCTACTGGGTATGTTGGATAATATGGCCCTAGGCACAGTGCTTACTGGGTCTGTTGGATAATATGGCCCTAGGCACAGTGCTTACTGTGTCTATTGGATAATATTTCCCTTCACCCAGTACCTACTGGATCTATTGGATAATATGGCCCTAGGCACAGTGCTTACTGGGTCTATTGTATATGGCCCTTCACCCAGTGCATATTGGGCCTATTAGATAGTATGGCCCTTTGCCCAGTACCTACTGGGTCTTTTGGATAATATGGCCCTAGGCACAGTGCTTACTGGGTCTATTGGATAATATGGCCCTTTGCCTAGTACCTACTGGATCTATTGGATAATATGGCCCTAGGCACAGTGCTTACTGGGTCTATTGGATAATATTTCCCTTCACCCAGTACCTACTGGATCTATTGGATAATATGGCCCTAGGCACAGTGCTTACTGAGTCTTTTGGATATGGCCCTTCACCCAGTACCTACTGGGCCTATTGGATAATATGGCCCTTTGCCCAGTACCTACTGGGTCTATTGGATAACATGGCCCTAGGCACAGTGCTTACTGGGTCTGTTGGATATTATGGCCCTTCACCCAGTACCTACTGAGCCTATTGGATAATATGGCCCTAGGCACAGGGCTTACTGGGTCTATTGAATAATATGGCCCTTTGCCTAGTACCTACTGAATCCATTGGATAATATGGCCCTAGGCACAGGGCTTACTGGGTCTATTGGATAATATGGCCCTAGTCATAGTGTCTGCTGGGTCTGTTGGATAATATGGCCCTAGGCACATTGCTTACTGTGTCTATTGGATAATATGGCCCTAGGCACAGTGCTTACTGGGTCTATTGGATAATATAGCCCTAGGCACAGTACCTACTGGAGCTATTGATAATATGACCCTAGGCACTATTTACTGATTCTGTTGGATAATACAGCCCTGCAACTGCAACCAACATAGACTCAGAGCTGTTGCTGCTTGTTCCAGGAGATCAGGATATGCATTATCTGATCTACAGATTATTCCTAACAAACTGCATAGACCCAGATCTGCAGACACATGAGGCAATATTAGATCTGGGTGTGCACAGTTTGCAGTTAGATCTGTCATATAAATGAATATATAAGGCATAGTTTAATTAGAACATAGAGACATAAGGAAGTGATGTAAGAATCCATATTTACTTTACAAGATTTCACTCTCTTCATATCAGAAAAAAATGCTGCATTAATGAGACAAATTATTCCACATATTT
This sequence comes from Potamilus streckersoni, assembly GCA_016746295.1. Classification (NCBI taxonomy): domain Eukaryota; kingdom Metazoa; phylum Mollusca; class Bivalvia; order Unionida; family Unionidae; genus Potamilus; species Potamilus streckersoni. The sequence goes on along the minus strand of JAEAOA010001076.1, from coordinate 46,954 downwards.
ACATTGGTATGACATAGGAAAGTGTCTCATGAGCTGCAGTCTTTGATATTTCTCTCATTTTAGTTAAGTATCATAGCCCTTAGGGACCTAGTGCATCAAGCAGCAAATTAATAAATTTAGAATACCTTTCTTCCAGCTTCTTAGCAGATAGATAGCTGCTCCCTGTACAGTTAGATTATTATTTTTAAAAACTATAGTTGAAATCCATTTGATTGCTTGTAGTGGGTAGATGGATTATGCTACATACATATTTTTTGATTGGTCAGTAACTTAGATATCTAATAAATCATCGGTGTAAATAAGAAAAACACCTATTGGACAATCTCATTTTGTACTGAATAATACCGGGAAAATCAGTCTCTTTCTGCAGCCAGTTAACACTCACAGATGGTTAGTTAAGGGTTAACACTGACAGATGGTTAATTAAGAGTTAACATTGACAGATGGTCAATGAATGGTTTATACTGATGGATGGTCAATTAATGGTTTACAATGATAAATGGTTCATTTATGGTTAGAACTGACAGATGGTCCATGAAACTGTTATGCTTCGCCTGTCAGTCACTGTGTCAGGTACCTGCCAACATCTAGTGGCTCATCAGAACATAATAAGGAGATATTTTCTTGAAAAAAAGATCAGAATTCCAACTGAAGTGTGATGAGAGCCTTTAAGGAAACACAAGATAGATTTTATTTTTCAAGGGTACTGCAGATCTACTATATGATGGCTTGGTAAAAGCCAGAAGGAAGAAATCATGCATTCATTGCATGAAGCGATTCTGACATGGAGTTGAGAAAGTTACTGACTGATAATATGAACAGTTACATTAATTTAGGTAACAGTTTTTTGTAAAAGTACACACATCTAATAGTACACACAGCTACAAAAACTAAACTCCATGTGACTTATCCTCAGTATCATAGTCTTGCCAGAAAGTAGCTTTAAGCTAATGTATCATTAAGCTAATGTGGACAAAGTAGCATTAAGCTAATGTGGGCAAAGTAGCATTAAGCTAATGTGGACAAAGTAACATTAAGCTAATGTGGACAAAATAACATTAAGCTAATGTGGGCAAAAGAGCATTAAGCTAATGTGGACAAAGTAACATTAAGCTAATGTGGACAAAAGAGCATTAAGCTAATGTGGGCAAAGTAGCATTAAGCTAATGTGGACAAAGTAGCATTCAGCTAATGTGGGCAAAAGAGCATTAAGCTAATGTGGGCAAAAGAACATTAAGCTAATGTGGACAAAGTAACATTAAGCTAATGTGGACAAAAGAGCATTAAGCTAATGTGGGCAAAGTAGCATTAAGCTAATGTGGGCAAAAGAGCATTAAGCTAATGTGGACAAAATAACTTTAAGCTAATGTGGACAAAGTAGCATTAAGCTAATGTGGGCAAAGTAGCATTAAGCTAATGTGGGCAAAAGATCATTAAGCTAATGTGGACAAAAAAACTTTAAGCTAATGTGGGTAAAAGAGCATTAAGCTAATGTGGACAAAAGAGCATTAAGCTAATATGGACAAAATAACATTAAGCTAATGTGGACAAAATAACATTAAGCTAATGTGGACAAAAGAGCATTAAGCTAATGTGGACAAAGTAACATTAAGCTAATGTGGACAAAAGAGCATTAAGCTAATGTGGGCAAAGTAACATTAAGCTAATGTGGGCAAAAGAGCATTAAGCTAATGTGGACAAAGTAGCATTAAGCTAATGTGAGCATAGTAGCATTAAGCTAATGTGGACAAAGAGCATTAAGCTAATGTGGGCAAAGTAACATTAAGCTAATGTGGGCAAAAGAGCATTAAGCTAATGTGGGCAAAGTAACATTAAGCTAATGTGGGCAAAAGAGCATTAAGCTAATGTGGACAAAATAACATTAAGCTAATGTAGGCAAAAGAGCATTAAGCTAATGTGGGCAAAAGAGCATTAAGCTAATGTGGACAAAATAACATTAAGCTAATGTAGGCAAAAGAGCATTAAGCTAATGTGGGCAAAAGAGCATTAAGCTAATATGGACAAATAGCATTAAGCTAATGTGGACAAAATAACTTTAAGCTAATGTGGACAAAGTAGCATTAAGCTAATGTGGGCAAAGTAGCATTAAGCTAATGTGGGCAAAAGAGCATTAAGCTAATGTGGACAAAATAACTTTAAGCTAATGTGGACAAAGTAGCATTAAGCTAATGTGGGCAAAGTAGCATTAAGTAATGTGGGCAAAAGAGCATTAAGCTAATGTGGACAAAATAACATTAAGCTAATGTGGGCAAAAGAGCATTAAGCTAATGTGGACAAAATAACTTTAAGCTAATGTGGACAAAGTAGCATTAAGCTAATGTGGGCAAAGTAGCATTAAGTAATGTGGGCAAAAGAGCATTAAGCTAATGTGGACAAAATAACATTAAGCTAATGTGGACAAAAGAGCATTAAGCTAATGTGGACAAAATAACATTAAGCTAATGTGGGCAAAAGAGCATTAAGCTAATGTGGACAAAATAACTTTAAGCTAATGTGGACAAAGTAGCATTAAGCTAATGTGGGCAAAGTAGCATTAAGCTAATGTGGGCAAAAGAGCATTAAGCTAATGTGGACAAAAAAACTTTAAGCTAATGTGGACAAAGTAGCATTAAGCTAATGTGGGCAAAGTAGCATTAAGCTAATGTGGGCAAAGTAACATTAAGCTAATGTGGGCAAAAGAGCATTAAGCTAATGTGGGCAAAAGAACATTAAGCTAATGTGGACAAAGTAACATTAAGCTAATGTGGACAAAATAACATTAAGCTAATGTGGGCAAAGTAGCATTAAGCTAATGTGGGCAAAAGAGCATTAAGCTAATGTGGACAAAGTAGCATTAAGCTAATGTGAGCAAAAGAGCATTAAGCTAATGTGGACAAAGTAGCATTAAGCTAATGTGGGAAAAGTAATATTAAGCTAATGTGGGCAAAGTAGCATTAAGATAATGTGGACAAAGTAGCATTAAGTTAATGTGGGCAAAAGAGCATTAAGCTAATGTGGACAAAGAGCATTAAGCTAATGTGGACAAAGTAACATTAAGCTAATGTGGACAAAGTAGCATTAAGCTAATGTGGGCAAAGTAGCATTAAGCTAATGTGGACAAAGTCGCATTAAGCTAATGTGGGCAAAAGAGCATTAAGCTAATATGGGCAAATAGCATTAAGCTAATGTGAGCATAGTAGCATTAAGCTAATGTGGACAAAGAGCATTAAGCTAATGTGGGCAAAGTAACATTAAGCTAATGTGGGCAAAAGAGCATTAAGCTAATGTGGACAAAGTAGCATTAAGCTAATGTGGACAAAATAACATTAAGCTAATGTGGACAAAGTAGCATTAAGCTAATGTGGACAAAGTAGTAGCATTAACCTAATGTGGGCAAAGTAGCATTAAGCTAATGTGGACAAAGTAGCATTAAGCTAATGTGGGCAAAAGAGCATTAAGCTAATGTGGGCAAAAGAGCATTAAGCTAACGTGGGCAAAAAGGGCATTAAGCTAATGTGGGCAAAAGAGCATTAAGCTAATGTGGGAAAAAGAGCATTAAACTAATGTGGGCAAAAGGGCATTAAGCTAATGTGGGCAAAAGAGCATTAAGCTAATGTGGACAAAGTAACATTAAGCTAATGTGGTTAAAAGAGCATTAAGCTAATGTGGACAAAGTAACATTAAGCTAATGTGGGCAAAAGAGCATTAAGCTAATGTGGACAAAGAAGCATTAAGCTAATGTGGGCAAAAGAGCATTAAGCTAAAGTGGGCAAAAGAGCATTAAGCTAATGTGGGCAAAAGAGCATTAAGCTAATGTGGACAAAGTAACATTAAGCTAATATGGACAAAGTAGCATTAAGCTAATGTGGGCAAAAGAGCATTAAGCTAATGTGGGCAAAAGAACATTAGGCTAATGTGGACAAAGTAACTTTAAGCTAATGTGGGCAAAAGAGCATTAAGCTAATGTGGACAAAGTAGCATTAAGCTAATGTGGGCAAAAGAGCATTAAGCTAATGTGGACAAAAGAGCATTAAGCTAATGTGGGCAAAATAGCATTAAGCTAATGTGGACAAAGTAGCATTAAGCTAATGTGGGCAAAAGAGCATTAAGCTAATGTGGGTAAAAGAGAATTAAGCTAATGTGGGCAAAAGAGCATTAAGCTAATGTGGGCAAAGTAACATTAAGCTAATGTGGGCAAAATAGCATTAAGCTAATGTGGACAAAATAACATTAAGCTAATGTGGGCAAAGTAGCATTAAGCTAATATGGACAAATAGCATTAAGCTAATGTGGGCAAAATAGCATTAAGCTAATGTGGGCAAAGTAACATTAAGCTAATGTGGGAAAAGTAGCATTAAGCTAATGTGGGAAAAGTAGCATTAAGCTAATGTGGACAAAGTCGCATTAAGCTAATGTGGGCAAAAGAGCATTAAGCTAATATGGGCAAATAGCATTAAGCTAATGTGAGCATAGTAGCATTAAGCTAATGTGGACAAAGTAGCATTAAGCTAATGTGGGCAAAGTAACATTAAGCTAATGTGGACAAAGTAGCATTAAGCTAATGTGGGCAAAAGAGCATTAAGCTAATGTGGACAAAGTAACATTAAGCTAATGTGGACAAAAGAGCATTAAGCTAATGTGGGCAAAGTAGCATTAAGCTAATGTGGACAAAGTAGCATTAAGCTAATGTGGGCAAAGTAACATTAAGCTAATGTGGGCAAAAGAGCATTAAGCTAATGTGGACAAAGTAGCATTAAGCTAATGTGGACAAAATAACATTAAGCTAATGTGGACAAAGTAGCATGAAGCTAATGTGGACAAAGTAGTAGCATTAACCTAATGTGGGCAAAGTAGCATTAAGCTAATGTGGACAAAGTAGCATTAATCTAATGTGGGCAAAAGAGCATTAAGCTGATGTGGGCTAAAGAGCATTAAGCTAATGTGGACAAAGAAGCATTAAGCTAATGTGGGCAAAAGAGCATTAAGCTAATGTGGACAAAGTAGCATTAAGCTAATGTGGGCAAAAGAGCATTAAGCTAATGTGGGCAAAAGAGCATTAAGCTAATATGGGCAAATAGCATTAAGCTAATGTGAGCATAGTAGCATTAAGCTAATGTGGACAAAGTAGCATTAAGCTAATGTGGGCAAAGTAACATTAAGCTAATGTGGACAAAGTAGCATTAAGCTAATGTGGGCAAAAGAGCATTAAGCTAATGTGGACAAAGTAACATTAAGCTAATGTGGACAAAAGAGCATTAAGCTAATGTGGGCAAAGTAGCATTAAGCTAATGTGGACAAAGTAGCATTAAGCTAATGTGGGCAAAGTAACATTAAGCTAATGTGGGCAAAAGAGCATTAAGCTAATGTGGACAAAGTAGCATTAAGCTAATGTGGACAAAATAACATTAAGCTAATGTGGACAAAGTAGCATGAAGCTAATGTGGACAAAGTAGTAGCATTAACCTAATGTGGGCAAAGTAGCATTAAGCTAATGTGGACAAAGTAGCATTAATCTAATGTGGGCAAAAGAGCATTAAGCTGATGTGGGCTAAAGAGCATTAAGCTAATGTGGACAAAGAAGCATTAAGCTAATGTGGGCAAAAGAGCATTAAGCTAATGTGGACAAAGTAGCATTAAGCTAATGTGGGCAAAAGAGCATTAAGCTAATGTGGACAAAAGAGCATTAAGCTAATGTGGGCAAAATAGCATTAAGCTAATGTGGACAAAGTAGCATTAAGCTAATGTGGGCAAAAGAGCATTAAGCTAATGTGGGTAAAAGAGAATTAAGCTAATGTGGGCAAAAGAGCATTAAGCTAATGTGGGCAAAGTAACATTAAGCTAATGTGGGCAAAATAGCATTAAGCTAATGTGGACAAAATAACATTAAGCTAATGTGGGCAAAGTAGCATTAAGCTAATATGGACAAATAGCATTAAGCTAATGTGGGCAAAGTAACATTAAGCTAATGTGGGAAAAGTAGCATTACGCTAATGTGGGAAAAGTAGCATTAAGCTAATGTGGCCATAGTAGCATTAAGCTAATGTGGGCAAAGTAGCATTAAGCTAATGTGGACAAAGTAGCATTAAGCTAATGTGGACAAAGTAGCATTAAGCTAATGTGGGCAAAAGAGCATTAAGCTAATGTGGACAAAGAGCATTAAGCTAATGTGGACAAAGTAACATTAAGCTAATGTGGGCAAAGTAACATTAAGCTAATGTGGGCAAAGTAGCATTAAGCTAATGTGGGCAAAGTAGCATTAAGCTAATGTGGGCAAAATAGCATTAAGCTAATGTGGGCAAAGTAGCATTAAGCTAATGTGGGCAAAGTAGCATTAAGCTAATGTGGGCAAAGTAACATTAAGCTAATGTGGACAAAGTAGCATTAAGCTAATGTGGGAAAAGTAGCATTAAGCTAATGTGGACAAAATAGCATTAAGCTAATGTGGGGAAAAGTAGCATTAAGATAATGTGAGCAAAGTAGCATTAAACTAATGTGGGTAAAGTAGAAGAAAAGCTTTCATTAAAAAGCCTTGAGTTTAGGTTAGAATGAACCTTTTAAGTTTTTTAGTTTAGATAAGAAGGAACCTTTAAGTGTATTTGAGTTTAGGTACAAAGGAAGCTTTCAGTGTATTTAAGTTTAGATTAGAAGGAACCTTTCAGTTTTTTAAGTTTAATTTTGAAGGAATCTTTCAATTTATTTAAGTTTAGTTCCTTTATTCAGCCTTGATTCAAATGCATTGAGTTTTGGTTAGAAGGAACCTTTAAATTTGTTTGTATTTAAGTAAGAAGGAACCTTTAAGTTTATTTGAGTTTAAGTAAGAAGGAGCCTTAAGTTTATTTGAGTTTAAATTTATTTGCTTTAAACATTCTGCAACATTTATTTAACAAGCAGTAGCAATTGATAGCAGTGGAGTGGGTTTTAATAAGAATAGATTGATTGCTACAAGTAGTTTGCAGTAATTACAGATTAATTGCTACAAGTAGTTTGCAGTAATTACAGATTGATTGCTACAAGTAGTTTGCAGTAATTGCTTTCTTTCTATTTTAGAAGAGCTGCATATATGTTTAGTTAATATAAAGTACCTACAGTCTGAAAAGCACAATCATGAGGTTCAACAGTTTTTCTTACCAGAGTATTGATATATTCTTTAAAATGGTTCTTTTATGTTTTGACCAATTTCCCTTTGATTAAAACAAACTCTCTTCCCTACTTGGCCAGGCAATATTTTATCTTGACATCTAAGTATGCAATGATTCACGCCTAGTTGACCACTGAATTCTCAAGTATGTGATAACTGATTGATCAGTTATGTAACAAAGCAATATTATCCACCACAATTTTCTACATTAATATTAATATATTCTGCATATATATGTTCACAAGGCCAGCCTTAAGCTGATTAGACTGATTTGGCCCCACACTTTAGTAATTTTTAAAAATATATATATTAGAGAGAAAGTAATTTTCAAAGGATGGAAGAAAATTTTAAGTTCATTATCACATAAAACTTATTTAATTGTTAATTTCCAAATGCTGTGCTCACATAGAGCTCCGCCAAAATGATCCAAATTGGGTCCTTCGTCATCTTCACTTGCCAAGGTTCTAATATGATAATCCTATATGTAGATAGGGTCAATATTTCCTCTAAGGTGTGCAACCATGCAGCTCAATAAAAAAAATGTTGTGCAGCAGTTTCAAAGTTCTGCGCACAAGTTTTAAGTTTTGGGAGCAAATACATATAAGGTAAAGTTTTGGTTGACTTTAGGTAGGCCATTGAATTATTAACCTACTTACTTTTTTTTGCAACAATGGAAGGTCAAGATCTATGACTGTGTGCACACAGCTGAGCGTACCCAGGTGACCATCTTGGTGCACCAGCTTTTTGAGAGGGGATACTGATGCTTGTGAGTTGCCTTGCACCTGGGCGGCTTTGTTGGCTAGCTAGCTTCCAACAGGTGACACAGTAGCCAATAGACCTTTGCGTCAATCAGATTATCTGAGTCAGATTCCACTTTGGACTTTTAAACCAGTTTAATACAGTATAATATTTCTATGTAGTCAAAATTTGTAACCAATGTTGAAACGCAAAGCAAACAAGACTATGTTAGACAGTTTTGCAAAGAAAAAGTATAGTTCTAAGTGTAAAACTGAATGGTTTAGTGAGCTGGTAGAGACAGAGCTTCCAATGTCAGCAGAAAACAGACGAACGAAACTGGGTAACATCTTCATTTATCGTGACAGCACTGATGATGTGTCAACAAGCTCATGTTGTCAGCGATTTCCGTAGCAGGAAACACTTTGGATTCGGTGTCTAAACTACAATGCCAAAAATCTAGAGGCCTGCACAAACTACTAACTGAAAGCTCAGAAAATCAAGAAAAAAGAAAAGAGTTTTCTAAGCAGAAGATTGCTGACATCAATGAGATAAAAAGTTTGATCGATAACATATTGCTAGCCATCTCTATGAATGTGTCGATGTTATCGGAACAAGATATACACGAGTTTATGGCTAAGTATTTTTCAATTCCAGTGTGTTGGTGCAGTAAAAATTACACCTTCGAATTTGTGGAGTGTACCAACGAGGTTGTCCAACAAGAAATCATAAGTGATCTAGGTAATGCCAGTTATTATGCACTTATCGCTGATGAAAGTACTGATATTTCAGCCACCAAAATGTTGATAATATACACTATATTCCATCCATTTAGTGACAAATTATAAGACAGTGTTTGCCGAAATTTTGAAGTTGAGCACATGTGACAGCAGATCAATTTTTGAGGCTATTGAAAACTTCTATGGAAACAACAAACTAGACATGCAAAAGAATGTCATGTTTACTTCTGATGGAGCATCAGTTATGCTGGGTAAGGACAACAGTGTAGCTGCACTACTTCACAAACATGTTCTCCATCTGCTGCAACAGTATTTTGTTGCTCATTGAGAAGACCTTGGGATTTACAACGCTTGTAAGAACATTTATATAATACAGGACATCGAGACATTGCTCCGAACCGTGTACACACTGCTTAGTAGGTCATATGTTTAAAAAAGTAGCATTTGAAGAAGTGGCGGCAGTTCTGGACTATGAATCAGTTTCATTTAGACCGCTGAATGAAATAAGTTGGGTTTCTAGACATTTCGCAATGAAGGCATTTACAAGACACATTCCAGTTTTGACTGACTACTGTAAAGAGAAGTTTGAAGAACACGATGATCCAGTCTGCCAATACTGCTTCAAGAAGTTTGAAGAACACGACGATCCAGTCTGCCAATACTGCTTCAAGAAGTTGACAAACCCCCATATTCGTGTTGCACTGATAGTTATCAATTACGTGGTTGGTGAATTAGCTGATCTGAACAGGTTGTTGCAGCGGAGCAACCTAACAACAATTGAAGCTTTGAAGTTCCTTAAAGCCAGAATATCTAAGCTATGCGTACAGTACTTAGGAGACACAGTGCACTGGAATGACAAAGTTCGCGCATTTATAGACGGAGACGAAAATATTAATATGCCTGCCATTCTACGATTTGTTGAACGTGTTTGCTTACATATGGACAGCCGTTTTCCAGAAAATGAAAGGAGTAGAAGTTTTTCGAAACAATTGCTCTGTCAGGTACAGCTGTTCTTGACAATGGAGAAAAAGAAATTTATTGTAGAGCTGTTTGGCAGATACCGTCATTTCTTCAAAAATACAAGTGAAACGTGCGAATATCTTGTACGTCAGTATCGTGATTTCAGATTAATAATTTATGAAAACTTAAAGTCCGTGTTAATGAAGACATTCGACGACGTAGTCCGGTTTGCACTCAACGATGAACAATTTATCATGTTGTCTCGTCTACTGGATGTGTGTGAACGTTCCAGGCATCCAGTGCAGATTATGAACGCGGATTTAGACTTATGAATGTCATCAAGACCAAATCTCGGAACCGTCTGGAAACTGACCACTTGGATATGGAGATGAGGATAAAGTCTTATCAAATCTCTGGATTGGAAGTCAATCTCGACAGATTTTATCAAAACTATAGTTGTCGCAGAAGGATAGACGGCGGAAACTTTAGCATTCTTTTGATGCTAGAATAAGACCTACATGTAGGTCTAGTTTATTTTAGTGGTGTATTCGTAATCGTAGCATAACATTTTCATTGCGATAAAGTATGGAAACTATACGTGATTTCTAAGCCAGACATCTTCTATAATAAAAAGACATTATTAGAAACGTGTATGATATAGTCAGTAATTACAATTTACTATCATAAATGTTTCTGAAAATGTTTTGCTCACGCAGAAATGAGGCCGCTCAAACAACCGCCAGTTCCGCGCACACGGGCAAAATATTCGATGGAACGTTCGATCGGGTTATCGCATCGGAACCCTGGTTAGCAAGGATGGACCGGTGTTTGCTAAGGCCACTACCCTATGTCCCAATCCTTCTAACTCAGCTCCCAGAGGAAGTATTGCAATTCTAAAACTTGTGCACATTTACAGTCGTATTCCAAAGTCTGAAGTGTCTAATGTGGCCAGCATAGGAGTTATTTGACATTACATAATTGGAATGCATTTAACTTACGTTGACTCGAACCTCTTCACTCCCTGTGGATTGTTATAGTCATTTACAACTCTCCATCATCATACTCCTCTCTCTCTCTCTCTCTCTCTCTCTCTCTCTCTCTCTCTCTCTCTCTCTCTCTCTCTCTCTCTCTCTCTCTCTCTCTCTCTCTCTCTCTCTCTCTCTCTCCAGTTATATAGGTTTACCCATATAATTCAGATTTAGTTCAGCATCTACCGATATGTTCCTGCTGTCCACATGTCTGCCGCTAAATGCATGTCCAATCACTCTGGCTCCATTACTTATGGTTTCAGGCAAGAGGATGTTCTGAATTATCCTTAGACAACTAATGACAAAATCTTGTAATTTTTTCTGTATTGTGTTTTTGTTTGTTTTTGGTCTTTTTTATGTTCTCCGTGCTTGAGTTCCATGTAAAGGTATGCATTTCACGTTTGAGTCAAAATTCGGAGTTTTGTCTTTTGAAATTTGTCACTGGAATTCTACTCTTGCTTTCGAACAAGGAATGATCAGTCTTGCCTTCCCAACTCTAGTTTAAACATCCATTTCTGTAAGTACATCTTTACCAATTATGCTTCTTATATGGGTAAACCTAACAACTTCAAAGGTTGTACTGTCCAACATCAGTCTGCCTTCTTTGTTGTTTATATGCACAACTTTGGTTTTGTTCTTGTTGATGTTACGTAAGCGTATCTCTTTTACCTTGTTTGGTAATCTTGCTCTGAGTTTGGTGGATGTTGTGAGCGAGAAGAACCGTTATCTGTAAAGTCTATGTCATTTGGTTGTTCGTGACCACAAAGTGTTATATAGCCATATTTAGTCCTTTACTAGATTGTTGGATAACCCAGTCTATCCAAGGGTAAACATGAGAGGGAATAGCTGACCCACCTGTTCAACTCGTCTTCAATTTAAAATGGTTCTGTGAGTGATATATTGTTTGTACCACTCTGTACGGGTGTTTGAATGTTGATGCATTTTAATTTATTAAATATCCTATAAATTGCCATAAGTTTAAACAGCGCATTCAAATGTGATTTAATGAATGTAATGAAGAGGTAGGAATTTCATGTCTGAATTTGCTCCATGATGATTGCAGAGTAGCCATATGATCTGTACATGATCAATCTTCTCTGGAACATGCTTGCACACCTTATGGTCTGTTATCGAGAATTATCTTTATTATTATCTTTATTCTTTCTCATATTATTCTGTACGGGACTTGTTCATGTATTAACAACACTATTCCTTTGCAGGTCTTATTATTTATTTGCAGTTTTTAATACTTGCACATGTTTTTTGAGACTAAACATCGAACTTAGAACATGGTAAACATAGAAATATGGAAGTTAATAAAAGTGTTTTACTTGGAACTTTCATTATTCAGTATATTCTTTGTTATCATATACACAAATTGTAACATAAAAGTATATACACTGAGTACTGGACCATAGGATATAGAATAAATAGTATACAAATAGGATTGTGGAACCATAGGGTACTTTCATTAGTCATTCTTACATAGGTGGCATAATATCTATCTATCTATCTATCTATCTATCTATCTATCTATCTATCTATCTATCTATCTATCTATCTATCTATCTATCTATCTATCTATCTATCTATCTATCGCTGCGGTGGCCTAGCGGTCAGAGCGTCCGCCTCGGATGCGGGAGGTCGCGGGTTCAAACACCGGCCGAGTCATACCAAAGACTTAAAAATATGGTGCTAGCAGCTTCCTCGTTAGTCGTTTAGTTAGGATTAAGATGTTTGTGTTAGGACTGGTCGGCTTGGTGTCAGGATAATATGACTGGGTGGAGTCTCATGCTACATGTCACTATAAACTGTCACACTGCAGATATCGTAGCGATATTGACTGAAAAATTTATAAAGTTCTCTCTCTCTCTCTCTCTCTCTCTCTCTCTCTCTCTCTCTCTCTCTCTCTCTCTCTCTCTCTCCATTTTAAAAGTTTTGTTTCTTTATTGCAATATCACCAACCACCAAAAATGTACCAAAAATTGCCTAAGATGATCTGTCGTTATCAATTTCACTATTTGTCTTTATATTCATGGTCTTATCACTTTTTACTCCACACGATACTGTTTCACCACAAAATTTGTATTTTAGACATAATTAAAACTGATTGTCCCATTTTAAAACTATTGAAAAGAATATCACTTGGGTTTTGCTCCAAAACCGTCATTAAATATGACATTGTGTTTTGTCAGCAGTTTTAGAATGATTATCATCTTTATTTTTAATCAGGGATGAAGGAGAGAGGTAAAAATTCGATATAAGAAATCTTAGCTCATTGTATCAGATAGTGCTTACAATATTTGCTTTGCACTCATCTAACTGTAATTCTACATAGAAAAGTTAACCAACAGTTTGTACAAAGTTTCACATATATTTAGTGTGCATGTGTACAAGCTAATTTCACTGTGTATGAAGTGTCACGTATATTTAGTGTTTGTGTGTATTTAGAGTAATTGCACTTTGTACGAAGTTTCACATATAGTTAGTGTGTATGTGTTTAGTTTAATTACATTACTTTCATCTTACCATGAGGTACTGACGTGTAATTCTCATATGTAAATATGAATTTTCAACAAACAAATAAGAATCGGTGTCGATTCTCAGTCTTTTTTCTTATGGAGCAATTTAGCGTCTGTGTTGTGCTTCAAAAGTCTAAAACAATTATAATTTGTATTACTTATACGTGAACTTTAGCATCTTATTTATTAGCACAAATCGCATTGCAAAGCAATATCGACATTTGGTAAGTCATAAAGCTAGTTTTATAGCCTTCCATTTTTAGCTAAGTTTGGGATCTGGCATGCCTCTTGCGTACGCCGTCATCCGTCCATCAAAAGCCTGTAAGGCTTTATTTACAACTGAATTTTTTTTATCCTGGCATCTGGTCTAATATATATATATATATATATATATATATATATATATATATATATATATATATATATATATATATATATATATATATATATATATATATATATATATAAATTTCATATAAGTTCGGTTACAAACGATATCTTCGAATGTTAATAAAGATTGGTCTTTTTGTTTTTGCATCGATAAACTGACTCTATTTGCATTCTAAAATCATGAATTTAGTATGAAAGCTTTTATCGTCACGATCTCTGCATTTGATTTGCTGATATTGTAACCACATTTAACATTCGCATATGTTTGTTTCTAGTTTTAATTTTGATATTGCTTCGTGTATATCCTTTTGTCAAATAAGGCGCAGGTGTTCTAACGAGCGCCGTCTGCGCAGATTAATGAGGTTATCTGGCCAGTTAAACGACCAGCTATAGTAACACATTAACCCTGAGAATTATACTACATCCACGTGATATTCATATTTATTCGCTATTTTCACCTATGTGAAGATTTACAGTTACTTTGATTCGCATTTCTTTTTTTTTTAAAGCGATAGCGATACAGGTATAAATCTGTCTAAAAAAAACGAGACGTCACTCGTTTTCCAGCTAATAGTTTCGGTTTTGATCTCCTCCTAACTAACACCCACTTGAATTTACCTTTATAACAAGTTATCTAAACATTACCTAATCAACCATGTATTCTGTGTTTCTGGGAAAAGGTAGTATTCATTATTATTAACACAGTAGGTCTACTAAGACAGACACATTTGCTTGCTTTAGAACTTAAATACTTACATTCACTTTTGAATTATTAATTGCACTCTAAATTCGAAATATTGCCTCACTATTAAAGTTTTACAATGCTATATAACAAGAAATACGGGGAAAAGATAAGAATTCTTTTAAGTTTAAAAATTTATGTACGTAATTACGTATATACATAAATGCATAGACACACGTATATGTACACACGTGTGTTTACACATAAGGGTATAATCCTCACCGTTAATGCACATTTACCTTGAGAATTAAATGAGAGAAATTATGAAAATAATTTTATTTGCCTCTTTTATTGGGCAGTTTTTTGTGATACCGGTTACATGAGAAAAAATGCTGATCCGTAGTATGTATGGGTTCAAGTCGGGCATAAAGAAAACGTTCCACAGAAATGATAAGACTGGTAGATTGGATTTGTCACTTCGCATTTAAATATTTCACTTTTCAACTCGAGTTAATGAGGGTAAATCAATAACAGTATCCCATGTTTTTAAATTGCAAAATCTTTAAATGCATAGGACCCTTCGACATAAAAGTGTGTTGGACTCTGCATTATTCAAACATGTTCAGACCAATCAAAAAGATGTTTATTTCGAGGAATATTTCTAAGTCTTGCTGGTTGAAGTATTTATTTTTGTGGTGTTTAACGCCATTTTTTTTGTCACCATATAAAAATCTATACATGGCAGTCAGTATATTTGTTGGGGGTGGGCAGGAAGAACCATCGACCTATGGAAAGGTTCTGGCAAGCTTACTCACATACCCATGCTGGTTCTGGAAATACTGAGTGAACGTTTATGAGAGAGCGGCATATTCAGGCTACCATACATAGCTCTATAACATTTATGCACAAATCCAACGATTTTATATTTTTGCGTTTTAAGTCTTCGTTTCTGTGCAGTAATACAACCCCATATCTTTATCTACACATAACAGTGTTTAGATCTTGCGTTTACCAAACTTTCTTTTTACGTATTAAGTAGGGCAAAAAGAACGAAAGTTATATTTTTGAATATATGGTTTTCAAAGTTAAATTTCACGTTGCTATTAAACGTGCCTGTCAGTTTGTAACGCTTCACGTATCTAATGCTATTCTATAATATTAATATAAAAAATCAAACATCTGACGCCATAGGTTGCAAATTAAAAAAAGAAATAATATAGTAATTACGTAAAAATTGTACTCCTTTTCCGTATTTTTTTAAATTGCACATTTGTATGACACAATGCAAATCATTAGTTTTATACGCATCTCGTATCCATGGTGATTTCAGGTATTCAGGGTTAAAAGATTACTTTTCGAAATTATTCCTTTGGAACTTAGGCGCCTCTTTCGCTCAGATGTGAGAAATTAAAACACAAAGAGTTATGTACAAAGCTCGTGTGTTTATCCATGTCGAAATCAAACAGGATACGATGGAAGGTTTTTCATACTTGACTACACATTTGCTAAAAACCATTGCCAAGATTGAAGATAGATTTTACGTAGGGTAGTAGTACGGTGTTAAAGATACCAAATATAACCGATGCGTTACAAAAATGAGAAGAAAACAATATTGTTTCGTTGTCCCTGCTTTTTTATTAATCTTTAAAGCCAAAGAGGAAGATTTATGCCAATCATAGTCCAACAGGAAAATGAACTAAAATTGTAATGCCTATACCGTTATTCCTCACGTTGATGCAACATGCTTAAAACTTATACACAAGTCAATTTTCAAAATTTACACAGTATATGCAGTAATAATATAAAATGTATATAAAAAAGTTGACGTGTTTATCATAATGCTGAAATCTCAACAGATGAAACTAAACAATAAAGACAACGTATGCCCCCACCACATCTATGGAGGTAGTCCTACAATGTAAGACATCGATCATGATGTGCAAGTTTTTGGGACGCCGTCTTACTGTGTTCACACTAGCCTCGCCCGTCCCAGCACATAGCTGGCAGGGTTACTTAGTGACACCCTGTTTTCCTAAACAGTTTCCCCTTTTTTGTGTTCCTGTGCCCTTTCCCATTCCGTTTTGTTTTGTGTTTAATTTTGCACAGGGTTGCTCTTTGTTTTGTTTTCCTAGTTTGTTATATTGAGTTGTCCCTTGTTGATGGTATGGTTGTCACCTTAGTTCGTGTTAGAGCCAAAACGAACCCAAGTTCAAACTTTCCCATCTAAACAAGGGATTGTACTTTTGTCTTCAAGGGATATTTACCCTGGAGCCGATTTCCACTCCTTTTACTTTGTTTTTTCGCGAGGTGACTTTTCCAGAGTCAGTCTATTTGTCCTATGTTTGTACAATTTTTGAGTTTATTTTGTTTTGTAGCTTTAATTGTAGGACGGCTTAATTCATATTATTGGAGTTGTTTTCCTTATTTTTCCCCATCGTTTTATAAGTTTTTTTTTCTGTTTCTGTTTGCATGTCGTGTTTATTACATTTTTGTACTGTTGTTGTGTGCTCTTTTAGTTTTACTTGAGGTGCGCCGTAGCGCCCTTGTGGGATTGGTTGGGGATTGTGCTAGTTATCAACGTGCCATCTAGTCGTGGGGGTCGGTATGTTTATTTGTTGTCTTTTATTTTAGTTTTCTTTGTAGGATGCCCTGGCGTCCTGGTCAGTGTTGATGTTGGGTTCTTTTGCCAAATATCTTTTCATGAATAGGTATCCTATGCTCGGGTATGGATTTATATTTTTTTTTGGTCATCATATTGTTTCTTCTGTCCGGTTGGAGCATCCAGTTCGGTGGTCGCCCTTGGGCCCGTATCCATGAATTTTTTCCCTTCCAATTCCCTGCGTAGTTTACTGTCTTAAAAGAAAGGAATAAAGAGATAATAAAAGATGTGGTGCATTGTGTTTCGCTAGTGCTATCGTACTTAACGTTCATGGTTACTTTTTTCTTTGAGCTTGACACAAGGATTTGCTGTGAATGATTTCTCCTTTGAGCAACAGTGGTAGTTTTTTTTACACTTCTTTTTGTTATTTACTCCTCTTTTTTCCGGGTTTCCTGGCGGCCCTTGATTACACTTTTTTCATTGTAGTGCATTAAAGTTATTTCTCTTCCGCCGAGTCCCCTTTGAGTGCCTGTATTTTAGGGATTGCACTTTGGAAGTTTTGGTGTTGTTATTCTGGTATACTGATTTGTTATATCGTGTTCACTTTTACCTTTGCATCCCTTTTAGGTGCCTAAATTTTTAGGCTATTTTGCATTGGTAGTTAGTTTACGTTTTTCTTACAGTCTTTAATAGCATTATGTAGCATATTCTCCGGTCGACTGAGAGCGGAAAGAGAGGCCGATTATTTAGGAATATCTCACACATTTGGCAGCCCATATCGAAGCTTATTTCCAAATTAAAGTCACATTGCTTTAGTCAAACCTTACTTACTCTGTTACCTTGTTTTAATAAATTCAAATTATGACAGCAGTAAATTAATGTGTTTTCAAGTTCTGTTGATTTATATTACTTTTGGTTGGAATACAATGTAAACCGGGAATGCAGAAATCGGATTAAATTGAAGTATGTTAATTTAACGAAACGAATACAAATATACTAATATTGAAGAAAGTGTTTAGATAGCTAGCTTCGTTTTGTTCAAAATACTTGGCACCCTTTTAACCAAAAACATAGATATCAGGGTCGAGGGCTTACATCGTGCAACTATTACGGATAGAAAATGTAGCGTTAACCATATCCACCCGTCTCGTCACGTCCGTCCAGATCCGTTTAACAAGTTTGGGGGCCCTAGGCACAAACTCTAACCTTAAAAGTAACCAGGATTGTGCCTCAGACTCTCAGTCTCAGATATAGAGTATTGCATTGCATTTCCATGTGCATGTGTGTCATTTTGTTAAATTTATTAATATAGTACTAAAATACTAACTGAACCGACACCGAAATTTTGTTTCTGGGCCGTCGCAGGGCCCCCTAAGCACGTGCCTCGCGTGTCAATGCCTTAAAACGGCACTGCGTCCCTCACGTATTTCATTTTCACTCGGATTTTTAAGAACTGCGTAAATTGAAGCCAAATTTGGCTTACATTAATTTAGGCACTATATATGTTGCACATATACGTTTATCAGAAAGAAATACTGCATCCGTCGTATGTGTCGGTTCAAAAGGGGTTAATGATGTAAACGCCAGATATCGTAAGGCTGTCGAAAATAGTTATCGATTCAAAATTGAATATTTCAATTTCCAATTGGCGTGAAAGAGTGTACATTTTAAGTAATTAACCATTCTGTTTTAATTGTTAGAAACGTGTTATGTCCTATCTATGCACCATACATTCATTCAATGCATAAATCACATTTTATTTTGTGCATTTCAGTCTTCTTTTTTTCATGCAGTAAGACAAACTGTGTATTTCGTGCACGTATCACAATACTGAGGCATTGCGTTTTCCCCAACTTCTTTTTCGTGCATCAAATACGGCAAAATGAATTAAAGTGACATTGCAATATACGATTTTCCACGGTAATTTTATACCTTTCAAAAATGTTTGCCATATATATCCTGGTAAATTGATTACAACATACTGTCATTATAAAATGCACCGGTCGATCTGGGCATATACAGTTTGTGAGGAGTAATCAATAGAATAAACAGCATAGGCTCTGATCTGACGGTGCGTTATGCGATGACAGATCATGGTCTATGTTGTTTGCAGTTGGACCCGAGTTATAAGCGAGTTGACTGTGTTGAATCACGCGTTTACAATGCATGCTTTTTTCCCTGTCGTATACTTTCGTTTATCAGTTTGTAACGGTTGATGGCATTCTACATAAAAGAAAATACATATTTTCTGAAAAGAAACAAATACAGTACTAACCGCATTGGTATCCTTTTTTTCTATATCTTAGTCAATTCCATATTTGTATGAAATTATACAAGTTACTTGTTTTTTGTGTTTCTGCTTGGTTTCAAGAGTCAGAAAGTTAGAGATTAAGTTTCGATTTTTCTCCATTAAAAACTTGGGCTCGTCTTTGTTAAATCATGATATGAGATTAAGCATTTCTCAATGAAATATGCAATTTGCCTAAGACATTGCAAAGGCGGAACACGATACTAAGATTGTAAAAGTCCAAATAAAACCGACAAAATGCATTTTAAAAGAGAAACAATATAATATCATAGGCCAGCTTTTATTTTCTAGTACACATTGAAGCTGACGTGAAACCCTTTTGCCAGGTGTGGTCCAACAGCTTATCAACTACATTTTAGTGCAACATACTTATAAACTCAACAAAAAGTCAATTGATCACCAATTTTACGTAATATTTCCAGTATATCAAACGTAGAAAAACACAATTTGACGTGTTTATCATTAAGCTAAAATTTACAGCATAAACCGGAAAAATATAGAGGATTTTGTTTGCTACCGTGAGATCATTGTTGTGTATGTGCATGTCTGATCCTCTCGTCACGTTCATTACAAATTTTCCGTCTGTAATTTTGAAGATCTGCGCTGTTTAAAACAAAAATTTATATAAGGCATTTTATATTAAAATGATCTAGGTCAAAATAAATTCTCGTCAGTTTGGTGGAGTCATCCTTATCATATTGACACGTTTCTATTTTTTATTTATTTATTTATTTATTTTGGTTGCATGATTTATTGCCGGCAAACATCTTTGGACGTAAAATGTCACAACCTAACAGAAATTAAACCCCCAGCCAATAATAATGGGAATGGCCACGCCTTGCATTTCCACCGGTAAACAGCAATTGATTTAACGTCGCATAGTGCGCCAACAGGTCAGGGTCTGCGTTGGTTGTTTTGGAAATTAATCCGAACAATAGTTATTATGTTACATTGTGTGACGGCAGGTCTGGGACTGGTGCAGTTTTCAGTTGGTCTGTACTTACAAGCGAGGATGGTATTTCATAAAATACATGATGGCGTGAACTGCCCCAGTTTATTGTGTATGCAAAATTTACCCCCTTTTATTTGTGTCTTGTTCATGTCGTCGTTCTTTGCTGTAATATATTTTTCATTTCTCAGAGCTGTAAGATTTCGGTGGTGGGGGAAATTTTTGTTTACCATTCATACACTACATTAATTTACGTTTGAGACAGTTCTTACATCTGGTTTTCTATTTAAGCGATTCGCCATTTTATTAGGCGAATACCCATCATCCATTAAGGGTAACATAAGTATACAACATATATACTAAAATGATGTATAAATATTATGAAAATCACTCTTCTACATTGATCAACGTCGATGTGAAAAGGACAGTGATAAACTTATTACTTTTTTCCCCAGAAGTGCGGTGCAAAAAACTAAATCCTTCTGATAAGCATTTGACACTTTGCGCCTCTATCTCACTAAGTCTACACATGTGCTCTCGTCCTTCTCACGTAAACATCATATCGACATTTTGTCTATTAATATCAACTACGTTGCTGGAACTTGATTGTGACATTTTGGCCTTGTACAATAATGGCAATAAAAACATATTTAAACAAGATGCTCGCCGCATCGAATGTTGTGGTCTTTCATCGCGATAATGACAAGTATTACGCTGTACTGTCGCATTCGCTTATAAGACGAGTTTAACTCCAAAGTACTGATATGCCGGCGCATATTACACCCACAGATCTGAGTCTCTGCAGTTTGTTTGGAGTAATCATTAGAACAAAAACATATAACCTAATTTGCAGGCGCATTATGATAAGGCAGCTCAGGATTTTTGTTGTTTGCAGTTGATTTGACTTATAAGCGAGTAAGAACGGTATTAATTTTAAAATAAAAATAACCCAAAGCATTGTATAATGTATGTTTCAAGCCCATTCATGAGGTCATTCGCACAGAGGAGAAACCTGTTGGAGGAGGCCGATGAGGATGACGAAGCAGAGGATTCATTCTTTTAGGACTTTATTGAGGTTTTCAACTGAGAAAATAGAGGAATTTGGGTTTCATTATTTTCTGCACATTGAATTTATGGTAAAGTAATACTAACGAAAAGAATTATAACCCGAGTACCAGTAGTCGCATTTATGTAAACATTATACATGATCAAGACAAAATAACAGGTGGAACATTTAACGTAGAGCCATTCTTACCGTTAAGATTTGTCGTTGGGAAACCAAAAGCAATGTTAGGTTAGGCCGTTTAAATAAATGGAATAAGTTGGTACCTTATTGTATCACAGTTTTATGCGAGTTGTTCCGAATGTAATAAGCACGCAATGAGTGCTAAATCGGCCAAGAAAGTTATCCTTCGTTAAAAATGGAGAAAAGGAAAATTACAATTATTGAAGGATATATTCTACATGTATAAGCAAAGAATTACTTGACCATATAATTTGGCAGTTTCCGGTACCTTTGCACAAAATTCTGCGTCACTATTTGATAGGATTTGACAAGCGTTTGAGTAAATTTTGTATTATTTTACTGGTTGCACCATGGATGTTGGTATTTTCGGCACACGGTTCACTAAACCTTATTGTAACATATTTTCTTTTAGGTCTCATAACAATTATCGTCTCTTCATAAATCTGGGTCGTAACAGGAATTTGACATTCAAACCCATCATTTGCACAAATAACCAAAGCAATATATATATATATATATATATATATATATATATATATATATATATATATATATATATATATATATATATATATATATATTCGATAATTTATCGAAGCTCGACTGACAAATATTGCATTAATGTGTTATATACGTCCTTGCATCAAAGTAACCTAGGAACGTTATTTCAATTGTATCGTGCACTAAAAATATCCACTCTAAATTACAAACTTAAGCATAATAACATTAACCTGAAGGGGGGGGTGAGGCTGGTCAGGATAATATTCACCGTGAAGAATGTAATGCGTTATGGGGCAAAATTGGTCCATTATTTGTTAGAGAAGATTGTACCTCGCAAAATTACGCAGAATGTAATAGATTCGCGAAAATGTACCGAGGCAACAATTTTATATCTGGTTGATTTGGGTCAGCCATTTCTTACATAAAGCCTCAGTGTGTAAGTACCGCGTACTTTGCCTTCTGTACCTCTTTGATTTCTGTTTAATAAGCTCGATGAAATAACACTCGCTCTTTATCCTAAATACTACACCGTATTACTAGCATATGAACTGTTACTAACATGCTGCTGATCGTTTTAAGGGTGGTGGTTTACTTATGTACATGGGTATAGAGCTCTGGGACAGTGTAGTGCATGACTGGAAGGGACCAACCATTTAATGGAGGAGAGAACTTGAGGGTTTTCTTTCGAACCAGGAGTATTATGTACAAATCTAAAAATAATTTTTGTATTTTACAAAATTGTTGTACAAAGCAAGTTAATTCTTCTATGAATCACTGCAAGAGTATTTTTTAAAGCAATATTGTTTAAACAAAAAATTCCATGATCTCCTCCAGATGAAATTGTCGGCCTCTTGTGTTAACATGATGTTGAAATATTTTTTGTGTGGTTAAACCATACCCGTAATCATATAATCGTGTGTAATCGAAGCATCGCATGCATGCATGTATGTATGTATATATCTCTCTCTCTCTCTCTCTCTCTCTCTCTCTCTCTCTCTCTCTCTCTCTCTCTCTCTCTCTCTCTCTCTCTCTCTCTCTCTCTCTCTCTCTCCATATGCTGAAGACGCCTTTGTGTTTTTCTTCATGATAATAACTTCACAACTCTGCAAGGACGTTTATTTATTTATTTATTTATTTATTTATTTATATATTATTTATGTGCAAGTGTTGGATATGTCTAGTGTTCAAGATTGCATGCAGTGCGGTAGGCACAATACATTATTCCATAAACCCTTACTTTAGTTTATCACACACACACACACACACACACACACACACACACACACACACACACACACACACACACATATATATATATATATATATATCCATTTTATTATAGTTAGTAGCAAGAAATAAGCATAAGCGGGGATTAAGTAATAATTATGAAATGTAAACGATTTGTCGACATACTTCAGCTCTTTAAAAAGTCCTTGAATTTCATGAATTAGTTTCCGCATTGACGCCCAGTAAAGTCGAAAGTAATCTATTTTTTAGTCTGGTCATCGCGTCGCGTTATCGGTCACGTTTTACCACAATAAGTCTATTGCTGCTTTCACCATTCTTATAACGGATTAACAATTTAAAATGCAGTTATATTTATCAAGGTCATGAAAGATGCATAGCTTGTTGAGTGATTGTCTTTTGGAACAGATAATTGATTTACATTCATTAATCGATCCCTTGATAAATTACTATGAGTGATTTTTTAAAATAAAATAAATGATTTTCTTTTGCAGATGGGACACCAAATCTCACATTACACAGAGCATGATTAGAACCGAATAAGCTCCAATTCTAAAGGATTTATTGGGACAATCAATGAGCAGTGTCTGGAAAAAATCAATATCTAGTTGGGTCCTGATCGGCGTAAAACATTTAATATATCATAATCGTAGTTTTCATTGCTCCCCCCTCTTTTTTGTTTTTGTTGTCTTAGATGAAGCAGTCTTTTGTGTTGCTGGAAGATAAGTCTTATTAGAAGTAATGGCACCGAGAGAACGGATGGATTTCAATAGACCTTTGCTTGAGATGGAGTAGTCCTAAAATGAGAGCATGGACACTTTCTAAGTCATTCAAGATCTTGACAATTGCAATGGCCTGAAAAGCATACTTTTAATGGTTCGATCTTGTTTTGAAAAGTGCCAGGTTAAAAAGCTGACATTTTGGCCAAATGAGAGGATCTAAGCAGCAGAAAAAGGATATTATTATCGGTGTACAGTTCACTTATGAAATCTAATGATAAATCTATTTTAAACTTAAGCAGTTGATATTTCATATGAAAAGGTTACTTCATGCAATGAAACTCCAGATGTTACCAGAAAAATCCAGGAAAACCCCGGAAAGAACCACTGACCCACTGAAGCTACTGACACGCTTTCTGACACAGTTGTTATGTAAATATTAAATATAAATAAAGTAGTTAAGTATATATTAAATATGAATAGATTATCGATTTTGAAGCATTTCACGCGTCAGAGGAGTTAAAAATACTAAATTAAGGAATGTGACCAAAACACCTGGTTTAAAAATGGTAATTTTTATGTGTTTCCATATTTTGTTTCTCCATATAATGTATTTATTCAGATTTTCTTTTAATCTTAGCAATTTTTGTACGATTAAAAGATTGCAGTCATCGTACATTAGTCAACTCGAATTAAAGAGCTGTATGCTGTAGATGTGGAAAAGTTAACCTAGAGCTTGTTTTAAAAAATCTTTTCGATTATTGTTTCAAGATAATTTGTGTAGCAGAGATGATATCTACTACTGGAGCCTTTTGACTATTTTTCTTTCTAGCTATATAAACCACGTATCAATGACGCGTAATATACCTGGCAGTGTTTATACAAGTGAAAAAATTAGTGAGCACATCGAGTTCCAAAGAGAAGCTGCTTCTTTAAACAGGATCAAGTGAAAATAATCATTGAGAATTATCTACGTTGTCTTGGTATGAACTCCAGCTGTATCGTATTTTAGATGCATTATTCGAAATATTTTAGTACTTCGTCTGCTTTGTTACGAATTACCTTGTTTTATATGCATTATGTTTGCTGTTGAAATTAACAGTCTCATGAGATCTGTACTATTATAAAATTGGATTCTATTTTATGCTTCGTTTACAACACAAAGATTTGAGTTGGGGGAGGGGTCTTTTGAATTATAATATTCTTTTTAAATTATTTTTAAATTTTCGTCTAATTGTTTGACATTGTAAAGGTCAGATCTGCATATTTTTTTGTATATCACAATGTGAAATATGATTGACGCTGGGGATATTTTTGGCAGTTGTAATAGCTGTGTTGTTTTATCCAAATCCAAAATGATGACTGTTATAGTTGATGTGCAATCACTGCATTGTTGCATGAATATTTTCTTGTACTTACTGCATTATTTATCACATGAAAACTATGTGTGCTAGAAATAAATATAAGCGAAAGAACAAGCTGAATAAAGTGAACATTACTTTTTATATATTTATTTTTTTCGTTCACGAAAACTGCATTTCAAAATTGGATCCTTACAAAATGAATGTATTTGATATATACATTAACACATGATATATACATTAACACCTGATATATACATTAACACATGCTATATACATTACATACCTCATCTCATTTACCTATGATCCCACCATATGTTTATGCATTAGTCTTTTGTTGTTGTGGGTTTATTGATATTTTTCAGCACATGATAGACTCTACATGGCAGCCAAGACATCTGATGGAAGAAGAACCTGATAAAACTCCAGGAAGAACCACCGACCCACGGGGAAACTGGCAAGCTTTTTCACATACTACATTAACCAAACCCGAGTCTCAAAAACATGCGGATAAAAATGAGCTGGCCTTGATTGGTAACGGCGTACGCCTTAGGGAACTCAGCCATATTAATTTAATAATAATAATAATAATAATAATAATAATAATAATAATAATAATAATAATAATAATAATAATAATAATTATTATTATTATTATTATTATTATTATTATTATTATTATTATTATTATTATTATTATTATTATTATTATTATAAAGCAACAGTAACTTTATTTAGATAATGTAGCTCAGACACAGGAACAGCTCCATCTGCGTCAGATATCTGCGCCTGTACCGCCGTGTAGTAACGTAGCGGTAGTAGTATAGCAAAAGATGGTTATGAAACTAAAGTACGTTCTTTTCATGGTCTCTCTGCCCTTGTCTTTATAATCTGAGAACGAATACAATGACTGCCTTCTTTAGAAAACGAGGACGTCGCCAGGATCCCACATTATAAATTTTGTCTTCAAAAATTATGTTATTGGAAAAAGCTTGGAGGATACAATTGGGAAATTTCTTTTCATTAGCTGCTTTTTACTATACTATTTACTAGAATCCTCTGAATTTTGCCAATGTAAATGAGACTAGAATGATATTATACATAGATTTTAGATAAAATTTAAGTTCAGGTCGGTCTACGAGAGATAGTGCAGATGATAGTTATTTACATAAAACTGGAGGTGTGGCCAGCGGAATGTTAATTATTGTTTATATTGACTTTACACAAAACGCCAATGAGGAAATAACATATTATATAATAATGAACTTAACTGCGAACTCAGGGTAATCTGGGAAATCATATGGAATGAAACAGAAGGCAGCAGAATGGTACTTGACTATGCCGACCACAGTAGATGGTTCTGAGCTTGTAACAGTTCTTAGTATTTGCCCCTTTGCTTCACACGAAGGCATAGATAGTAAAACGCTTGGCAAAAAGCAAACATATCTAACCTTGCTTTGCCTTTGTAGAAACTTATTTGAGCACGTGATCATAAAATATATATATATATATATATATATATATATATATATATATATATATATATATATATATATATATATATATATATATATATATAAGATGCGAAAAAGTAACTGGCAACGATATATGCATCAACAATATCGACAGCTTCAGATACAGTCAAGATGGTTATATAGTAGTGGACAGTACAATTTTGCTACTGGCACTCAATGGTCCGTTTGTAAGAGCCGTTATCAAGTTGCGACCAGCATTATCCGCTTACAAGTTGTAGTTTTAATAACATGCTGCCGGCTAATAAACAAGATTTTTCGCAAATGCTCCTTGGATCAATTCGGATTTTTTGAGGAGTATGGTAAGAAATTTCATAACAAAGAATACCGCCGATATGAAAAGGACCCGTTAGCTTTCGGTACCATAGGATTCTTTGGTGACTAATACGATTTTGTTGACTTGGGCGAATCTGTGGAAGCGTAGCTGTCATTCTTTCTGAAGAAATAGTTTTCATAGGAATAAAACTGCTTTATGAAGAGGGTACAAGACCAGCCAGATCGTATTATAGCTGCAATAGATGGCGTCACAAAAATATATCCAGAAAGGAAGCTAATTGCTCTTTTGCCTTGGAAAATGTTTCACATCACGTAATATTATGTTACTCACGTGCCATGCTATGACAAAACAACCCAGCTCGCTATATTAGAATTGCGACAAATTGAATCTGAATCTGTTAAAGAAAAATAAATGTATAATGTGTAATTTTGAATTAAAGCAGAATAATCGCAGCTAACTTTCACGCACAAATGCTAAGTAAAATTTCCAGTAGACTTGGAATGTTGAAGACGCCGGCGGGCTGGTGCAAGATATAAAATTGCTTAATAGCGCATACAAGTTTGTTAAAAACGTTCTCAAAATAATTTATCACGCGTCAAATATACATATGGACCACTTTAATTTATACGCAGAGACCCATATCGAACAGTAAAAATCTCGACGCGTACAAGCAGCCATGTTTGACAACTTAGGCTTGACTCGATTTACTGTCAAGAGTCAAAAGCTGACAGTATCCTGAGCGTTAATTCTGATGTAAATTTACTTCGCTAAATAAAAAAAAATTCTCATGACTACTTTTTTGTTCCATGAAGCTGCACAAAAATATCATGGATATAGATACAGGAACCCAAATATCATTAATTCATGAAGTTGTATCCTATATTGAACTTTGACGTTTCAAAATGTATGGAATGAGCACAAGATTCTATTGCAGATATAGAAGTTGACTATAGCACTTGTTGGTACAGTTTATCGTGACTAAATTGTACCACTGCAGATAGATTTTTGACGCAAGATGCTCTTAGCAGAAATATTATTATATAATAGTCTGATTTGATTAAATTTATCAAAACCTACCATATAATGGGTTGCATCTCATTAACCGTTATTTTCATGCTAATAGAGCGAGGTCAGTAAAAACAGGCCATAAAAATGATCAAGCGCGTCAATCAAACTAAATAGAAGTAAGTTACGCCAAGGATGGCACGTTCGCGCGCCAAAGGAAACAAAATCATCGCATTAAATTTACCAAAGCTAAGACCACTAGCAAAGGGATAAAGTTAAAGTTATCTGCGGAGAAAATAGTTCCCATGGGAAAATATTTCCCAACTGAAAGCACTTTAATCGATAGGAGCCTCAGCATCTTCTGACGCGATATCAGGCGCCATGCATAAAGGAATATATCGCAGCAGACTTAGAAAAAGAAACAAAATAGTGTTAGTATGGTTTTGCATACACCGTCTCTCTCTCTCTCTCTCTCTCTCTCTCTCTCTCTCTCTCTCTCTCTCTCTCTCTCTCTCTCTCTCTCTCTCTCTCTCTCTCTCTCTCTCTGTTAGCTTCTGGAGGCAGCCCGATATCAATACCACTTTCAGAAGAGCAGCTGTCATCTGCCTGCAATAAGCTTATGGTGACAAAGAGCCATTATGACAGTGAGAAAAGGAAAGTGCAGCTGGCAAAGGTGCCATACTTAATTTTTATGCAGCTCTATTTTAAAAAGAAGATGGCATCATATCTATTTTGTGGCTGCTTGCTTCTGGAGCCGATGGCATGGCGCTGCCTATGCTACTTTGAAAAAATTCTTGACCGCAACGTGATTTAAAAAAAAGACGAAAGAGCACGATCTGACACTTTCCTGATCACAACGCCGCTAAGTAACTATGATGTTGAAAAAGGACTCGGTGGTGTAAAATCATTTCGCGACGTACTCTCAAATTCCACGCTACCAAGCGAACTGCTTTATGAACATGGAAAATTACTTTGATGGTTTTTGGAACAGACTGGGGCTCCATAGTCAGCAAGCAAAATACTATGGACGTCGAATGTTTAGACTGGTTTGGTTTGTCACCATCTGACGCTTCAAGAACGTATTTTTCAGGCAACAAGCAAACTCGTGTTTATAATTTATCACAAATTTAGCATGTGCACAGATCAAACGGCGGCCATGTTTATATTTATCAGATCAGGTCACGATGCCAGGGAAAATCTACGTACTACTCGAATTCAGGGCGCTGCTAACTTTGAATACAGACAAGTTTGTACTGAGTAATCTTTGCAAGCAGTAATTTAATTTATGACAGATCTTATGGTTATAATACGTCTACTTATCAGAAATAATGTTAGAGACTAATCTAAAATTGCATATAAATCAAGCTATCCAAATATTTCATCTTGATCTTACGTTATTGCGGTGTCACCAACAAAACGGCTTGACATATAGTAGTTCCAAATTCATGGAAAGATGAACTTTTTAACGAAGTGTTTGCTTACCGAGAAACAAATATGTGAGCTGCAGTGAACTTTGTATCCCCGTTGATATGGTCCACTACAAGATTGTCTGGGATAATACAATGCCTTTACTCGTATACGATCCAATGCGCCTGTATTGTCTTAGGTACCTTATTGTACTCAGATTAATTTTGTTGTAGTTCTCAAATACGGGATGTTTATTACGCGCCATTACATAATACAATCTGGGCTCTGAGTGAACGTTCTGAATCTGGTTAAAAGTAAAAACTAAAAATAAAATAGAGAGAAGAGATATATTATTATATGCTCATTTTTTTCTCCGTTATCTTTACATTGTCAGAATCGTTCAATATTCCCCGATATTGAACACCTCCTTATTGCACTCCTCGTGCTTGATGCACGTGAGCGAACTGTAAGCTATAAAGTTAAAAGGTTAAAAGGTCGGTGGGCGAAGTAATACGCGCATGAATACTATTATTGTGTATTGAAAAAATTTACGATTGTGAACTTTATTATTTTAAAAAGAAAATAATAAATTTTTATTAATAAATATATTTGGTTGTGAATTTTATTATTAAGTCTCTGGTACTAAAACAAAAATGAGCATATAATAAAAAGGTTACTGCATTTGAATGGAAAAATATGAACTCGTTTTTTCGGATGAATATACTGCACTCCCAAGGTCGTGCAGTATAGCCATCCGAAAAACTCGTTCATATTTTCCCATACAAATGCAATAACTTATAATTACAAGACAACATTGAAAAAACGTATGCCGCATCTGTGAACGAAAAAAACTAGAACCAGTAATCGTAAACTAGCGCGTGAGATTCATTTCGCACACCCATAGCAACACATTACAATAGTACTCCGGCTGGTAACAAGAGTGTTTTCTGCGCGAAGCATTAAGCTGATTGTTTCTTCTTTGCCTGTTTTCCTACTTCACCACTCAAATTATTTGCCTGTCGTTATACCGCTTTTAAGTTCTCGATCATGTTATCTAACTTGATGTCATTGAGATTGTCTATAATGATGTCTCTTGGTATAATATCAAGACCAACTTTCATCAATGAAGCTAGCTATGTGTACTCAATGCCCTCTGAAATCTTCATAGCTATCAGAATGCAACCGTTATTATTTCTGTCTGTTTGTTAAAAGTTAGTGTTGCAGGATTTGAGTGCTAAACCCATTCTCGTTAGTTATATACAGATTGTAGACAAGGTACAAAAATACACTATTGAAAACACTGCGCGTTTTTTGTTCATGGGCTTCTCCAAGATTTTTCCGACAACACAATTTGCTGACATTGATTTTAATTCTGTGTGGGTTCATTTCAGAGCGCCACCTATCTCCTAAGTAAGCAAACATGGTTGGCGCCCTCAGATCATACAGAAAAAGCCATAAGTTACCATGGCAATATTACAATGTTTTCATAACTGATTTTACTATACTACTTGCATCTGAAAATGTTGATAAAATTATAGAATTTGGTTTTACGTACGAATAATGTCAACATCATTTTTTGTCGAGAAATAGTCCAATATCGCTCACTGGATACATTTTTTTTTACGAAAATGATTCTTACTAAAACTTTTACCAATTGTTTTCGTAAACACTTAGCAATGTTCCATTCCATGGCCAGAAGGTAAGATAGAAAGAAAAAAGGAAAGTTCGGACTCTCTCAAAGATAAGGAGTCACGCATAACGGTGTAGACACGGTTACATTCTTTTGGGGTCGTTCTGACAAGCGAAGGTAAAGAATCTAGAAACGATACAACGTCTTTTGAGTTCTGGCGGAACAAACTGATCTTTATTAAAACATTCAACATACAAAATTACATTCCAATATAAGTTTACATAAATTTGAATTACGGATAAGCGAAGGTACATAATCTAGAAACGATACATCGTCTTTTGAGTTCTGGCAGAACAAACTGATCTTTATTAAAACACTCAATATACAAAATTACATTCCAATATCAGTTTACATAAACTTGAATTACGGATATAAGAGGTACATATAAAAATATGATATTCTTTCCATTACAACATCATACATTTGTATAATTTTTGCCTTTTAGAATATCATACAGATAATTAAATATTTCAGACTAATGCCGCACTCAGTTAGCAGAAATATATTTTACTGAATTTAATATAAAATACCAACATATTAAACTCTACTATTTAAAGCGTATCTCATTTCTGAATTAATTATTATTGAGTATGAAGTTATGAAGCGAACGCTGCCCTTTGCAATAATCAACTATAAAAATTACAAGTAAATATAAGTTCTTCAAACGATTAAACTTTCCAATACATTATAATAAATAATAAAAAATAAATATTAAAATAATCCAATGTTGCAAATGCAATGAGTACTGACTGAACTCTTACTTTAAAAGCTTAACATAAAAAAATCCTTATACTAGATAATATTGTAAGCAGAGGGTAACTTACCTAGAAACGACACGTCTTTTGAGTTCTGGCGGAACAAACTGATCTAACCAAGCAACTTACCTGGCTTCTTATACAGTTCTTTCAAGACGCAGCCAAATATGGTCATACGTTTATGTCAATGCTTGGGTTACGCCAGAATCTCAGAGTGAGACTTCATCGTTTCTTACCGACTACCGTCCGGGTCATCAGACAGATATTTCCATGAACGCTCGTGATATACACTCAACGGAAAGGAATTTCTTACACTAAAGCTGCAGACTTCTAAATTTGACAAATTAAGTGTTAAGTAATGTATAGGATTTCACATAGAAAAACATACTCTTTATTGAAATAGTACACAATTATACTACAAGAATAAAAAAAAGTTTTTAATACAGTTTGCTAAAATTTTCCATCCTAATACATTCTAAATAAAAGAGCTCTATGCATGCCCGTCATGTTGGTCCTGGAATTATGGCACAATCGTCTAATGTATTATCTAGCTGTCACTAACGGATCCGTTTTAAGACGTTTGGTGGCCTTAGGCACAAACTCTAAACATAAAAGTAACCAGAATCATTTACATTGGCAGTCTCTCAGTCTCAGATATAGAGTATTGCTTTGCATTTGCATGTGCATGTGTAATTTTGTTAAATTTATTAATAGGCCTATAGTACTAAACTACTAACACAACCGACACCTAAATTTTGTTTTTGGGTAGCCGCGGCCTCCCCCCTCTGCTGCGCAGGGCCCTAGGCCTGTCCCTCACATACCTATTCCTTATAAACGGCACTGGTCACTAAACTATTTGAAATCTTGTCTAAATCTTTGTTTTTATGATTTTATTATTTTCCAATTTCATACTGAGCAGATGACAATTTATTTAAATGTGTCACGCGACATTCCCGTAACTCACTAATTTTCATCGTTTATTTGATGTAATTTTAGCTAAATTTTGAGAACTCATCTACAAATTAACTGTCATGCAGATGTTTAGATGATTCGCGATGTTGAGCTGGATGAACTATAATCCCTCACGAGGTGAACTATTATGTAGAATCTATATGGTATACAGCACAAAATAATAGTTTTGAATTAACGCTAAAGTATGGAGTTATTCGAAAAATCATACAGACTGTCTATCTATCGATATGTATCTCTGATTCTCTAGACTGATTATCTACTTGTCTTTCTAATTGTATATGTGACTAATGAATTAGCCCGAAACGCACCCATTTCGTGGGCTTTATTTTGACAAAAGTTACCAAGTCAATTTCTGTAAATTTATTTACAGTGCAGTTGCTTTCACTGTCATATAAGTGCAAAGTACGTTTGGAATGAAAATATGGGGGCAGTTGTGCTGTACGGAAACCTTGAATAGACACGATCCACATTTTTTCTTTTCGAGATCTCGGTTTGCTAATTCCAGATTTTTTAAATTTATAAAGGATTTTTTTCCTTCGGATTACAAAGAAAAATATCGCCGAATACAATTGTAAATTGTATTTAGACATATTTATATAAATCACCTTTATACAAAGCCTTTATCAGGTAGTAATGCGTGTGTTGGGGAAATTTGTACCAAGTCTAATAACAATACCCAATTTTAATTTGGAAACGAGGCAATTAAATCGATTTAATTTAAAAGGTAACGGCTGGTAAATTGATTGATTGATTGATTTATATTTTACGGCGCATCAGCACTATGTGGCTATTTAGCGCCAAACATTAGTTTATATCCTTTTTCATTTATAAATGGTAAAATAATTTTATCGACCAGCGATTGGAGACCAAAGAGTAAAAAGGTAAACCGATAAAAATGTGAACGATTGTAAATAATTAAAAGTTTCCCGATCAACGGGGTGTGCAAATGTATGATAACGAAAACATATGATTGGCAATTAAAATCTATCGACTGCATAAATATAACACAAAACTAAACAAGGTGATAAAATAAAAGCTATAACTTACTATAAATGTTTGCTTCCTTAAGGAAGTCTATAATGTTGGTAATGTTAACTGTATCAAAGAGCTCCCTCATGTCTTGCACAACGTAGTAATGATTACGCGTAGGTTCAAGATCGAAGCATTCCAGCATAAAGTGCTTAACGGTGAATGGTTCATTACAAGCTATGCACTCTGGTGGGTCTTCTCCTTTTAATATGTAGGAGTGTGTTAAATAAGTATGACCGAGTCGAATTCTTGCAATGACTACCTCCTCTCTACGGACGGATCTGTAGGAAGGGGTCCATTCTCCTAAGGTTGGCATGATGGCATGAAGTTTGTTATTCACGGCATCATTCCATGATGCCTGCCATTTCTGGCGTAAACAGTCTTTGATACAACGTTTAAAATCAGTATAGGGTGCTTTAAAATCAATTGGTTCTAGTAATAGGGCCATTTTAGCAGCACGATCTGCTTTATCATTGCCTTTAATTCCTACATGGCTGGGTAACCAACAGTATACTATATTGTGGGAGGTACTCAGCTCAGTATGCTTAAGGAGAATATTTGCTAATAATGGATTCTCCAGTTTTCTGTTATGTAGTGACTGAAGTACTGATAGTGAATCGGAGAATATTATGCTATTTGAAATACGGTTGCTTGCAATGTATTGCAAAGCAAGGTCTATTGCTCTAATTTCGGCTGAAAAAATGGATGTACCATTTGGCAAGCGAACTTTGGTTGTGTGGTTTCCACTTATGAAGGCTGCAGCAGCCTTTTCCTCATCTTTTGATCCATCGGTATATATTTTTGTATATTTTTCAAATTGCGAGAGGAGTTCATGGTAAGAGTTGTGGAAAATGGAAGGGTTTGTCTCCGATTTTTTTCCATCATGTAACGTAAAAATTACCCTTGGTTGCTGAAGTAGCCATGGGGGTGTTTCGGAGATGTTGGCTTTCAGAATATTTGAAAAATCAATTTGAGTACTTTCGAGAAATTGTGATATTCTAATGCCAAATGTAGGTATGACATTTGGTTTATTGTCATATAAGGATTTATATTTTGGTTCAAAAACTGCCGAAAAAGCTGGGTTCAGAGGGCTGGATCTTAATTTGATAGCATATTGTGCGGAAAGCATTTCTCTGCGTTGTGATAAGGGTGGCTCATCCGCTTCGACGAGGAAGCTTTCACACGGGGATGTTTTAAATGCTCCCAGGGCAAGTCTTATTCCCTGATGATGGATTGGGTCAAGCATCTTTAAATACGATTTCCTTGCTGAACCATAAACAAGGCAACCATAGTCTAATTTGGAGCGGATAAACGTTCTGTATAAATTGAGTATGACTCTCCTATCAGCACCCCAGTCAGTGTGCGCTATTACTTTAAGTAAATTAAGAGATTTCAAACATTTGGCTTTTAAATATTTCAGATGTGGAATAAAAGTCAGTTTTCTATCGAAGATAATGCCTAAAAATTTTGTTTCCTCAACAACTGGAATAGCTGTTCCTTCCAGCGTGAGATTAGGTCCATCGTGATGTCTTCGTAACTGACAGAAATGCATACAGACAGTTTTTGATTTCGAGAATTTGAAGCCATTAGTATTGGCCCAATTTTGAATTTTGTTTATGTTTTGTTGTAATTGTCTTTCAATTGTATGCATGTGTTTGGATCGGAAACATATTAAAAAGTCATCAACATATAATGAGCAATCCACACCTGGCATCAGACACTTGGTGATGCTATTAATCTTTATATTGAAAAGCGTCACTGATAAAATACTGCCCTGGGGTACACTCGTCTCTTGATCGTGTATATCAGAGAGGGTGGAGCCCACTCGTACTTTGAATTCCCTGTCTGAGAGGAAGTTTGATATGAATGAGGGCAGTCGGCCTTTTAGACCCAGATCGTGTAGGTCATTTAGTATCCCGTACTTCCATGTTGTGTCATAGGCCTTTTCCAAATCAAAGAAAACCGCTACTAAATGTTCCCTCTTTACGAAAGTATCACGAATAAATGTTTCGAGTCTAACCAGATGGTCGTTGGTACTACGACCATGACGAAAGCCACTTTGGAAAGGAGAAATTAAATTGTTGCTTTCCAGATACCATACAAGCCGAGAATTGATCATTCGTTCCATTGTTTTACATACACAGCTAGTTAGTGATATAGGTCTGTAGTTGGTAGGATCTGTGCTATCTTTGCCTGGTTTGGGGATTGGTATTATTATTGCTTCTTTCCAAATTTTTGGTACATTGCCAGTAATCCATAAATCATTGAAGATTTCCAGAAGAACTCTCAAGGATGGATCTGGAAGGTGTTTTAAAAACTGGTAATGTATATCGTCAGGCCCAGCGGAAGTATAATTGGCCTTATTCAAGGATTCCATAAGTTCCGACAATGAAAACGGTTGGTTATAACTCTCTAAGTTATTTGATGTGAATTTCAACCATATTTTTTCTTTTTGAATTTTAAGTCTTCGGAAAGCTTCGGAATAATTAGACGATGAGGAATTTTTGGAGAAACAATCAGCAAGTACATTAGCTATTTCATGCTTGCTTTTATAATTGATGTTATTTAGCTTCAGGTGTTGGAGGCAATTGTATTTTCCTTTACCATTTATTTTGCGGATCGTGTCCCAATCTTTGTTTATAGAGGAACGAGAGTTTAAAGTTGAAACATATTTTTTCCATGATGTTCGTTTATTTTCTTTAATCGTGCGGCGAGTTTTAGCCCGCGTAATACGGTATTGAGCTAGATTTTCGGGCGTTGGACGATTATTGAATTTGTTCAGTGCTTCTCGGCGTTGTTTAATGGCTTCTTCACATTCTTTAGTGAACCATGGTTTGGGCTTTTTTTGAGAATTTGTCGAGGACTTAGGAATGGACTCTTCTGCAATCTCGATTACGATAGATGTAAATTGTCGAATTGGATTATCATCATTTAGTATGGTATTCCTGTTAATTGTCATTGTACAAAGTGTTTCAAATTTGGCCCAGTCAGCTTACTTTAAGTTCCACTGTGGAATTGTGTCATCAATTTTGGTATTGGTGTTCTTAAGATATATTGGAAAATGATCACTGCTATGAAGGTCATCAGCGACCTTCCAATTAAAATCCAACAGAAGTGAAGGAGTACATATTGTTAAGTCAATGCAAGTGTATGTACCCGTTCCTGGGTGCAGATAAGTCGGAGACTTGTTATTAAATAGACACAAGTCGTATCTAGCAACAAAATCTTCAACTTTTTTCCCTCTGTCACTTATGTATTTCGATCCCCATAAAATGTTATGGGCATTAAAATCACCAAGTAAAACAAATGGCGTGGGAAGTTGTTGAACAAGTATGTCTAATTCGTTTGGTGATAATTTAGTATTTGGTGGTATGTAGACAGAACAAAATGTAATCACCCGATGTAGAGTGACACTTACAGCAATGGCTTGTAGATTTGTATTTAAAGGGATGTTTCTATGTGGGGCTCTATTGTTCACAGCAATAGACACCCCTCCTGAGGCCCTGTTAACGTTTTGTAGGTACGTGTTAAACACTGAGTAGTTTTTGAATGTGATATTATCCGTATCTTTTAAAAAGGTTTCCTGAAGACATAACAAAGCTGGATCATATTTATTTAAAAGCAGAAGAATCTCATTGTAATTAGCTTTAAGTCCTCGACAGTTCCATTGTATTATTGTGTTTTTCATTATAAATTTAGAATGGAGGTTTTGGATTTAGGTTAGACTTTTCGAGGGGAACATCTATAGGGTTATTTATCTGGGGGAAGTACGGGTGTGATTCTTTTGTTAGGTTTTGAGCTACCTTGAGAACACGGAGCAGTATCTTCTGCATCCATGTTCTCAATGTCCCCAAACCTACTGAATAGTTTGATGGGGTCATCTGACCCCTTTTGTTGTCTATTTCCATGGGATTTGCTTTTCTTTGGTGACTTAGTTTGCTGAGTGTTGTTAAAGGTCGTTTGGGTAGATGCCGTGGTTTTTTGTGCTTGGTAATGTGGGGTGTTATGTTTTAATGTTGAATCGGGTATATCTGTTTGAGTTTGAGCGTCCTTCGATGTCTTTGGATTGTTTTTCACTATAGTAGAGAAGGATGGGCCAGAAAGAGATGTTTTTGACTGTACTAGCTTTCTAGCCTCTGGGTAG
Organism: Potamilus streckersoni; assembly: GCA_016746295.1. Taxonomy (NCBI): domain Eukaryota; kingdom Metazoa; phylum Mollusca; class Bivalvia; order Unionida; family Unionidae; genus Potamilus; species Potamilus streckersoni. Next base: position 9,020 of record JAEAOA010001076.1, on the reverse strand, counting down.
GGAATGTTGGAAGTATATTTGATCCTCTGAATTTCCTTCTCTTGTTTCCAGGTACCACAATCCTTGGAATTGGCGTGGTGTTCTTTTCCACAGTTGATACAATGTGGAGTTGCTTTGCATTCCGATTCCTGGTGAGAGTTGTCTCCGCATCGACCACATATTTGGTTTCTTGAACAGCGGATTTCATGGTGTCCATATTTTTGACACTTGTAGCATCGAAGTGGGTTGGGGATATATACGTCAACCTTCACTTGCAAAAAAACCAACTTTGACCACTTTGGGTACTGTTGGTTTATTGAAGGTGAGTATAATGGTGTTGGTGTCCTGCAGATTGTTGTTACGTTTGATACGTATTCTGCGGACTGCAGTGACACCTTCATTTTTCATTCCTTCAATGATATCTGTGTCGGTGACTCCAGCCAAGTCACTACAGCGAATAACACCTTTGGAGGTATTCAATGTTGTGTGGGCCAACGACGACGCTGGAATATCGAAGAATGTTTTTATTTTATTTTTTTGAGGTTTTCTGTTTGACCTCGTTGCTGACATTCAACAAGTAGACAACCCGATTTCAACTTTTTAACACTTTTTAGCGATCCAATCAATCCGGTTATTGTCTTTTCTATAACGAAAGGAGAAAGTGTAGTAAGTGTTTTTGTGGCATCTTTTGATTGTATTACCATGAAGCTTGATTGTATTACCATGAAGCGTGGAAATGAATCCACGCCACATGGTTCATCATCTGTGTCAGATCCTGGTTTGGTTCGTTTTGGAGTTTTTTTTAATTCTCCATGATGGCAGTTTGAAAAATTCAGCACCCGTGCTCCCCACCCACCAAGGAGCCCAACAAGGGGACACTTTTCAAGTGCCAGGGATACACAAATACGATACTCAGTTGGTAAAATTACCTTTAGTTGACCCTGAAGTCGCCAATTTCGAAGGTCAGTAAAATTACCCCCCGATTGACCTGTTAAGCCACCGCCTTCTAGGAAGTCTTCTAAGATTTAAGAAAGGAAAAGATATAGCAAAAGAATATAGGGGCAACGGTGGTATCAAGCGAGATACAAGAATAAAGTAAAATAAAGTAAAAGGAGGTGACAGAGTTAATAAAGACTTCCTAGGGTTCGGCGTGACCAGCCGATTTGTCGAGACCGGGCCCATCTCAACCACCCGTCTTAGGAGAAGTAGAGGCCAAAGTAGTGTGTTGCAACTACCAGGATCCTTTCCTCCTCCGTTACGGGTCGCAACCCACGGCAAACAGGTTGCCTCTACTTAGTCGCCTTTTACGACACGTAGCGAGGCACGTAGGGCCAATTCTACAACCCCGCAGGGGGAGGCTGGTAAATAAATACCTTATATGGCTTTCTTTTATTTACGTTGGACTTGAGACTTATGTTGTACAGGCAGACATACATACATACATACATACATACATACATACATACATACATACATACATACATACATACATACATACATACATGCATACATACATACATACATACATATATGCATGCATGCATGCATGCACGCACGCACGCACGCGCACACACATGCATACATACATACATACATACATACATACATACATACATACATACATACATACATACATACATACATACATACATACATACATACATACATACATACATACATACATACATACATACATACATACATACATACATACATAGGTCATTTGCCAGATAGATTGGATAATAGGGGTTCGTACAGAGGCATTCTTTGTCTCCATTAGGACAGGTGCAAATCCTTCAATAACATAAAGAAATAATTATTTTTTTTGTTTGGTATTTTACGTAACAGCAGCACATGAAGGTTATCTAGTGCCGAGGCAATTAAAGTGCTTTGTCTAAGGACACGCCTCGGTAGCTAGCCGACCCGATCTAATTCTACGGTACGATTCGACCCCGCACCCTTTGGGTCCTGTATTCAGCATGTTAAATACCCAGTCATATATAATTATTAGTAGCGATTCGTATTTGATAAAGAAAAAAATCTGCGAACAAATTTGTAAATAAAATTACGATGTAAAAGATAGCTTGAAAGATTAATTATTCGTGTTAAACCTGTTTATTTTCAGACAGTAAACTTTCATAAGTTTACATTAAAGGCTTTGAGGGGTGAGAATGGAGTGTTGAGATACCTTTACATAAGCAACTTAGAGGCAGAGAAATATTCCGTAATAAGTCTCATTCATTGAAAGCTTTTGTATGAAACAGACATATATTTTGTTACTGAATAATAGGTATGGTTTCCCGGATGCCCCAGATTTTGTCGCACAATAGCACGCGACACGGGTCAACAGGTGGATCGCACATTAATGTCATCACAAAGTCAGTGGGAAAACTTGAAGGGTATTCCCCTTGGCTTCTTCGCAGTTATATTTGAACAACCGTTTACCGTAAATGAATTCATCAACAAGTGACAAACTGCTGCGGATTTTGTCCTAGACCTAGAAATGATATCATCATTTACTTAGTTCATGCTTTTGTTGGGCATTCTTATGTCCAGCATGAGAAAGATAAATAGGAAGAGAAAATACGAAAATAATAAATTAAATAAAAATATATTTTAAGCTTGATGCATCAGTATTTCCACAAGTTAATATATCATTTGGAACATGGCACTAATTTGAACATGAATTCATGTTGTTGTTTTTTTCTGACATGCATATGATTCATCGTCCGAGGGTTGAAATTTAAAAGGTTGAACTTCTGGAAAGCAACCCCGCTCCCACCAACTTCTCTCTCTCTCTCTCTCTCTCTCTCTCTCTCTCTCTCTCTCTCTCTCTCTCTCTCTCTCTCTCTCTCTCTCTCTCTCTCTCTCTCTCTCTCTCTCTCTCTCTCTCTCCGTTGCACCATCAGAAAACTGTAGAAGTAGACACAGCAAAATGTCCATTATAAGATCGTCTATTTTCTCCACTTTTAGAACATGGGTTAGAAAAAGCAAAAGCAAACAGCAAAAATTAAAATGTGTTCTCCGAATACACTTCCTAAAATCTGTATACTTTGTTTTTATCTGAGCAAAAATAGACGTCTGCTGGTGCGCCAGGATAATTGACGTTTTTTTTTTATACTGTGTTATTATCCCTCTTTATAGTCTGGTATCTTTCTTTGGATTAGTAAACTGAATTAGACTGGATGGAATGGTGGTCTGATCAGTGGATGCACGATTTAATAAATGTGGTTGCGTTTTAAAGCATACGAACATTTTCAATTCTACGAAGTACAGGGAGATAAGTCGGACATAAACAAAACTCTAGCTCATTTGATAAAGTTCGATAAGATGATGACTTTAGAGAGTACATTTATAGTTTATGTACAATAAATGCTTAGGTGTGACTTTTAATCGGACAGTAGCACTGAATATTCTTCTAGTACTGAGGCAAATGAAACAAAATGCCTTGCTCAGATACACAGGTGTAGCAGTCCTGGGTGAATCCTATGGCAGGATTCGAAACCGCATCCGTGGGACATATAAAATATGCTATAAATACACGCTAGAACTATTTGTATCCAACCACGATTTTATTTATGTTGAATTTGCATGTATATCCTTAGTGACAGAAAACATGCGTTTATGAGAATCCGTATACACTGCACGGGGGGGGGGATTGGACATCCCCGCCCCCTGCAGACACCCATGCTTGCGTTTTATGCGTTAACTAGGATTGTAAGCTATATGTATACCAAGGGTGAGTTTATAGGCTTGTGACCAGAAATATTGTTCAACCTTCATCACAACTGAATTATGTTGCACTTATCTACGCTCACGTACGATCAATTTCCTTGAAATCATAATCAAGTTTAACAACACACCCTAATCGCATATTGTGAGCCAATAAGTGAGCCAAAAGACACACCTGAATACAGACGGTAGACGCTTTCATATGCATCGAGGAAGGCATACGTAAAAAAAAATAATTTAAAAAAAAGGGGGGCCCCGAGTGGCCGAGTGGTCTAAAGCGCTGTCCGTTACGGATCACTGCCATCTCACCTCTGTCTGCGTGGGTTCGAGTCTAGGATTCGGCGAATGGGGATATGTGAGAAAGCTTGCCAGTAACTTCTCGTGGGTAGGTGGTTCTTTTCGGTGATTTCCCGGTTTCTTCCTCCACCATTAATACTGGCCGCTATGAATAGCCTATCGTGTGCTGAAAAACGCGTTAAGCCCAACAACAACGTAAAAAAAGAAACCGGCGGAAAGAAGACGACACATGCTTTGTGAAGACGCAGAGGGTACTCGACATAGCAAAATAATTTTTATAGAAATACAATCTTTAAAATGCTTACGTACAAAAATTGGTTTGGAAAATTTAGTCCCAAAACATCTTTCTTCTATCAATATAGCATACTTATTGCAACACTTCATATGCAAATCCCCTCGAACCATATATATATATATATATATATATATATATATATATATATATATATATATATATATATATATATATATATATATATATATATACATATATATATATACATACATACATATATATATATATACATATATATATACAAACATACATACACACACATACATACATACATACATACATATATTTACACACACACATACATATATATATATATATATATATATATATATATATATATATATATATATATATATATATATATATATATATATATATATATGGCATGCTGCTGAATGATTATAAAAATGAATCGTCCACTTGAAGCCACTTCAAGCCACTCTCTTTGGTTTCGGAATACAAAAAGTTGGTTCAGGGTGTTTCAAAAAAAATATAGTAATGTAGTCAAATTCAAACTCAGAACTATTCGGTTCGGATTTATGACTATAGACTATAACTATTTTAGAGATCAAACTCAAGAAATCGGTAGCTGTGATTAGCTTTGATCAAACTAATAAGGTGACAGCTGGCAAGGTACAAGGAGACGTGCAGTAAGTAACGTGCAGTAAGTATTTTGTCTCGGCTTTGTTGGATGAAGGGGGAAGAGCCGCACCGGACAGTTGTTGCCAATACGCAACTTTAATCCTAATTAAGTAAGTTAAAACCTAGTAGTGAAGTATACTAATCTCGCACTAGAGAATCTTTGTACAAATATTGTACAGATGGGATTGTTTGCACATGAAATTGCAATTAAGACATTGAGTCATCAGTTTTCCACAAATGTTAAAATGTCTCACAGCTTTGACATTCTTTCCAGCTTTGCTCTCAGACCTATGCCATAAACATTTCTTCATCGTTGTCAACATTTTCTGAAGGTCATGGACTGTGTCAGTGATAGAAATAACTTACCTTTGTACGACTGTAAAATGTAATGAAAGTGTGTAATTATCTTGCTGTTGCATTTTTAATTTGTTGTTGTTGTTTTTTATTTATAGCATTTCTAGTATTTTTATAGCATTTCTAGTATAACTAATATTGTAAGCATATCTGCCAGTACTTAACGGTGATATTATATTGGTTCCAATAAATGATTTTGCTTCAAGACATGAAAATATTTTTTATGGAAATTATAACCTATAAACCTCGCTTTCTTTTGTATTTTAGGAGGGGTTTGGGCTTCTAAAGGGAATTGGCAGTGCACCGTACGTTAATATGCGTGAGACGATATGGCCTCAAACGGGAAACCTTTGTTTAAAATCTTAAGGTTTAACATGTAAATTATAGCCTCAAAGGTTTAACATGGAAATTATAGCCTCAAAGGTTTTACATGGAAATTATAGCCTCAAAGGTTTAACATGGAAATTATAGCCTCAAAGGTTTAACATGGAAATTATAGCCTCAAAGGTTTTACATGGAAATTATAGCCTCAAAGGTTTAACATGTAAATTATAGCCTCAAAGGTTTAACATGTAAATTATAGCCTCAAAGGTTTTACATGGAAATTATAGCCTCAGAGGTTTAACATGGAAATTATAGCCTAAAAGGTTTTAACATGAAAATTATAGCCTCAAAGTGTTGAAAGTTTATAGCCTCATATGGAAAATTAACATTATGTAGTAGGTCTGAAGCAATAGTGATGCTACTAGTTACGAGTAAACTTATCGGATTAAGAATTTATAACTTCGAACGGTTTCATGGCCTCAAACAGGAATCCTAATGTTAAACACTTATCTACAACCCAATAAACATCTTTATTATCCAAGCAGAAACCCTTCAATAAAGCACTCGTTATCTTAATACTATTCAAACACACACTTACATACGCGCACGCGTCCCGTTATACAGCAACCTCGTTTTGATAGCTAAACACACCATTCTACACTCCAATTAAAAGGGTAGAAAGTGTTTTTTACACCTACTATCTCAAAAGGATAGAATCCTTAACTGAAACAATAGACACAATACTATACTCTTACATACAAACATACTATCAAAAAGATGAGACATGTTATTGGTATTTAAGTTTTGTCACCAACATAGACATACATAAGCACAAATATGCACAAAACATAAAACACAAATGTTTCCTGGCAAATAGAATTAGTATCTCTCGTTTCTATATATCTGGGTGGCCCTTAAAAAGACCATCGGGTTGTTTTTGCCGCCTATCTCGTTAGTGGTCGTAAAAAAATCAAAGCGTACTCAAAATGAAAACTTACCCAAGTCAATATGTACTCAAAATGAAAACTTATCCAAGTCAAAACGTACTCAAAATGAAAACTTATCCAAGTCAAAATGTACCCAAATCGAAACGTACCCAAATTGAAACTTACTCAAATGGAAACATACCCAAGTCAAAACGTACTCAAATCGAAACGAACCCAAATCGAAACGTACCAAAAATGGAAACTTACCCAAGTCAAAACGTACCCAAATGGAAACATACCCAAGTCAAAACATAATCAAGTCAAAACGTATCCAAATAAAAATATGATCTACACTGGCTTTAAATAATGACATAAGTTTAATCTGTTGTATTTCATATGACTTTGACCGGCCTGATGAGCAAAAAATCATCTATATAATATATTATGATCTATCTCCAACGCACATTAAGAAATATGTATGTAAGTTAAGAAGTATCGTTTGACTATATTTATATTTTGTTTTCCCGTGGATATAATTCTACCCACTGATCTGAACCATGCCTGACTACTTCATGTGTTTACAACCGTTACTCAAGTTCACGCGTTTCATACAATTATGAGCGTCAGTTTTGAAAATTAATTCCATTTTCTATTTTGCAATACAAACAAATATGTATACATGTGATGACTAAAAACTTCTTTTGACTTTTTATAATCAAAACGCAAAAATATTTTCCATTGTGTCTTCATTTGCGTTGCGTTCCGTTGTTCCATTTCCTATTTTATTTGATTTCTATTGTGTTCCATTTTTTCAGTCACATCAGTTTGAATCATCAGTAATGCTCTGTTACTGTAACAATTAACTACTCATGATAATAAAACATATCGAAAATACCGAGAACAGAATCATCACAAATTAAACTGGATTTAGGTGATTTTTTTTCTTCATGTAAGTCAGCACATATCTCCAGTTCATTTGTCCGTATGCGATACATTTGATTAATTTAATTATTGAACTTTATAGGGCTTCCGTGCAAACAGATGCAAGACCACATAATGCAAGAAAATTGTCTGCCAATGATAGCTTTTGTATGATAGCATCTCACCGAACGATCCATTGGATTTGGGTGAATTGCAGGTGTTTAATTTTTCAAATACAGTTGATCTGATTAATCAGAAAGTTGTTAGGAATACATGGATTTTATTGCAGCTAAATACTTTATATCACTCCCTGAAATCAAGCATACTTATGAAAAAGAAAGTATTACTGACGATTCAAGCCGGTATGGCAAAAATAATCAAAGAGGGAAAAAAAGGAACGTAAAGGAAATAAAATAAAATACGAAATGTTTTAATTTGGGTACATTTTGACTTGGGTACGTTTCTCCCTGGGTACTTTTTGACTTGGGAACGTTTCGGTTTGGGTACATTTTGACTGGAAACCAGTGGTCGGAACTCGCAGGCTCCACATCGTCTAAGCCATGTCTTCATAGAGACCACGAGACTAAAACTCGGCTCGTTGAACTCCTTCCCCATTCTTCTTCTCTAATCCTCCTCTTCTGTCATCCAATCTTAATCTCAATATTCTAAATTTCTCTTGGATTTTCATCCAGTTCTTATTTCAGTCTGTTAAATTTCGGGTCTATTTTTCTTTTATCTCCTCTTCCCTTTCCCTGTTCACTTCAGCCTTTCGTTTTCCATCCTATCATCCGTCCATTGCTGTTTTAATGTGCTCCATTCCTCTTCCATCACTTAATTGATAAGCCTATTCGAGAATTTAACGAGCCCGTCTCCCTCCTAAGATATCGTTTGTGAATGCAGATGTCTAGTTCTTGATCCCGACACAGGATTCCTACTCCAATAAACTGAACACCGTAAATTAGCGAATATTAAACGTCTCTAAGTATAAAACATTCGTGTATAACTCGCAGTTTTTCTATCGTCTGTGAAAAAAAAATAGATTACCTGCGGAAATATAAAACCAGCAAGTCTTCATAACGAATAACAAACGAGCAAAATTTGTATTCGCTACTTCCATTATTAACATATTATACTATACTAGGATATGGTGAATCATCCTTTCTGTTCACCACTGAACCACATCAGAGCTGTTTCAGCTAAACCTGGTCGATTCATAACTACTTTGAACCTTTTCAAATATTCTACGATGATGCCACATGCTATTTTTTTTAAAAAAATGCAGGCTTAACTCCAATAAGTTACAGGCAATTCAAATTAATAAAATATTCACCTGCTCATAAATAATCGTCACACATCATGAACAACGCACATTCCGATTTTACAATAATAATAATAATAATAATAATAAAAATAATAATAATAATAATAATAATAATAATAATACCGCCAATTATTCAGTGCAACAGGCCCATCGATGGTAGATTAAGATGTTAGGAAACACAACAACATTGCTATTCTTTACTAAGTAGTTGGTTATTAACCTGAAGATG